>JAFBJW010000311.1:5677705-6178313 GCA_016785235.1 Pseudorhombus dupliciocellatus
CTCACATTTAAATCATAAAATTAGTCCTGACGCTCACACTGCATGTGTGCTCTTCAACCATTCTTACTGTGTTTCAACTGTTGATGCAGGCTTGACGTCGCGGAACACTGCAGGCAGCCACCTACACGCGGCGATAATAAGACAAGCTGAATAATTTCGAACGAATTTCCTCCCGGTGTGTGTGATGGTCCGCTCCCACTGATCATTCCTGCATCAAACCAGGCAGAGGAAGCTCTGCACACCTGCAGCGGGAGCCATCCGATGACCCTCTACCAACACTTCCCAGTTCTGGAGCATCACACGGAAGATGGCACCTTGAGTCTGCAGGCAGCCGTTCTGATGAGTTCACTGAAAACACACATCGCACAGTCCAATAGAAGTTTTCATTTAGACACGCAGTTGGATTATTCATCCACAGTGCGACGTGTCTTTTGGCTGCTTTTCAGTCTCGGCCTGTGTTTTTTTTTTTTTTTTTTTTTATAATTTATCTCACAGCATTAGCGCAGTGTTGCGCTGTGTGTCACCATGCCTCTTTGACAACCACTGTGCTTTTAGAGGCCACAAAAAGCACTTTCCACTAACACTGTGCAGTCATAACAGTAGCACGTTCCTTATCCCTGCACAATCAAAAGAGTTTAACTTTATTTTATTTGTGTCTAAATGTCTCCTTTTCACTGCTGGTGGTGGTTTTCTTTTTTAATGTACTGTTTAAAACAGGGCTCGGAAACTGCTACCGCTTTCCGCAATAAAAATAGGCATTTCAGCCTTTACTGAATTAGCATATGAACATTACTAATATATGTCTAAATGAGCATTAGTTCATGTTGGTCCATGAGCCAGGGTTCAATCTAACTACCTCCGCTCTTCAGTCTCCAAACTGCTCAGCCGTCTTTTATTCCCAGCAAAATGTAGCGCGTTCAATGCTTTCAACGTTCCGTCCTTTGCTAATTGCTGATTGGTGTACAAGGTAATTAAATCTGTCTCTTGTAATAAATTATTGCCTCTGCCATGGAGATGAAGTTTTAATCTGCATGTGTTAGTTTTCAGGATTACACAACACCTACTCGGCCTGTTTCCATAAAAGAACCCGATAAATGTTGGTGTGGATCAGGGGGCAAATATTAATAATATAAAATAGTCTTTAGAAGAAAACCAAGATTTTTGCAGGATGTTAAGGGCAGGATATTCACGAAATAAAAATGTGGATTTAGTGAATTTAAAGGTGTTTTTTTCAGGGGACTAGGCTGTGGCAAATTAAAATAGTTTCATTTGCTACATATTTTAACAATGGGGTTAAATTGACTTTAGGCCAACGACAACAGTAGATGCGTAGTATCTTTTACTCTGTCAAATTTTTCATTATTAATGAATCAAACTGTGTTTATTATGTGGAAGCATTGGACTTCCATATATTTGCATGGTTATGTTGACGTAATAGACTTTATCTGAATTAAAATTCCAACCGTGCTGCACAGCCTATATGGAGTTGTCAGTTTGTTTATGGTTTTCAAAACGGTTCCATGAGGTGAAGCACTTCAATCATCTACCCCATGGCCACCTCATGCTTCGAGATCTCAATCTTGATCCACATCTTCAAATGCAAATGAGCTCCATCAACTGCTCCTTCACAGCATTTGCATCACCAAGGACACATTTCATGGGGCACACGTATGCTAAATGTACCAGCCTCCTGGGTAAGTGTACCATTAAGAGTGCCAGTGAAAGTTGAAAGTATCCATTATGGCTCTCTTTTCATATACAGCAGCTTTCACGTGTCTCAGTGTACTTAAGCCTTTAATATTACATGATACAATCAGAGCAAATGGCTCGTCGAGACAAAGTCTTGAATTTGTGAGTGCTCCTCCAAAATTCACATTATAATCATTCCAAAATGCAGTTGCAGGCGTCCTCTGACAGGCATATGCTCATTTTATACATTTAGCAGAACTACTTAATGGTCCTTTATTAGTGGCTTGTAATAACCACAGTCACACTGACTGGGGAATGGAAGTTTTCAGTGCCATTTTACTCTTAAATCCTTGAATAAGGAAAAGTCACATTCAAGTTCATTTCATGTTAAAAAGTTCAAATCATGTCCATCCGGTGAATCACTGGCCACTGAACAGGACAATCGATCAAGGAGATTGAATAATGGGAGTTCAGTCTGTGTTTGTTCTGTACACGCTGCCAGACATTTGAGGAAAGGCCCCACAGAAAACAGACAAACCCAGGTTAAAGGTGAGCAAAGACAGGATGCTGTGGAGCTATTCAAGAGCCAACTCAGAGAAGATTGATTGTTTTATCCAGCGGCACGAGAAGCCTGTATAGTGCTCTTCCATGGGCAGTAAACAAAACAAACTTCTAGTGGGAAGCTGATTTATTATTAATCCACAATCACATGTGTTTCTGAAATAGTTCTAATAATAATACATACATATTTAGAATAATAAAACATTAACAGTGACCTCTACATCAGGGAAACCTGTTGCATTATGACAAGCGTAAGATGATTGAGTGATTGAGGAGAAACTTAAGGAAGTGTGGAAGATAACGTGCCAGTGTAAGAATCACATCTGGACGCAGGGATTATGAATAAGCCAATAAATCATGCTTGGAAACAAATGTGATGATGGATCACATTCAGTAGCCCAGCAGCACCACTCTGCAGGATCCTTTTAATGTTTGTGAAAAATGATAAAAGCTTGTGACTTCCTGCAAGAGAGGAAAATCTTTCTTTCTTTTTTTTTTTTCTTAGAGCGGGTCTATCCTTTATTCTGCTTTTACCAACGCTACAGCTGCCGCGGCGACCGTCCACAACCTGAGTTTATCAGTCACGTGGCTCTGCCTGTCGACGGCAGATTAAAAGACTGTTAACCCTGTCATGAGGGAGTGGGGTTGGGCTTCAGAAAGAGGCTTGTCTAAATGTAAATAGGAACAGCATTTGTGGGTGAGCCTACCCTCCTCCCAGCACTCTCAGCTATAATGGATAACACTGCCAGGCCTGCAATTACTCACTGTCTCTCGCTGGCACTGTTTTCATTACACCCCTTTGAAGGAGAAGAAAAATAAAGAAATAAAAATATAATAAATTGAACTCTATTTATGTTGATGTGTTGATGAAGAAAGATCAAACCTCTCCAGCCACATTTTTTGGCTTCCACATTCTGCTGTGGCTGCTGCTGCTGGGCCTGGGGGCATACAGCTTGTAAAATTAATTGATGCATTAAAACAAAATGATTGAATTTATATTTAAAAGACACAATCAAAAATACATTAGAATGTGACGCGCAGTAAAAATGCATTGCATAATAAAAAAAGGAAAATATTGAAAGCCCGTTTAAAAACCACTTATCTATTCACAATGGAACTTATTCCTTAAATTAAATATTGGAACCCAAATCTCAGCTGCCATAATGATTTCCATAGACCTGCTGTGGTTGACATCTTGACTTGCACAAGTACTAATGAATATCAGTGTTGCAAATAACATTAATGACAGCTCTCTTCTTCAAATGCACCAGAAGGCCGGAGTGAAGGAGAGAGAAACAGAAACAAACATTTGATCTTGACAGAGCACAAATCTTATCCGATCGCATTAAAAGGAACATACGGGTGATGTGGTCGGGGCCCTATTGTGCTTCACAACTGATTAAACTGAGTCGGCATCGATAGAAATTTGTCTCACCTGTGCCTTTCCCTCACTGTGGCAAATCAAATGTCTGCTGTGGATAAAGGGACCTGAGCCAGGACCCTAAAATCGCAGGAGAGAAATTGAATTTAGCCATTTACGCCTGCTTCTTGTGCTGTGACGTGCCAACTTGTCTCCTAAGAAAAGTCCTTTGCTTGGCCTAAAGACCATACAAGTCCCAAGACTGATTGTCCATAATAATACATACTGTACATGGTATTATTTTTCAGGAAAGATGTGAGCGTGCGATACCAAATACTGGGTGTCAGCTTCAGGTGAGGGGATCAGTGTCGACTGTGCACCCCAGCAAATTAAAAAAGCTCTCATTAGAACAGACTCCACAATCAGGGTCCGTTGTTCTCAAGTCATCTGTTGAATAATATTCATTTCCGTTGGTTTTGTGGAAATGTAAAACATTCTCAATATGACTCTTTGCCTGCTCCGTGCTACAGAGCAGGGGCCAATTCAGCTGCAAGGGGGCGTTCATGTATATGCATTACGGTGCTGTTTCAGTCCATTATCCACAAATAGTCATTTAGTTTTACTCTTCTATTGGCACTTCCAGCATCTTGTCCCCAGATCATTTTGCGGAGTGGATGATTTATTCCATTTTTGCACATCAGTCAAGGGCCAGTTGGAGGGCTTGGCCTGATTCAATTGAAATTTAGGCCATTAAACAGACCATAACAGCTCTAGCTTTGATAGCCATAACTTATTGGCATCTTCTCAAAAAGCAAAAAAGCACCATTCACATGATTCTTTGTGTGTTCACTGAAGATGGTTGACCCCTCCTGGCTGGTTCAGGTTAACTCAGCCATAAAAGAATAAATCAGCAGCTTCACCATAACTGCCAAGGTCAAGGACGAAATGCAGCAGATCAGTTAATCTGTCAGTCTCTCAACCCCCCCTCCTGTTATCATTGAGAGCTGAAATCTCCAACCAGTATTTGTTGTTGAAGCACGTTGGTGGTCTCGCTCAATCATGGCCAAATCGCACCGCACTGACTGCACGCGTGTTGAGGCCCTCACTTAACTGGCCACATCCCATTACACACAGATCAAAGGCACAACGAAGACTACGCTCTCAGCCCATCGATCACGCCAGCATTTCCTTTACACCCAATGTTCGCTTCAAGTCTGTGGCAGCATTTAGAAAACAAACATGTCCATGATCGCATTAATCAGAGTATACTGTCCCCATGAATGTCTTTTCTTTACAGGCTTAAAGAGTTACTCCCAACTCTATGACAGTTTGATATAAAATGACAGGTGATTCCTAACTTAGGCCATGCACGAACTCTGTTTCTATAACAACGCAACACTGAGTTCCCTGAAGAGGACCATATAGAAGCGCTGTTGAGTGAATAGAGAAACAAACAAGGTCTTTCTGAAGCCGCCATGATGTGATGTGTCAAATGAAAGGCATCTTAGTGTTTACGTTTCAAAATGAAGCTCATTTGCTCAATGCAGTGTTTTACATGAATTATCTATTTTCGAAGTAATGACATCACAACATTTTAAAAATCTAAATGTTCGGTGTTGGGCAACAGTGCAGCAACTGGAGAAACCCTGCCCTGTGGTAAGCCATGATAACATCTAAAAAGTTTAAACATAATTATTATAATGTTAACACTGATCCTGCTGTGTAAGTCTACTGTTTATTGTGCAATTAATTCTATATATTTTTACTTTTACAAGTGACCTGTCTACAGCCGTTACATTTGTTTTTACTCTCACACTGTAAGTAGCTTTTAGCTTATTTACACTCTTTAGAAAACACTCTCTTTCAAAATACATTATTTTCCTTAAAGTGGGCCTTGCCTTTGCCAATAGTTAATAGGAAATATTTTATTTTAAAATGTATTTGAAAATATATGTTGTGGTTATATGCTGTCTTCTGTTCGTTTATAACTTTGATAAATGTCAGACAGTATGTTCTGGTTTCACTTGATAATACGCTATCTCCCTCCCCATAGCTGTGATATAATTAAACAGATATTACAGAGCACGGAGAAGGTGATAGCGACAAAAAACTATATATATATATATATATATACTTATATGATAAGTTCATTTAGCCACAGCCATTTAAGATATGGCTGTAGGGGCTTGCCTCTGACACTGACACGTGAGAGGTTAAATGTTCAAAGCCCAACAGACAGGCAACCTGATGGGAAAACCTGATTGGTTCAAGGAAAGAGCAGCTTTAAATAAAATCCATAATCAGATAGCAAACGGCAGCCAGTCAGCCACAGTATGTGTAATTCCATGGATGGGAGCGAGCTGCGGCGAGTCAGCTATCGCCCCGGCAGCGTATGGTGATATGAATTTACTGTCAGGATTAATGCCATTCCCAGATTTTCGATTTGGTCTGTGG
Source organism: Pseudorhombus dupliciocellatus (assembly GCA_016785235.1). NCBI lineage: Eukaryota > Metazoa > Chordata > Actinopteri > Pleuronectiformes > Paralichthyidae > Pseudorhombus > Pseudorhombus dupliciocellatus. The sequence continues at coordinate 5,683,770 of JAFBJW010000311.1, forward strand.
CTTTTCAGTTTGTGACTGATTATTCGGAGTGTTTTCCAGTCTTTCCAGTGTTTGGAGGATTACTACAGGAATTCTCTCCCTGTCCCCCTTTGTGAGAGGGAAACCTTGCACTCAACTAATGAGAGAGGGCAACACTGGAAGTCAGCCCTAATTCTTCATTCACAGCTTGGAAATAAAAGCAATGTTTTGTCCAGCTACGGCGAAGGAAAGAAAAGAGCTAATTTGCCATCAGATTAATTATCTTTATCCTGTTTTAGTCATGCTGATAGATGTGTTGGGGGTACACACAGAGCTGTGGGATGGGTCAGCTGCTTTGTGGCTCCTGTCAAGGAGAAGTTTCTTGTTTCTGAAGAGCCAGGAGAGCTAGTTGACGGATACTGAGGAAAGAGAGAAATCCCAATTATCCTAGGTGATATTTCTCTTTGGATAAATAGATGGTGCGGCGGAGGGATGTCAGGGCAGAATGACAGGAACTCAAGAGGGGTATCACAAGCACAGCCAATTATCCCACAATGGGTCAGAGAGAAAAGTATGGGTCAAACAAAAGGATTCCATCCAAAATACAATAATGGTGGACGCGAAACTGCCAGCAGTTCACTGCAACTGATTGGGAAATAAAACAGTGGTGACGAGTCAATCCAAAAACAATCCTAATGAATTGCAAAATGAGGAATAAAGATAGAGAACAACAATACACTAATGACGAATGTCACACAGGGAAATCCTCTGTCGGTCAGAGTGAATAGGAATGATGAAATGCACAATTGGCTCAGAAGGGGCTAGTCTGACTTTACACAACAAGATGTGTTTAATAGTCATCAGGGCTACGTTTCAGATGGGAGGTAATAGTTGCCCTAATCTGAGAAACTAAGTGTGGAGCATAAGAAAGTGTGTACTTTTCTCCTGTTGCCATTAAAAATGAACGAAGAACCAGAGTGGTTGTGGTGGAGCTGTGGTTCCCATGAACGGGTGTTTCAAATGCGAGAGTATGTTGATAATTACAATCCAACCACAAACATCTTTTTTTAAAAAAACAAACAAACTGGTAAGAAAAGAACTACTTAAAATGACAGAAACAACTTAGGTGTAAATAGTTTGACTTCTCCTCCCATCTACTTACATGGAGGAGGCTGGGTTTATGACCTATACTGCAGCCAGCCACCACATGATTTAGCTTCAGCGAACTGCCCTCTATCAAATCAGAATTTAGATGTGAAGATAAAAGTCTACAGGACAGTGAAAACACTTTATTTGTGAATGGCAGATTAAAATGACACTGGTCTCAGACCAGCACAAGTGCAGTGATTCAAAAAAGGTAGGCCAGAGGTAAAAAGGACTTTTTATTCAGGCTGTAAATGAAAAGCAACTATTTGGATATTCAAGCAGAATCAATGCATTACACTGCAAACAAACAATGTCCCTGCATTATCAGCTAAAGAGAGAGCAGAGCCCCATATGGGTTTTGTTGTGTCAAACTCTGGAAGCAAACTTGCTAAATATGACAAATGCTGTAAGACTTGACATCTATTTCAGGCAATAAAATGAGCGTGACCCAGCCCACACAGCTTCCTGCAACATGATTCCATGTTTCAATATTTAAGTGGGTAATGCTCAATATGCTTTTTCACTGCTTTGCATTTACAAAGTCTGCTTTTACTGCGGCAAAAAAAAAAAAAAAAAAAAAAAAAAAAACCTGCTGCTGCTGCTGCTGCCGATGCTCATGTAGCTTTCCACTCCAGCTCTCTTATTAACAATAGAGTGTTACATTCTGTCGGCTGGGAAAAGGCCAGTGTTATTTGGATGTAAAGACTGGAGAGATTCACTATCTCTTGCTGTTTATGAAAGCAGTCTTTGCTTTGTTTAGTGGTGCTTATATACAAGAGTAAGATAATGCAATTACGGTGCCTGCCCAGTTATAACTGCCCCTGTCATTACATTGAACAGCCAGCTGTTGTAACTCTGGTTCCCAGGCCTTTGTGAGAAGAAAAAAGAGCCATGCAGATGTTTGAAATACGGTCCATTCAGTCCATTACTGGAGCCAGCTCTGGGGTAATTTCTGTGGTAAGTGTGCTGTATAGAGCTTAGCCATGCATTTTTTACATTTGTCAGTTTGATGTCTATTCATGCTGATTGGTTACTCATGCACCTATCAGCCTTGTTAGTCACTTTGCTGTCTGCGGTGTGGAACTCAAAATACTTCCATAAGCCATTTCTCAGATGCTTTAGCAATGTGATTGTCCTCTCTGGATGACCTCTCCTGCTAGCGTCCTTCAATTTCTTCAAAGTGAAACTATTTAGACTAGATAAAGAGGTAGAAAAGGTAGCAAAGAGTGACATACTGCTGGACACTGTAGCATACTGCTTCAATCAATGAATTCATCAAATTTAGATCATACAACCCGAATTCCAATTGGTCTCATAAAGCTTGACAAGGCGTGACACCCTTTGTCCATAATCATCGACAAGCATGAGGGTAAACTACACAGCGAATCCTGCTGACCTCAGAGAGGTCATGTGAGGGCTCCTCTCCCAGGACAGACAGAAGTGCGACAAAATGACAATACATTACAGAAAGAAAGAAGAAAGAAACAGGTTTTAACAGAGTGGAAAGGTGTGTAAAGAAAAGAAAACAAGGGAAGTGGAAGGGGTAGCTTGTAGACGTTCGGATGCATTTGGAGACTGCACCCCCCCCCCCCCCCCCCCCACACACACACCTCTCCCACCAGTTAAACTGAATGTTTGAATATGCAATAAAAAGTTACAGCCTTGGCAATTGGTCTAAATATCTGACTTTATATTGGCTTATGAATGAGTTAAACAATTAAAAACACAAAAATACAGAGATACATAAAAAAAAATGTTTTTGAACATGAACAATATTCATTCAGTTCAGGGAACAGATGAAACAAGGAGGAGGCAGATGAAATGCAGTTTCTCCATTTCATCGAGTTGTGGCTTAAACGCCACAAAACTACAGCCCGCAATTTTTTATGATGAACAAACATTAAAACTTAATTATTCGAGGTTCCACTAATGACAGTTGCTTTGTGAGTGGGCGACGAGAGCGTCTGTATAATTACTCATTATAGTCAATGACACTCAAAGACTTAAACTGACGTGGGCATTCATACCCGGCATTCCATTAAAGGACACATCCCACACATCTGATGGCAGGTAGATTATAATGGTTGTGCTTACAATGTGCCCTCATATAACCTTTTGTAGTGAATAGTGATTAGATTAAAACACTGAGATAATAGTCGCGTTGTTTGTTTGGGACCTGGAACCCAAAGTCCACGAGCATCCACTGAACAAACAGGATGGTCTCTATCTACCAGGAGTGGCTCAGCTCCTTACAAATAAACCCCAAGGAGATGCTCTATACTTTACAAAGAGCGGGAAACGCTTACTCCTGCCCTTTCAGTTTGGTGAAGGCAGGAATTGTGAATTGTTCTCTAAAAGAAGGAACAATGGAAACCTAAAGCATTCTGGGAGTGCGAGACAAAAAACTCCTCCTTGCAACAATTGAGAAAAAAACAAACAAAAAAAAAAAAAACTGACATCGCACCTGAGAGAATAAAGAGACATGAAAGCACAAGGGGAGGACGAGGCGAGCGGAGACAAAAGGGGTGCGCGAGACAATCCTGATAGGCTGCGCAGGAGAAGACTAAATGTGCGCGCGCGTGTGTGCACGTGTGTTTATGCGCGCATCGACTTAAGCGTGTGCAGCAGGGAATGAAGGAGGGGGGGGGGGGCGTGTTCTCTTGGAGACAGCAGGGATGGCTTATTAGGAAATCATCTCTCTTAGCCAATGGTTTTTAAGAGAGAGGCGGATGTCATTTGACTGAGCAGTACCACCTCCCGGAGCCAGCGCATCCCCTCAGTGGACGCCAGCGCTGTGTGCGAGCGCCACTGTCACTGCTCCCTGTGCTCCTCCGACACTTTCCCGGATTCCTCTCTCTCTCTCTCTCTCTCTCTCTCACTCCCTCTCCTCCTCCTCCTCCTCTCTCCTCTCCTCTCCGCTCTGTCCCATTGGCAGCGATAGGATCTGTTCCAAACGGCAGCGGCTTCACCAACACTCCAGGTAAGACCTTTTTTGATGTCATTAAATTTTTAAAAATGATTTATTCACTTTGCACTCAGGGGCTGCATCAGAGGAACCAGAAGCCCCTCATTTGCTCGCGCTCCCCCCCCCCCCACCGTGCACAAATTGATTTCTCTCCATTTCAAGTTTGCCCTCGCTCTGTTTTTGCTGTGATGAATTTCAAATGTTCCGTACGTCTGTGCAGGCGCTGGGCTGTTATTGGCAGTCAGCAGTGGCAACGGTAACTTTAGGCTTCAGTCAAGGTGGGAAGGGGTGGACCTGAGAGGTGGCGGCCAGCGGTGCACGAGGCGAAACACACATGCCGCAGAAACGGAGACGACAGAGAAAGCGGGAATGAAAGAAGATGCGCCGGCAGATACAGACAGAGAGGGAGTTGCATTTTCCCTGATCAAAGCAAGTGGTGGGAGGCGAGTAAAGAAGTGCAGGAGCATGAGCTCAGGTGTTGGTTCACAGATCAGCAGGTGACGAGTGGACCATCTATTGATCTGGAGCTGGCGTCCTCCCAGAACTAAGCTGAGGCTAAATCCAGGGAAGCCGCTGGAGCAGAGATTGTCTCTTTGGTGTATTTATGAACTGTTCAAATGGGACTTCATACAGCTGCCTGGGGAGTCTCTCTATCTGTGTGGTGCAAGGATGAGGGAAGCAGGGTATTTGCCCTCAGACCCTGTTTGTCTGTTTTTTGGTTGATGTTCCCCCCCCCCACTGCTTACTAATTGACAACAATCTGAAACAACAATCATGGAGGGGTAATGAGATTCAGTCCGGCACTGCTTGGTCCAGGGGAGGGTTAGGTCACAGTGGAGGTTACGGAGGAATTGTTATTCATTGATATTTATAGCACTGGTGAAAACAGCGAGCCATTTGTGCTCCTCTCAATCGTTCAGGATTGATGATTTTAAGATGAATGAATGTTAGGACTGTGAAGTTCAAATAAACAGTGGGACATCTGCAGTTCAACACATGAGAGTCACTTCGATCATGTCTCTCCGGAGGCTTGGTGGGTGTGTGCTCTGCTCTAGTATGACTTGGAAGAGCCTTGGAAGAAGTCGTAATGATTGATGTGGACATTACCGGTGCGTTGAAAGGCGGTCGCTGCCGATAAGTAATCTTTTAAGTTAATCTTTAGCTAATATTTTCCTGTGGACTGACGCCCGTGCCCTGTGTCTGTGGCACAAGAGGAATATTCATCACGCTGACGAACGTAAATGAAATCTGAAAATAGCTCAGAGCAAAGTTGCGTTAGCTCTCATAAGTAATACAGCGGTGTGCTTATATTTCTTTCATGACACGTACTGCTCGCTTGGACCACGGAGAGAAATGAGAGAAATAGCTTTGTGATGTGAGAAGACATAGGCTGCAGAGGTGGGAGAACATCCAGACGCATCAGTTGTTCTTTAATCGTCAGGACCCCGGCTCTGAAACTTGCTCATTTCAACCACAACCCACAGGGTTGCAGCTTTGTTGCACTGATTCCATTTGGTGGCACACACGCTGCACACAGTACTGCAGAAATACCCATGATATCAGCTGTGGCTCTCACACCACTGTTAATGATGCATTCTTCACTTTACAGCCACACAGCCAGCAGCCTGGAGATAGATTACTACTGTAGTGCTGTGCCTTACATAGTATATTGAGACTTCTGCTTTACCAAACCTTCATATAAAACAATTTTTAATGTTATCTGGAGCAAAAAGAAGCTGCCTCAGCTTCTTCCCTGACACAGGCTCTGTCATTAACCCGGCACTCACCCAGAGACCCAGAAAAATATCTGCGTTTTTGAGGAAATTAGAGTCGGAGAAATGGGGGAAGCTGGTGCCTTTTCAGTCCACCGAGGGTTCTCTGCTGACAGCTACACTCAGTCTTTCTTTCCTTTTTTTCCCTTGGTTGGTTGTGAGCTGCCCCAGGTGTGACAGGCAGCCGGAGTAATGGGGGATGTTTGACAGATGCATATTTCCAGCCTTGAATGCTTCATATAAAGAAGATGGACGGCATGGATTCCGGCTGAGCGGGGGGACAAACGGTTGGCCCGTGAATCACTCCGATGAGCGTGCCACCTCTGTGCTTGATTGATCTGTCACGTGACTCTAAAGATGCTTCCACGTTGCTAATTGCCTCGCGCTCTGATTGAAACATGAGAGGGGTGTATTGTCGTCATGGAGCTTCTGAAACCACTGGGTGTGTTGCACCCGCTGGTGCTGGTGGTCAAGTTACAGGCAGAGAAACCCTGCGTACCCCTGTATACGTGATCCATACTATGTATACGATATAGTGTTTTTAAGTATTTGAATGAAAAGCATGTCATTTTAAATTGATGGCATGTGTGTGGTTGTGTGTGTATGCTGATTTTTATTCCTACATCATCGTTTGGGATTTGTTCTAATATTGGAGTTTATGTGATAATTAATCTTTTATAAGCCTATCAGGGCACATAACCAGGAGTCAAGGCCACGGGATTACATTACAGTTTGTACAGTAGAGAGCAATGTCTCTTGGCAAACAGACATCATCTGGCAGCCAGAGGGGAGCCAACAGAGGGATGAACTCTCCCTTTTACTACGTATTTGTTCCTCCTGGGCCACTATATGACTTCAAAACCCTGTTCAGTCTCACTTTACACATCCACCTTGAAAGATCCACTGGCTGGTTTGATATTGAAATGATTGATCTTTGCACTCCTTATTTTTGTTTACACTGTCAGACAATCAGGGTGTATCTTCTGGGAACCATGATACACTGCAGAAACCAATGACATATATGATATGTGCAACCCAGGTGATTAATTGGTTCTCTGGAGACGAAAAGGGCCTGTTAATGTTGCTGGATGAAAAATCAGAGGATCACTCAAGTATTGAAGGTGTATCCTCTGGGGACCAATTTTTTTTTTACAACTCTTTGTTGAAATTCACCATTGGCAGGCCAATTGCCACACTGGATATTAACACATATTTAAGTGTACTGTTTTGACAGTAACTTTGATTGCAAGTAATAAGTAAAGCAACTCTGACATGATAATTATAAATGATGGAATAAAAAATAATAGATGATAATGATACCAATTATAGAACAATATGAAATATGAACATGAAAATAAACACATCAACAACCAGCATTAATTTTCCTCTCAAGAGTGTTTATCAGCATTATTTTTACATTGTGACTTCATTCATTTTTTTTTATTTTGCCAAATATACTGAGGTATGGGCGGCCATCTGCCTCATAATGTTTCAGTTCCGGCAGTGAAAACAATAAGTGACACATTAGTTCTCTTGTCTTTTTCTCTGCCACATACTGTGTTATTACATCAATCACAGCCACCCTCAGTGTCTGCAACTTACCTAAGTGCATTTCCACCATTGCGTAGGTGTATGTAATCTTTAAATGCCCTAATGGCATTTCAAAAAAGGCCTAATCAAAGGAAATTCCATAAATGAAATGTGATTTTTAATATTATTGACGCAGTTTCCTTTTTGTACTGAGTAACCACAACGTAGTTAGTCGTGCTGCCTCACAGTAAGAAGGTCCTGGGTTGGATTCCTGGTCAGGGCCAGCAGGGCCTTTCTGTGTGGAGTTTGCATGTTCTCCCCGTGCTTGCGTGGGTTTCCTCCAGGTGCTCTGGTTTCAATACATGCATGTCGGGTTCATTGGTCAATCTCAATTGCCCCTTGGTGTCTCTGTGTGTCAGCCCTGAGATGAACTGGTGACTTGTCTGGGGTGAGCCCCGCCTCCTGCCCAATGACAGCTGGGACTGGCTCCAACATCCCCCACGACCCAGTCACTCATTTTCAAGCGGTTGAAAATGAGTGAGTAACCACAAAGAGCGGCCACTGTGAGAGGCAAAAATTGATTATTGCTGCATTGAGTTTTCTCTGTACAGTACAAAGAGTCTATGCAGGTGTTCTGTTGCACATGAAACATTACATAACTGTCTTGGTTTGCTTGTTACAAAAAGATGAACCGGGGACAAATGGTTCATTTCACACATATTTAGCACGATGGCTTTTCTATGTTATAGAACATCTGCGTACCCATATGATGCAATTAATGGGCAGAGCAGGAGGCTATTTGTCAATGACATCCTTATGCTAATACAATTAGATGTATCCGCAAAGCCCTCAAAAGGGCTATATGCAGTGAATATGTACATCACTGCAATATTACTTAATAAAAGATGCAGAGCTCACAGAGGCTTTGAAGCAATAAATTGTGAAATCATTTTTCTCAGCAGCTCAGCAAGCTGCCTGATAAGCTTAATATCAGTTATCGGATAGTGAATGCAAACAAGAATCTGTTTAAATCAATCAGTCGATCTAGTTTCCAGCATTCATACATTCATACAACATAAGTGCTTTCACAGGCCTCTGTGACCCAGTCCCAAATTTTTGTACATTTTGTTCACACTTGGAAACAATGAGAGAAGGCCAGAGTCTGTTCAGCGATAAGGGATTGGACTATACCTCTGTGTCCGCGACTGTAAGACGTTTCTGTGGCAGATTCACAGAACAGCATGGTGTTGTTTATGGCATCAGACAAGTCACTGCACATGAGGAGGACACAGTGAAGGGCTGGGCAAGGCGAGGAGGGGTGGGAGGGTGCTATGGTTTGCGGGACTCTCATACCCGTGCAAGTTTGATTACTGGAACTCTTAGCTTGATGAAATATAACTTAGGCTGGACCAAGTTGCTGATTATTCCCCTTGAATGGTGTGATGCCACGTGTTACCGAACTGCTTTGTGGTTCCTTTTGGTCGCGTTGCTTAAAGAGAGTAGAGAGGTGGCTCAGCCAATCAAGATGTGTTCACACAGCTGGTGCTGGTGCTAGTTCCAGGCTAGTGCCGAGTTTGGCACTGCTTCTCTCTGTTTCCACCAACAAAGAACTGGCCTCAGGTGCTGAAACCCAGTGCTTAGCAGGCACTGACTCTTTGCTGGGCCAGAGCGAAGCAAAAACTACGTCAAGGGGTGGGATTATTGTGACGATCGGGAGCAGTTGACAGCTGCCGAGCAAGTCCTCTATTGTTGAAGTTTCTCATTCAACTGTAAACCTGAATTGAGTTTAAAATGAAGCAGCAGTGGTCGGAGGAGGAGACCCGGTGTTCCTTGGTACTGTGGCCGTCCGAAGAGGGAAAATTGGACGAAGCCTCGAGGACCAAGCCGGTCTATGAAAAGCTCCAGTGGGAGATGGCAGCAGGATACGCCTGTATGAGTGTTGAGCATATCCTGAATAAACTGAAAAAAATGTTCAGGGATGGCTACATATGCCGTGACGTACTGATGTTTTATGGTGACGCAGTGACGTGGCACCAACTTGGCTCCTTACCGATGGAAAATGGAACTGGTTCTTGGGAAGAACGTGATTAGAACCAGCTAAGCATAAGGACTAGCACCGAATGAGCATCTGTTTTTTTTTTTTTAGTTGAAAAGCCCTAACAGACTCTTAAGTGCAGGAACTATCCAATCGTCAATGTGCAAGTAGAGGCAGAGGAGGGGGGCCAGCCTGGTGTGTGTATTTTATTTCTCTTTGGTGTTGCATTACCAGCAACCATAAGAATGAGAGCACTCAGGAATCGCTTTCAGAGTTTTGCAAAACAACTATATAGACATAAAATCCAGAGCACGATCGCAGTATTGACCAGAGAGACCCTTGGTATTGTAATGGTACCCTTTGAGGTATTGTTCCCTCTATCAGAGTCTCTTGAAGACATTGTGCCACTTTTTCCCCTTTCAACGTAATTCTCTTTACCAGATCATCTCTGGGTGAGTCTGAGCTCAGTTTACTGATTCACTCGTCTTCCATAATGAAATCAGACCGGGGAAATTGACTCGGGCCACGAAATAGAAATACAGAAATTTCACTTCTGTCAGAAAGGCAGTGATCGGTGACACCGACACTGCTATTTGAAAATATTCTCACTAGTTGCTTTGCCTACCTCTGTCAATGTCTCTGTCAATTTTACATTCCTAAGAATGCATCAGGCAATCTTTAAATTATATGTTTTTTCTATTCCATCTTGATAATTTATCTGCCCAGCAAATCCAAAATAAGACATTTTATCATCTAAAAAGATAGCATGCGTGGACAGCATTCTTTTGATGGCTGTCCTCGATGCTTTGAGCACGATGTGTCAGTGTGGGCCTGTTGCGTTGACCTCTTTATCTCCAGAACCATCAAATAACTAAAGTTCAAACGCAGCTTTACACCGAGAGGAGCACTTTAGAGAGGTGGTGCAGTTAAAAGATAACTCACCACAGCTTTACCTGCATTGCTTGCAGACGCACTCAGATATTGTTACAATCTGCTGACTGCCACTTATTTATTTTGGGGCTTTGTGGTTCATTCATGGGAATGCTAACCCACATTCAGCACCATCTGCACTTTAAAAACAGCTGTACACCTGCAATCTTCCAGGCTCCCATTTACCAAGCACAGTGTTGGGTGCAATTTGCTCCCTTAAGTCCTTCTTATATCACTTACTTACTCCCTGCAGACTTTAAAAGTTTCCCAGGTAGAATAATGTATTTTACCCACTGTGGGGCAAAGCGTCTCTCCTCTGCATTTCTCTGCAATAAAAATACAGCCTGTGGTGGCTAAACCGGCTTAAAACACAAAAGCTGGACATGTTCACAAACAACAGGAAAAGTGAGACAAGTGGGGTCTGAATTGAGCAGCAGGAGCAATCTTGAATTTCATTATTTTTTGCAAGTTGATATGTCAGTGTCCTGTACATGTATAAAACCTCTTTTTCTGCCTCTTTTTCTGTTAATTTTTTAAATTGCTTTAATGTTAATCACACTATCAGTTGACCACTTGCTTGCTGTGACATTTTCCTGACATTTCACAAGGGGTCTGGGTGGAAAAGTTCTAGTCGATGTCAGAAGCAACTGAGTAGGACATTTGTGCTTTCACATTCTGCCCTTTAGAATAATTTCAGTAAAAGTCTGGAGTCTGGTGCATGTGTAAAAGCAGAATATCTCATTTATGGGGTTTTGTCCATCACTGGACTGTTTCTGCCACTGGAGCAGTAGAGGCAGGCTGTTTCGTCAAGAGCTTTGTAGCTCTCTCTTTTTTTTTTTAAATATCACATACTTTGACAAGTAATTGACCCCTGTGGCTTTCTTTCAACTTGTCTTTTTTCAAGTTCAACACAAATCGAGTTTACTTATTTCCTCCAGAAAGCAGACAGATGCTCTGACGCTGACAGCTGCTTTCAGCTTTGTGTGTAATTTTGCATCTGCTTATTTTTGTGAAACCTGTGATGTTTATCCTGGATGTGCCTTGATGACCACGGCAGAAGAGAAGCCTAATAAAAACCCATTGGTTTTAAAACAGGAATGACTTAAATGATCTGATATATCCAAATATAACTAGGAGGCTAATCCCTTTTTTTCTGGTTCTTGGTTTAAAAAAAATGCATCACTTCTGATATAGGATATTGTATTGTATTCATTATATGAGCAACTGGGTCTCCTGCTATTTCAGGGAACTGGCTTTTGATTTTAAAACATTTTTAAACGTTCATAAAGAAAACGGATTCAGAGCCACTGGAGAGAGGCCCGGGCCGCTCTCAGCTCCAGAGAGAATTTAATCACACCACATGGGGATCTGCCGTTATAAATATCCAATCTGTGTAGAATAATTATCACAGCACATTCCTGTGTAGAGTGAGAGCCTTCAATAACTGCTGTGGCCGTTAATGGCGGAATAACAGGAGCACGTCTCCTTGGACACTACGTTGTCAGATTGAATGAATAGATGCCTCATCCGAAACATCTGTGTGTGCACATGTTGGCTTTTATATGTATGTGTGTGTGTGTGTGTGTGTGTGTGTGGGTTTCCTTGATCTCATTACCTCTGCTGACACCGGTCAGTGAAGCCTCATATCGACATCAGAAGAAGGTCAAATGGCTCAAGGTGACTGACCCTCAGTGGTGCTCACCTTCTCTATGTCTATTCTGTTTCATTCCTTTTGCCCAATGTATTTTGGTCTGAAGTCGTCATGCTGTTGCACGTGGCACGGTCATGAGGAGCCATTCTCAGCACTTTTCATCGTGGCTCACATCCACTCGGAATCCTCCTCAGAGGAAACCTCTCTTAGTGGGCGTTACCCTTGACAAAGTTAGCGACCATGGTTTCCTGCTGCCGCCCCTCTTTACATCAGTCTGATAGAGGCTGGGACCTGGAGTCATCATGCTCCGTTGGGCTATTGCTACTTCACATTGCTACTCAGAACACACTTTTTTTTTCCAAGAGTCTATTGAATTTGCTGACCCCCAACACCCCAACAGATTTCAATTACATTAGCCCCCCACCCCACTTGGAATACAAATGCAGGAGCTTGAACAAGTCTTATCTCAAGGGTCTTTGTCAAGTAGTGGGCTTATTTGTCTGCTGCTCTTTTCATCTGGCCACGCAGGTTCTTCTGTGCGTTCTATGCACTTGTCAGGCAGCTGGGGGAAGCTGTCACAAAACCCAGTCGGCCTCCTCACGGCTCATTGGCCTTTAGCTTGGATCTCCAGCTTCCATCACCCCTATTAACTTTGGATCACTGGCTATATTCACAAAATCTACGTTGCACGTAATAGAATTAGTGCGGCAATACGCTTCCCTCATAATGGTCAGTTGCGTCTTCTTTTTTTTTTTTTCTTTCTTTTTGTCTCAGTTTGACGCCTCCCCTCCTTTTGGTCTCCTACGTGTCAGTGGTGATTACATCTAATGAGAAAGGATCTGTTCACCTGAAGTGAAAACATGACCTTTCATGAAAACATGCTGCTCCTGCCATCGCTCTAATGGAAATGTGCAGCAGCAGCAGTCAGTCAGATCTGATGACACGCCACTTAATTTGGGGTTAGCTGCAGTTATTAGTTCATATGCCCTTTGGTGTCCTATGAATTTTAGAAAGCTGATGTTTTACAGGCGATGATGTCACAAGTCATTACCGGCGTGTGGAAGATGCATACCTCACCACTCAGTAATGCAGACTTTGATTGAAGAGGAGAGGACCCATCCCATTGGAGCTGCTCAGAAGGGAACTTCCTTTGATGTACTCCATTTCTTTAATGCAGCTGTTGTGTCCTCTCTGATTTTCCATGATGAGTAGGTGTTTAAATTACAAATACGATGGGAATATATAACACATGAACCTTGGGGCTATAACCAGTTCCAACATGATCCAGCATCTTGATGAAGACACCTGACATCTGAAAAATAGCTTCTGTTAGGGCTAAGAAGAGTATCATATTTTATATTTTGGATATTAAATTCTGATTGGATATCCATTTGAAACATATCTACTATGATTGAGTGTCCATGTAGTTTATATACTATAATATATTTGATTGCATAAGCCATGCAATAGAGTTTGGACACAGTGCCATGCAGGCATTACACGTCCATTGATTTCAGTGTTGGCCATGAAATCCCCTCTGGATCCCTTCAACTGCAAGGCTGCTGTTATTCACGATTTTTCTTATCTTCAACAAATCCAATAAAATTATTCCAAGGAGCAATATTTTCCTTGTTGCAACACTCAGTCCCCACATCTGTTCATTCCTACTGATGATCCAGCTCTGAATATATGTACTTATTTTATCAAAATGATTGGTTTCTGAGTGGAGTATTACTCAAAGGAATACACGGTACATTTGGATGATTATGTTCAGTGCTGTGTTTATGGCCCAGGACAGTGTAAGCAAACTGCAGTTCAAGGCAAAGAGAAACCGGTGAATGTGTGTCTCAGTGGTTGGTTAATATTTCGAAAGCCACGTTGAAATACAGCGAGTGTATATTCATTGGACTAGTTCACAATAGCAATAAAAACTATTTTGCCATGATAATTCTGAATTATCTGCCTGATAACTCCAGGAGTCTTTGTGTATCTGTGGCTCCCATATAGCTTAAAAACACGTCATTGTATTGGCTTTACGCTTGGCATTGGTGCACCGTAAGGGCCCAAGTTAGTGCAGTGTTAGGGTTTTATTTGCCGGGGCCTCAGGAATCTGCAGTCTGTCTTTACTTTTGACAGTTTCTGAAAGAAAACCAGCATCACCACAGGCCAAGCACGCAGCCCATTCAGGTTTACAGCAGTGCCACAATTATTCAATCCAAACCATCGTTTGTAAATTGTATTCATGGTGAGACACTCGGCTCTGCTGCGGTGTTTTGATATTTACCCTTTGAAATTTCAAAGAAGTTCACGTGTCAGCGGATGTGATGTTGATGAAGATGATCAGTCCTGTGCCAATCCTTCATGTAAGCAGCCACGACTTCTTCGCCTTGTCTTCGTCTTATCACCTAATTTATTGCTCGTTTATTCACGTTTCTGCCTGTGTACCATTGTGTGTACACAACAAACACACCCACACCCAGATGCAACACTAATCCCTTTTAACAACCGACACATTCTCTGACTTTGGAAAAAAAAAAAAACGCTTCATCTAACGTGAGAGTGTTGGCAATGAGACCTCAACTTAGTCTTAGGAATTTCAAAAATATATATTGGTGCATTAGAATGGCACGTTTGTGTGTGTGTGTAGAGTTTTGGTAGCCCAGGGCCCATGGTCTTTAGAAACCTGTATTCTACTGATGTTACCATACCTCCTATTTCTCTTTTTCTCTATCTCCATCTCTGAGTTTATTCCCCTGCAGTCTCTCTCTCTCCCTCTCCCTCTGTCGCTCTGCCCCTGTGCATGTGGTGAACAGCAGACGAGCATTAATTCTAACATCTGGAGAACCTCACATTCATAATAATGTGCTGCCGAAGAGTTTTGTGGAGTATTTTCTATCAAATCTTGCTCCATCTCCCCAATTTCTGACTTACAGAATGAAAATGCTTACTGTTCTTTAAAGATGAAAGTGAAAGTGCATTTAACCAGGCCATGAAACACTAAAATCAGCTGTCTGCACTGACAAGTGGATGTAGAGTTTCTCTTACAAGTTAAATTTAGCTACGCGTAAAATACTGACAAGAATAAACAGACTGTTTGATGTCTTGGCTACCTGCCTCAGTGGCAAACAGAACTGACAGACACAACCCAGTTACAATTTCAAGCTGTGCTTATATTACTTGAATGTTCTTGACTGCAACAACACATCCTGGCAGTTTTAAAAATGGATGCACGATCTGTGATCATCTGGTTTAGTTTGACACGCAGTCAAGGGCCAGGAGACAGAAGAAGTTGCAGGAAAAACAATGGAATTCTGCCTCCTCCTCTGATGCCTTAGGAGGAGTCCACAGTCACATAAACATCTCCGCTGTGTGTCCAAACAGCTGGATGCTGCTATTAACAGCTGCTTTCATGCATTGCGGTGGTGATGTGTGGATCAGTTCTTATCAATCACGTATCACCCAGGGTGCGAGGATCAGTCTTGGAGGTCTGTTTGGTGATGGCCCAGTGTTTCACACGGCTGCCTGTCGATGCATCATGCAAAAAAAAAAAATTCCCATGGCAGTCTGTTGTTTCATTCCAACATGCTGCAGCAGGCTGTGTGACACGTTTCCTCATCCTCATTTGCAGTGCCACTAGATACACTTTCTCTGCTTCTTTGCATCTAATTGGGACAGGCTGCGTGCCTCCAAACAATGGGATAATGACTGGCACTGCCTGGTGTCGTGTGCGGGTGCTGAGTGCCTCCTGGCCAGGCGCCAGAGCCTTGGAACAGGAATCACTCCGTGCACAAATGTGGCACAGCTTAGAGTGCCAGCGCATCGTTTGCTTCTTGGTTATCCACATCACCTCCTGAGCTCTGAACGGATGGGTCTGGGTTGATTGGTGCTGTAACTGTGTCAAGTTGACTTTGGATTTCATGAAGATTGACGGAAAACTGGGTTTGGAACGTATTTCATTTATATTTTGGAGTAAAGTTTATCAGACTGTCAGTTGGGGTGTTGAAGGTTGGAAAAGGATTTGTTTCTTAGCCAGACAGTTGTAATTGTAAGGTTCCAGAGTATTGTAAACTATGGCATATCAATGCTGATAGCGGTGAGTCAAATGGAAACTTTGACCGTGGGCGTGAATGTGAAAGTCAACGGTTATATTTGGGTCCTGCGATATGCCGGCAACCTGCCGAGGTTGTACCCTGCCTGTCACCCAGTGTGTGGTGGGGTCGACCCCAGCTCAGCCAGTCAGCGGCTATAGCAGGTTGAAGGATAAGTGACACTTAGCAGTTAGCATCATGCCATAAAACATGGTCCCATCTGCTGACAAGCCACTTAATTAGCTATAGTCTTGCATGTCATAGGTTTTTTGGAGGTTTGTGTTATTAATAGTTTGGTATTGTATTTTTGTAGATTAGCTCAAGGCATGGGAGACTAGCCTCCTGAAAGGAAAAATAACATTTCCTTATAAAAAAAGCAGCAGGCCACTGTGCCAGCTCCGTGCACAATGCCATGGCCAGCCACTATAAATGATATAGGGATGAGAGGATTAGGCTCTTTTGGTCTTTCATAAAAAAATGTCAAGCCCTGCAGATTCCCTTTCAAATAGCTTTCTACCGCCCGGGGCAAATCTTTTCCCAGGCTCATAAATCATTTATTTCTTAATAGGATATTTAGATTACCCTGGAAATGTTAAAAAACAGAACCATGTGCAGGCTTCTGCTGAATGTGACCACATGCCTGCATTTGTGACCATTCAGAGAAATGAGTGTGAAGTTTACAGTTCTTTTCTTTCTCAGGAAAACCAACAAACTGCTTATGACAGCTCCTGTCAGGGCAGACAGTGGTGAGATCGAAACGCTAAACGTTTGCACCCACGGATAATGTTTTTCTTTGCAAATGTCTCCCTGTCACTTCCCACTCATACAAGTCCAAGAAACGTATTTAAATAGAAACTGGCACATGCGAAGATGGGGCGGGAGATGATGGGCTTGCTATCGCGAGCATTTAGATGTGTGGTCTCACACCTCCACCCATGGATGGAATTCACGAGCAGCAGCGAGAGGAATCAGACCGTTATTGAATTTCTTGTTATTTAACATGCTCAAACAGTGAACATGTATTACCCCAGGTCTTACCCTTTCATCAAAGGAATTTCTCAATAAGCTCTAGGCATGATATTTTATTAAATTCTGAACACATTAAAAATGTAATTGACTTTCATTGGCTCTGTGTCATCCTTTTACAGTCCCATCAGTTCAGCTGCAGCGTCTACGTTACTGAAGCGATTTCCAGTCCATAGACCAGGTGATGTCTTTGAATTGCCTAATCAGGCATGCGTAATTTGATTGTGTATAGGTGACTGATATGGATTTTAATTAACCAGTATAAAAGTAAGGTTGGCCTGATGGATCTCCACTATGATTTCAGTATTGATGGTGATTTTACCTGCCAGATGTGAGAATGGTAGAAACTTTCATTAAGTTTATTGGTCATAGCTGATACAATGAACAATTTGTGAAATTGAGAAGCAGCAGTGTTCTACACTGTACTACTGGGGCTAATAGTGTTTGCTAATGATTATGAGCTCAATAAACCGATATTCCCCGACAATGTCCCCCTCTATCCCAATGTTACTAAGATTTTCTCCCTTTCCCTGGAAATTGTACAATCTACAGAGACCACTGCGCACACTTCTGAACACTACTAACACAAATAAAGAGGAACACGCTGTAATCAAAGTGAAGCTGTGAGACTTCCTCAGCTCAAGGCTTGTACGTTGTAACCTTGGTTGGAAACACCCCCTCCAAGCTGTGGTCCAGCAGCCCACATCCAAAGCAAACACTTGGTTGCTGCTGCTTTTCATTAACAGTAACAGCATCTGCCGTCTTTACCGTGCAAAATAAAAGAGGACATGACAAACACAACGCAACTGGAATATTTATGCATCATCAAAGATGAAGTGGGTGTGACCCCATGGTCGAAATAAGCAGCTCATGTCCTGCCACACTGTTTAAAACACACTGCACCGATTTGGACAAAAATGTCACTCGTTCAATTTCGAGATTGAGAGAGAGAACATCCTTTGCATCCACAGATTTACGAGGGAGGTGCTCCCAAAGTCCTGCATGATGCCTCCCAACACTGCAAGTATATGAACAGTCTGCTCATATTACAACTCTAAATATGAAACAGTTCCTTGCTCTGCCACAACTGATTAAATATACTGTACATGGGTTCCCAATACTGCCCAGCCCAGACCTGATTAATTCCCTCATTAAGTATTTAGAAAGCAGTTTGATGAGTACATTGGTGGCTGTACTTGCTGCTCTGTACCAGTACACCCTGGCAAACAAACCCTTATACATATTCAAATGTACTGCATATTTTGAGAAGTATTGCATGAGACAATGCATCCTATTTCATGTAGACTGTGCTGCTACCAGCCAAACTAAACATTGCATCTGTTTCATTAAAAAAACAGAACAGCTGCCACAAGCAGTTGGTGAGTACATGGTCGGACACTGGAAGCAGAAGCTTGATATCAGCAATTCCTTCTGGTGGTAAGTAAGTAGGTACAATTACTCAGCTGCGAGGCACATGTAGTTTCCAAGTGCTTGTTACTTCGTTATTAGAGCATGAAGACTTTCTGCAGTATATTTCACAGAGTACTTGGCTTCAGATAAAGAAAACCCAGAAATCATACAATGACCTTCTAAAATACGATGTGCGCCAAAATTCCTAAACATAAGCATATGGTGCATACTCAATATGAGCAGCTTCTGCTCACACATCCCTGCGCCAGTAATACCAATTCAATGTGTGCAGCTACATAACATTGCAAATGTGCTAATTGTGTATAATGCATGCTTGTTTAACACTTATGCCATTAATATTTATAAATAGAAAAAAAAAAAAGGATTTAGGTTTGCATTAACATGTTGAGGGTATAAAGAAACAAACTCCACATGGTGCTACATCTTTAGCTTGGGCTGTTATTAGAGATCCTGAAGGGAGACAGACTTAAAGAAGCTCAGTCCACCAGCTTGGTCCACCTCACCTCATCACAACTGTTGAGGCTAGTGCACAGAACGAACCCAGACACAGACTCAAAGGTCAAAAAATAAGAAGATTTATTAAACAAAAAGTCCCAAGGCCAAGCTTTGAAAAATGCTCATGAGTAATATCAAAAAATACGAAAACAGAACATCACTCATGGAAAACTGAAAACGAAGGCAAGGATAACAAAACCTGGTAACTGGAAGCAGGAAACGTGACTGGACACAACAAACTGGCAACCAGAACAGCCGAAGACACTGACTATATACACATGGGTGAGTGGGGCACAGCTGCCCCACATTTGGGAAAATGAGAGGCAGGAAGAGCAAGTGGCCTGAAACAAGAGGAGAGTTTACTTTTCAAAATAAGACACAGGAAGTGCAAGACAGGATAAAGGACAAGACAGCAGCTGGCCTGGACATAAATCTGAAGTAAATGACTTGGTACTCAATGCAAATTCGAAAACTAAAAATGAATCTAACATATAACAAATGACAAGACTCAACGAGAATGACGAGACGTGACAACGCTAGAGGAGAGAGAGAGAAAAACAGGACCACACACAGAGCTGTAATGAGGACTTGATGATGCTTGTTGTATCAGCATTATTAAGTCCCTGTTACAGCTGAATGTGACAGGTGACAACGAGAACGACACTGACGGATGTGATGTGTTGTTTTGTAACACGTTCACTGGTGGTAAATACGACACAATTTGCAATGCAGTGCAATTTCTGTCAAACAGTTCAGTTCTACCTCTGTGCATTCTATCTATCCCTCACACAGTAGTGTGAAGTCTTGCCCAGACGGTGTAAAAGAAGTAGCAAAGCTCGGCGTACTATTGATCAGACCAGTTCTATAATGTGTCAGTTTGAAACTCTCTGCATTTTTAGCATGCACCATGAAGTATTTTGTTCCAGCTCTTTCAAGTTCCTCTCTTAACACTGCAGTCAGAGGTGGATGAAACGTAGCAGAAAATCGTTAGAGTTCTTTGTGCCACCGTCTCTGAGGATAGACTGGTTTTTATCACTGTCGTAGGCGAGCAGGGGAAAATCTAGGCAGTCACGTTGAAGTCACAGATGGTATGTGAATCTAGATTAGTCTCCCCATTGATTTGTTGGTTTACTATTACTGACAGATGGAGCATCAGCATGTAACCTGATGAACGAACGAAGCCATCAGTGTTATTTATTACCTGCCGTCATACTGTGGATGGTATTGTTTTCACCTTGTGTTAGTGTCTGTGTGTGTGTGTTTGTGTGCCATTATGGCAAAATGTGAAGCTGGAGACACCTTCTGTTGCCGAACTACCCCAGAGACTATTGTGAGCACTCTGGCAGGTGTTTGTGTCTGTGGACAGATTTTGTCACCGCCATACTGTCATAAAATTTAACAGGCATGTAGCTGAGAGCAAAATGAAGGCCAGGTTTGAAGATTTGTGACCCATGAGTGCTCTTATAATAATCGAATAATGACCGTTGCTGAGTGGCAACACATTGATGACCGCTGCTGTTGGTTTGATCCCATTCTGAGATTGCCTGCTGTTCTTTATAATCACTCATTTAATTTATTGCATAGATTTGGAATCTAAATATCTAGTGGTGGGTTGGATGCCGCTTCTAACATGCAACAGACAAAAACAACAAACACATCAGCTGACATCAGTGTCTGTGTTTTCTCAGGAAAATCTTGTGATCTAGCAGCAGAGTTGGTGTCCCTCCTGGCCTCGGCCTGCTGCTCCCAGCTGTTCCACATCTCACCTGAATAATGTGGAGGATTTGTTGCTGTTGTGCAGAAAACCCTCCCGCTGCGCCGTGCATGGGGGAAAGGAAAACTTGAGGTAATCGCCGTGGCCGATTCTCCGGGTTTTACCCGCTGGTCATGTCTGAAAAGCGCTACCGTGTCTCGGCTCAGAACAGAAGTGGCATGTGTGTTCCTGTCTGTTCTCTGGACGGCTGAGCTGTGTCTCTCATATAGCTACTTTAGGCTGCTGCCTCCTCTGGGTATGTTGACTTGTCCACTGAAAAAGACAGTTAACCCTGCCACCCGCCTGGAGTGCCAGTCTGTCCCCTCAGCAGGGAGGGCCCTTACAATACATCTCCAACCCAAAATAAATGTGTCATAACCTACACCAGCAGGGCGTGGTCGCACCAATACCCTTTGTTCCATGTTTGCATGGAATCTGGCTTCAGTGGGGCTGCGTTGGTAGGAACCGTACTGATGTGGCTTTGAGCTCACAGGATTGTCTCTATGCTGCAGTTTGTTCAGGCCCCGTTACTTTCCTGTAGTATTTTATGGAAAGCATTCTCACTTGCATTAAACCGTGTCACTTTTCAAAGACGATGGAGAATCGCATGTTTCACCACGCCGCTGCACATCCTGTAGAATTTTGGAGGAAACTGAAGGAATGGATTTTGAGTGAGCTGCAGTGAAAGTAGCTCAAACTACTTTGCTGCGAATCTGTAAAGATAAAAAAAAAAAAAAATGTCCTGCTGACCTGCTCTGCATTTAGACATGTATTAGGGTTTTTATTAGGGTCTTTTGAATTTTTTCAAATATATTTTTTTTCCCTGCCAAGTATTTTATTTAGCAAACACATTGACATGGGCTTTATCAGCCAAACAAGCCTCTACAGGCTGCTTTGACTTTCAACAGTGATCGATGTCATGATATGCATGGGCCATATATCTCACCAATATCACTAATGTGTGTGTGTGTGCTTGCTGTATTACAAGACTATTGTCCTGTTGGAGTGATAGAAGGCCGCAGGGTTTATAATGGGATAACAAAAGGGAGCAGACAAGAGAGTGAAGATCGAGTAGGAGAAACATTGTCCTTCCAATTTTATCCTGTTCTCCGACAGTGCTTTGCCTCTGCATCTGTGACAGTCTTAAACCAGAAGCTTAACTCTGAGCTGAGCAGCAACCAGTGGCTGACTGATTGGACCTGTCACCCCTCAAAACATTTGATTGCATTTGGCCGTGGCGAGGCCTCATGCTTTCCAAAAGTGAGCCAGCCCAGGGCTCTCTCTGCAGAGACGGAGTGTTCAATAAAGTCCCGCTCGCCACATTCCCTTTCCCCTTCCTCCCTTATCCGGGAGCCACAATCAGATAAGTGCCTCGCCCAACAAAGCAGATAGAGCGCTCACGCCGCGAGTCCATATGTCACACAGCATCTTCCCACCCACGAGTTGATAGAGCAACAATTACACCTTTAGAGTGAAAGGTTAAATATACTTTCAAATTGTTATCAGTGTTTTCTATCGTCCCAAGCGTTTTCTATCAAAAGTGACGAATTTCTTTTTGACTGACTAAGAATGGAACAACAGGTCTGGCGATGTCTTCTCAGTTAAGATTCACTCCGCCAGACTACAGTTAATTAGTGGGCATTTATTCAGCGGCACTGTGTTATCAGCACATTTCCGGATATAACCTACTTCAGAGCTGAGAGAAAGATTTAATATTTTATACTTCTTAAAGGTCCAGTGTGTAAGATCTAGATGAAAGGGAACTATTGGCAGAAATGTAATGTAGAATAATCGTCAAGAGGTTTTCACTAGTTTGTTTCATCTAAATTGTATTGAATGGAGTTTTCTTTGCCCTTTATGTTTAAATACTTTGAAATTTACATAGAAGGGGTCCTCACTATATAGACTAGATAAACTTGAGTTTTTATGACAACTGAAGGCGATCACAGATTCTTTTTTCCTGTGATGTGGGTAATTCACTTGTAACATGCAATTTCACTGTGCCTTTAACTAGAATGAAGTGCCCTAGGGTTCAAGTCACCTCTGGACATGCAGATTGGAAGCGCTGTAGTAGCCGCGGGTAGTTTGTGGTGAAGGCAGCGGTACGAGTTTGTTTTGTGTCATTTCAGATCATCACCAGTGAAGCTGAGCTCCAATGGTCCCGGGGCAGTTGACTCCTTGACATGTCAGGGGGAACACGAGTCAGCACAATGCCACACAGGCATGACTGTGTCGGCAGAGATGAACGAGGGTCACGGGTTGAAGCTCAGATGCACTGTCAGACGGATCCTTAGCAGAACAGTCGACAGGGCTGAAGCAACTGTGTCGAGAGACCTCATTACGGGATGCCTTCACTGTACATAATAAGAATGTGGGATAGCACACTATGGGTAAACAGTATAGCTAACATTAAAGACATGCTCGTTGTTCCTTTGGTCTTTATGCCTTAAGAAGCTGCTCAAGGACATTATTCGCTAAAAAGCTAATCCTGGCTTCGGGAACCGTGGAGCAGAGTTATTCTCAGAGAAGCTCATGTTTAATGAATGTCAGCTGCTCTCAGTTTAATTGCATGTTTATGTGTACAGCAGCATCATTTCCACATCGTCACAAACATATCACCCAGTGTTTTTTACTCATCTCTCGTTCATCTTGTTTTTTCCCCTCGGTTTTTGTGTCAGTGCTCTGCAATTTCAGCGTGCTAAATACTGAGACTGCATCAAGTGTAACACTCTTTCATCATAGCACTTTTCTCGTAAAGCAACCTAATATTTGGAGAAACAAGGGGGAAGCTGAATCGAGACGGTAAAGCTACGTAGCGCTTTGGGGGGGGGGGCTGTCCTTTTCATCACGCGTGTAATAAAATAATATGGTGTTGACAAACCTTTAGTAGCATGTTTGCTGGATTTTTTCATCACGCGTGTAATAAAATAATATGGTGTTGACAAACCTTTAGTAGCATGTTTGCTGGATTGTTTTTGTTTGGTAGAATCCCCTTCTGAGATTTCCTGGTATTGCATCTGCTCAGCACCTTCTGTTTTCAGATTTCAGCTTGCGGCCTGCGGTCTGCAGCTCTGCTGATGGCCACTGGCACCAGCTGGAGACAGAGCAAACGATGGCATTTTGAAGTCGACGCTCCTCAACAGTGTCTTGTTCAGGAGATCAGGAGAGAGACTCCTTGTCTCTCTGTAAGACTTACATTGTAGCACTGGAAGTTATATAGGTGTCTCTTATATCCTTTGTGAGCCTTCATCTCACTCTTCTGCCTCGTCTTATGTCCCTGACGCCTTTGTTTGAAAGAAGCGCGCAGGCTTTGGTGTTTGTTGTATGAACACACACAAAGGCTCTCCTCTGAATAACACGATCTCTATAATGTGACATGAGTTGCTTATAGAACAGTCCATTGCTCCCTTTCATGATCATGACTTGTGTCATGCTCTGTGCACAAACAAATGATATCTTCGTGCCGTCTTTATGCTTAAGCGTCATCTCATCCCTTTTCATGTGTAATTTAAAGTACATTCAAGGATTATTTTGTGCATTAAAATCTTTAAACCACTCAGTGATGTTGCAGCCCCTATTTTACCAGACCAAGGTCAATTTCTATTTTTATTTTTTACTTCTGACACACAATGCTGTTTGCAGTGGTAGTGGAAGAACAACATCTGTGACCAACAAGCCTGATGTACTATTCATATGCTGAATGACTTTTATTTTACTATATACGTATATATATCTTTAGCCATTGCTCACAGCAACGGCTGACCAGTAAGTGCGGTGCCTACTGTGAATACAATCAACTTCTGGGCGGGAAGAGGCTGCGTGACATGGACTCGCAGCGTGGCTGTTGAAATTCCAGTTCATTAAAACAGAATTTTGATTATATTGACTTACAAAGGGCTCAGGTCAGAATACTCCACAGCTTTTGAAGTATTGCTTATTCCAAGTATGACCCAATGTGGATGGAAGTATTCCGAAAAAATACTGTTCATTCAGTCTCTTGTCTTGATTGAGTCTGTATCAGGATATTGGTAGAAATCAATGTTTCTGATGTGGCCATATAACTTAGTGTTTGTTAACAACCTACATTTTTTGGAATTCCGTGGTGTTTCAGTGAGACGGAGAGCAGTGTTACTTGTCAAGTTTTCAATTACCATCTAATTCACAGCAGTGCTCCCTGCGCACATGTCTTAGTGGCACATTGTTGTGATGAGGAATGCATTATTCAGCGCAGTGGTTTTCGGTTAGTGAGTGTTGATCCAAGACTCCATTTCCTCTTTCAGATTTGTTTATTCAAATGTGACAGTTGTGAAGGAGCCGTCGTAACACTCTGAAGGTCTGAGTAAATTAGAAGATTCAAAGAGACAAAGACGGTCCCGTTGCTGTAATGTCGCCTGTTGTCAGACAGATGAGTCTCATGTTGGTAAAGTTCCCCAGAGCGCATTCACCTGTATCTTCCTAACAAGAACGCATCCACTCGTGGTGACACAACGGGACTGTTTTCCTCAAATGAATAATTTGTTTCACAGTGAGAGCGATGTCGAAAACATTCCCTGCTAGAAAGGCTGCAACAATTTCTATTCACGCTCAGAAACTGGTTCCCTACATGTGCCTCATATTTTCATTCCATCAAGATCCATTCGTTATGACCTGGGAAAACAGAGTCCTTGATCTGCACTATGAAACCGATCTAATGTTTCTTACATTCGGAATCAACCCACCGTAAGACAGTGGAGAGAAGACTGCCGGATCCCCAGGGCGACTAATGGTTTTTTACCTACTGCCTACTACCTACAACTACGACTGCAACCTGCAACCTGCAACCTGCAACTGCAACCAACTCAAGGACTATTTGGACTCGCTATCCAGCCGTCCACCTACCTGGACCCATCTCAGGGTCCATCCGGACCTATCTGAAACACCTCCAAAAGGAGACTGTCAAAAGGACCACTTGAAGGACTATTGGCATAACCGGATTACCACTAGAGGAGTCGTTAGTCAAGGCAAAGGCTAAGACCAACTAACTAAAATAAATAGTAAAGGATCTTCGACCTGCCTTTTCATTGAGGGAGTAAAATCCAGTGGGCCCTGGGAATTGTTGAACCCTTTTCGAGTTAGGGGAGAAAAAAATAACTTGACAATCATATAAAATGGACCTGATTGTTTTTTTTTTTAATCAAACTCATCGTGAATATAATTCTGAATTGTTTGAGGCTTTCAGGGGTTGATGGCATTTAATATGAATTTTATAATAATCTGACAATAATTAAAAAATATTGTTAAAAGCACTTTTTTTGCACCTGGGGTGACAATTAAAAGAAATCAAACCCTTCGCACCCTGAAGTCATTTGCAATAACCCAGCTGATTATGTAAGTTTCTCATTAAGCAGCAGCTGTGATGAGGCTCCTGGAGCTTGAGATCTGGGTAAAGGCTTCAGACCTGTTTTTCAGTTACTCTGTTTTTTACCATCAGACCCTTCTTGCAACAGTGCAAAGCTCAGAATGCACTGTCTTCATCTTAGAAGTCTTTCCATCTACAGCAGCGTATCTTAATTTTTCTCAGGTGATGCAGAAAGCACTAACCAAATTAACAAAGTTCCATCTCTGCGTCTGCCTGCCCTCTGAGCGAGTTCTGCTGACTCTGCCTTCAAAAATGTTGCTCATTTAGAGGCCAGCGCTCTTAGCAGCTCTTCTCGATGCCACACTATGTCCTTAACCAGAGTGAAGCTGACAGCAGAGTTATGTCCAGCTCTAATAGGATCAGGACAATTTTAACTGGAGTTTTTATCAGTTGATTAAGTAATGCATCGTTCCTCGTTGCGAGAGATAGAGGGAGGCGGGGCCCTCACCCTTCAGGTCCCAGAGGTCAAGTCAAGGTGAGATCCAATCAGGCCGTAGCGGTGTCCCAGGCTGGCGGGTCCCGGTGTAATTACACTCTCCATAGACTCCTGGTGAAGTTACAGATAAGGTGTGGACATTGTTAGTGGAGTTGGGGAAACATTGTCTACACAAACATATTGTTTCACATTTTTCATGTTAATTGCATTGTCAGGAATCGCTGGAGCCTCCCGAGCGCAGAGTTTCAAGGTGACTTTTTGCTCTGCGACTTGATGCCTGTGTGATAGATACATGTCTTTTAGTTTCATTATGCAAAAGAAATACGTGTAATGGTTATCGATTATCTCCCCTCTCGTTTGTCGCACGGCACCTCTGTCGCACTCACTCTGAGGACCCTCTAATCTGGCTCTCTGAATTCTCCCCAGGGCAACAGATAAGCGTGCAAAATATGACTCGGTTATCTCACCAGACATGAATTTGTCGAATAATTATTTGAAATGTCATTCTTCTCATATCTTCAGGAAACTCACGCTAAAGCTGAATATACTGAATATACTATACAGTAGCGTGGTCCAAAAGTCAGCGTCATGTTGGGAATAGAGCCTCCTTTAAATGGAGAATGTGAATTAAACTTTACATGTCAGCAGTTGTGGATTAGATTCATTTTCAGAATCAACATTTATAGCTTCATACAGAAATGCAAATGTCAGTCATTTATTTTATGAGATGTTTAAACATCCTTAAGACAAAGTCCTTTCGATCACTCTCTGTTTCTCTGTTTTGTGATACTGCGTCATAGGCTGTCATTGGCAGCCTATGACGCAGGGAGAAGCCAAAGATAATGTACCATTATGGGATTTGATAGTTATTTGGGAGAAATGAGGAGCACTTGTTTTGACGGAGCTGATAGCCACAGTAAGATTGCAGCAGAATAATTATCTTTAGAAAGAAAACCACAGAAGAATATGAAGAAGAAGAGGGAATCAAGATCACAGTTTCTGTGATCAATTGTGCAGCTCTAATACAGACTGTGCCGGAATAGCTTGAGGTTGTCTTGAGTTATGTATTTCAACACTTCTGACTTTCAGAACCCTGACCGCAGTATAAGGTCAAAATTCAGCATTATCACTAGCTCTGAGGATTACACATTCCAAACTGAAAAATAGCTCTGCAGAGCTTTCATTTGAACTTTGAGTAACCACGATCTGAGAGCAAAGGAACTAATCAGGGTTTTTTTTTTTTTGTGTTGCATGTGAAATTAAATTACCCATATGGCGGAGCTCAGCAACATTTCCAACCAGCTCACACACACACTGTGAGATCCTCATGGCGTCCAAGTCACGGTTCTCGATCCTCCATCTCAGTGCCCCATACAGCAGAATAAATTAGTATCCCCTTGTGCATGGGTGCGTCTGATTGGTAGATCAAGTTTTGTGTCCACCCACCCCCGTCTTGGTCTCTCATTGAATTACCACCACGCGGGCCCAGCAGCTGTTCCTTCTGGTCGCAGCAGGCCACTGTCGTTAATTGAAGCGTAATGGGCTCAGCAGCAGGGAAGGTCAGACTGAGCGCTCTGCTGATGCTCTGCTGATGCACGGCCCCTGTCAGAACCTATACGCACCACCTCTGCTGGTATCAGGCTCCTGTGCGGGTTTCCTTGGGGCTAATGTTGATGGCGCTGGGGGATGATGTGAAAAAACGGTCAGAGGGATGAAAGGGACTCTATAAATGTGTTTATAATAAATAATATTTCCTAATGCTAGGGTGCCACATTGGCTTCATCAAACCTGAGCAGGCCCATAGAACCCTGCCACCTGGGTCGTGGCTAACTGAAGGGCAACTTTAAATTCATGTACTTTTATTGGGCATTCAAATGAGTCACCGGCTGCTTGTTAACATAACTTGCTAAGAAACTCTAGTAAAAACAAGCTAACTGCAGTTATGTGTGCCGGCGCCACAGATTGGGCAGGTTGGGTCATTAAAGCTAACGCTGTGATTAATAGCGGGTCTTTCTCAGGTAGAGAAGTTAAACTTTATTGATGAGGAAAGCAGTGCAGAGCAGAGCAGTCGTCGCCAGGCAAATTGATGATTCACAATTAAGAGGACAAACAACAGGGAATGTTAAGAGATACAGGCACTAATTTGGGTTATCGGGAGCAAAAATGGAAGCTCAGCATGAAGCATATATCTAAGTAGCTAGTCTAATTATAACCTAACTGTCTCTGTCTGCCAGTTCTTTGCTAATCTGTTCACAGATCACTTTTCAATTTTGTCTCTGGACTTTTTCTTATTATTTAAATTCTTCTTTGTTTTTAGTTATACCATTAGCATCTAATTACTATAGATGATAATTAAAAGCATTTAAAATGACGGACATTTTACATTTACTTTAAGTTGCTGGAGTTGTTTTTGTGAGAATTCCATTAATTATCTATACCGCTCATGCTTTGGAGCCAGTCCCTTCGCCCTGGACAGGGCGTCCACATGTTGCATTGACATGCACATTCACACTCATCCTCATGCATCCAGTCAGGACACTGGAGTCTGCAGACACATGGTGAACAAAGCCTGCAAAGCCTGAGATTCTCTCTGTGAATCAGAACTCAAATGCAAGAGTAGACGAGAAATTATCTTCATAATTGTCAATATCAAATCATTACATGACAATTCACAATGAACAATGAACATGTTTGCAAGATTTCCATGCTTAAATGTACGCCAACATCTTTGTAATGTAGATTTTACTGAGTGTTAACCTGGAAATTCAGATACTTTGAAGTCTGTCTGTCTTGTACCAATATTTAAACTGCTCCACTCAACAGCAGCCACAGCTCAGGTGGTGGGAGACAGTCCCACTGGTGATGATCCTCACACACCTACACTGTGGGTATTTGTCGTCATATATTTACCTCTACAGATTCCTATAAAAGTCCCCGTGCGCTGTGTGATTTGAAGTTTATTATTTCTGTTATCTTACGCTTCACACAGGGTTTTATAGCTCTGAAGGCAGTGACACTGCCGTTCATCTTGGTGCTCACAGCTCAAAGCTCCGTGCATTTTTCTCCAAGCTCCCCTCATGTCTCAGGTTTCAGAGAGATCCCATGGATCATTGACACGGGATCTGAGAGTCGCAGTGCTATTGCACATGGCACACTACTGCAGGAATAGTGTCCGGTCAGCTGCGGCTGATTCCTTCTTGTCTCTGTGGCATGAGGAGCCTCTCAGTTACTTCCAAGACGGTGCTTTTGAATCCTGGGCTGCACTGTAAAGCAGGAGCTGTGAAAGATTTAGGTGGTGATGGGGCATCCTGGTCAGTCAAACTCTGGATGTTCCTGATGTTGCGTCGACTTGTGTCCTAAGTCATGCTGGGCTGCAGCTGCAGGTTGGTTCTTATCTCTTATCTCTGAATGTTTCAGTTCTACTTTAACTTTCAGTTCCTAAGAGAAAATCCACGATGATAAACTCAAATGTTTGCCATTGACCTTTTGGCGCTCTACCACAGAGAGTTGTATTATGAAGGTAACCATTAGTAGAAGTTGACACAGGTTTCCTCCACTTTTGTCCTTTTGTTGCCTTCATCAGACAAAGACAGGTGAAGGAATGGGAGTCTGTAGAGTACAGTAGCTCCACCAAGGCCCGACAGATTCCTTGAATTCTGCTGCACCAAATTGCCCACGTTAAAACGCCAACCGCTCTCAGTGTTAAAGAAAGAAAGTTCCTGCATCCTTGTCTCCTTCACAGACCTAAACATGTGACCGTAAGCAATATTTCTTAAGGTCTGAAATCATTCATGTATGTCTCAGATAACATGTGCCGCTGCATCCTGTCCTTCTCACTGGAACGCCAGGACCCTTTCAGTTTACACATGCGATATGAATGTTTGTCCTCATACTGAACTCACGTTCCAGGATGTAATTCAGATGAATACATGTTCAGCTCACCAGAAACCAGAAGAGTGTGGGAACGCAGACTAATGATCCTCCTTTGTGCTCCTCACGGAATACCTCGGATCATTTCCGTAATTGCAGATCAGACATTTCAAGTTTACATTTTGTGAAAGAGGTGTCAATCCTCTTTATCTTAGGTTTTAATAGAAACATATTTAGATCTGCTTAAAACCTGCGGGAATGAGGTGCGAACGTGGCGTGAATGTCATGCTGTGTTGCAGTCACGCTGGCAGAGGCTTGCGTCTTTAGTCGAAGGTACTGAAGATCGTTGTTGGCAACTAATGGATCTTATTTAAAGATAATGTGGCTTAGTGGTGCAGAGTTTCCTCCATAAAGGTTAAGCTTCCGCTAATACACGATCAATTATTGAAATCCTCGTATGGGATAATGAAAGCAGCCAGGAGCCACATAATGATTTAGGTTTTCATCGCTATAACATCACCATAACTTGTTAAATCAATACTAACATACCATTAAATGGCATGAAGAATTCAAGGTTGCATTACAGTAGCATTCCAGCAGGAACACAGTCTGTGACAGTACAGTTTTCCAGCCTGGTATTAAAACCTCGGTGTGTCAGTGTGTCATTTTTACATGAGAACATTTTTCCATGGTGTTTGACACTGACTTGGCAGTGTGGTGGATTAACTGCTTAAGAAAGCAAGCCTTTCTCTGTGTGTCTTACTGGTTTTTAAGTCTCTACAACAAACACAAAAGGTGCTATTTTTATAGCATGAGGTAGAGAGAGAGAGAGAGAGGCAGAATAGAGTGGCCTGAGAAATGGTGTAACCTTCTTAAACCTTTGCTGTTCCATTAGAAAAAGCTAACATGTGTGAGAGAAAGCAAAGACATTAAGGGTTGATGGATTCAATTTAGATAAGCAGCAGCATTACAAATGAGTTTGCCCACCAATCAGGATTTATTTACCTAACTTGACTCATTTATTCTCGGAGAAAGACAATAGCGTTATAACGTTTGTAAGACATGGCCAGTTTATTCAGATAATGTCTTTCTGGAAAGCTGCTCAGGCTCCGGGAGAAAATACCAGGTCACCTCAGCAGCGTCCAGTCCAGCTTCTGAGATTCCCCATTGTGTCCCAGCTCAGTTTTAAACCCATCCCTCCCAGGAGCATCCAGGAGGATGCAACGTGAGGTTCTCCCTATTTATTTACATTTTCAAATAGCATTCCTGGATTTAAAGGCCCATTTACCTTAATGCTTTCTCTCGTGTATGGCAGTCGTGATCAGGAATATATACTGGCTGAAACTGTGAAACATAAAACCCTCTGTTGAGAAAAAGCAGGAACTATTGAAGCCCAATACATATTTCTGTTTTTAGTTTTATTACAGCAAATACAAGTTCCCTGTTCAGCTCTGATGAGTATGTTGACTCTAAGTTCATCCAGTGAACATCTCTAATTAGGACTCTGTGTTTCCTTATGTCAGGCAAAATAAAGAGGCTCTCAATTTTTTGATAAAAAATATTCTCAGTGCTATTTTTACCCTGGTTTGATTGATTAGAAGTGTTTGATTAAATAATAACGTCCAGTGGTGGATTTGTTTTTTGTGTTTAATTTTTTGGAGCTGACTGGTGGGTCAAGAGCTGTACGCTTGTGGCATGAAAGAACATGGATGTTCTTCTGATGGTCTGTGACCGGAGGAGAGAGAGGGAGAACGAGGCAACTGGCAGTCCTTTTCTATTAGAGGCCATTTGGTTTCAACTGTTAAAAAGTCAACTGCAGCCCTGTGATCTGCTCAGCAACCCTAGATGTTCCCCTGCACCCAGGAATCAACATGAAGCTATCGAGTGGATCAATAGGAAACTGAGGTGGTGCCAGCAGTAAACCACCCAGCTGCAACGAACCAGTGGGCACACATTTTATGACACTCAATATAGGACTGTTGGTATCGATCCCAATAATGGACTTTGATGGTTTTCACAATGGGAGGAATTAACCCCCGTTCACTCTGAGCTGACATGTTTGCCATAGTGACACAAGTGGGCTCTGAGGCTTTGCCGCACATAAAATGGCGGTCACACTGTAATTTGTGCTGAATATCTGTTTCAATCTGCCACCCAGTTAACATTTCTCTCAACACCATGAGGCACATCAAAGGACAGTTTTCCAGACCTCATTACAATGAAATGATCTTTTGCTGAGTTTTAAAAGAAGAGGCCGACAGCTGCCCGTTGAACCCTCACACATTGTGACTGAAATGCAGAGCTGAAACCATCCCACATGTATTTTTCTGTTTAATTATATTTTTCAACATCCATCTTTTTTTGAAAAGCTTGGATATGTTATTATGATGGTGTGTTCATACTCTGAGCTGAATGATCATATATTACTTCCATCTTTCAGTATGGGCACAGCCTTGCAGCTCTTGTTATTATAGAGTGTATACAGTATATAGTAGCATAAGCGTCCTCAGCCTGCAGTGTATGCGATTGATTGTTTATATAATAATAATTTTCTTGGATGCACGTTCAGAATCAGAATCAGAATCAGAATTGCCTTTATTGTCATTGTATCACTACAACGAAATTAGAAGGATGCTGAGCTTCTGTTTACGACTGTCGGCCCATTTTTAAAGAAACATCCACATGCATATTTTACCATAAATCTGAATTATTTTACTACTTCTTCTAATAATAGCTCAGTATATAGCTCATTATAACTGACCTGTGCTGCTTTGACCGATCACATTTCAGTGTCACAGTGGCACTTTTTTGGGCATGAATGGACGGTTAAACACTGTCTAATCCCATGTTAATCAGTCACGCTCTCAACTGACGAGGAGATGGCATTCATCATTTAAGAACGCAGCTGCAAACAGTCCTGCAGCTTAAGAACACGATGATGAATCTGGCCGCGGCTCTTCTTACATTCTCAGAACAACAGCTTACGAAGGAATCTAAGAAGATTCTTAAGAAATGACATAATAATTAGATATTGGTGAATGAGGCCCAATGTATCCAAGTGGAGACGCATCCATCTATTTCTACATCATGGAAATTACTAAGTCACTGCTTTGTTTACCCTGTTTTAGCTGCAAGAGAGCAACCTTGCTGGTCTCATGAGTATGATTAAAAAACACCAAGTAATTGGTGCATATGTGTTTATAATACACCATAATTTACTCTCCCACACAAATCCCCTTCAGTGTTATATCTACTATTCTTTTTTTTCATGTTTGATAACGAAATATAGACTCTGCAGAATAAAAAGTAAGCAAATACTTTAGGATCAGTCCTGGCCGTGAGGCCAGCTTTTAGCTGCACAGGAAATTGGTGATTAAAGCAAATTGGCTGTAACATTGAAGCGTGATGTAGCAGCAGGAAGACAGAATAGTTGGAATACACATATAAAGGGAGCGACAACGAGCAGAATCATGATGGAACTCATGATTCACCTCCTCTGGCAAAATGAGATTTTCGTGTAGCGTCAGTTAAACTGTGAGTGCGGAACCGCGGAGCCGCTCATCAAGCAGGGAGGCATGAATGATTGAATGTGTATGTTGCCGTAATTCGAAAGCACCAGCCTTTCCTGTCATCATTATGTTTCCATCATTCACAGAATAATCTTCACAAATTCTTTTAAAGCCTCCGAGCAGCGAGGCAGTGTTTTTTTTTCTCAGATGTTCACAGGCTCAGTAAAGAGCCTAATTGCTGCTGCCAAAACATTGTGTGCTCACTCGATACCAGAGTAGGTACTTGCTCCCTTTCATGCTACACTCTGCATAAACATCCATGCAGTGAGTGACAAATTGCGTTCTATCGTCTCCATTTCCTGCTCGTCAGCCTGTGCCAGCACTTGTGAGTGACATCACTTATCTTATTGGCGAGCCTGCAGAGCATATCTGCAGTGCACATGGGCCCCTGTCAGATCTGGGTCAGACATTGTTTGTAAATAAAACGTTTATTTTTGCCGCGCTTATACCTGGCAGAAAGACTTGACCGCGGCGCTGATATTCATTCGTCTCGGCCACCCCAGCACGTTGCCTTATTATTCCCAGCGTGCTGTCAGTGGGCTCATGCATACAGACCAGACAAATAGGCCCTTATAGCAATATTTAAAGTCAAGATACGAGCACGGGGAGGTGGAACAGCTGTCATGAGACCCGTGCACTTCCCCTGTGTCCCTGCTTGCAAAGTGAACCAGATCAATATGAGGTTAAAGTTTAATCCCATGGAACACCCATCAATCAATACAGGAAGTGGCCCGTTTGAGTGCCTTCCCTTCACACGGAACCATAATTTTCCGTCACAGAGGCCGGGCTGGTCTGCTTTCTCATCTTCTCCTCTCTCCTCTCTATCCATGGCTGCACACTGATAATCCAGATGGCGACAGACTCAGCATCCGCTCTCTCACACAGCCTCTCTCCATTGTCCCGAGGCCTTATCGCTCGGCACAATGCTGGTGCCTTCTGAAAGCACAATGCGACGACTTGTTTCCCCTTCGTCTCACAAAATGTGAACTTGGAGCTGCGATGCAGTGGAGATAGACTCTAGCCATTTCATGGACGATACCTCACACGTTGATAAAAGTGTGCTTTTTTTGTCCAGCTGTGTGTGTGAGTGTGTGCACGCCGTGAGCGTACTTGTGTCTATCGGTACATTTCCTGCTTTTCCTTCAAGGTTTATTTATGCCTGATAGGAACTTGTGTTTGAGAATTGTCAAATCCTTTGGACAGGTTTTGTGAATGTTTTATTGTGTGTGAGCTGCTGAGCCGATGTACTCTTTTCAATTTTGCGTAAAAGCGATCGTGCCCCCCCGATGTCTGCTGCCATCTCTGCCACCCTGCAGCTCTGGACTGATAATGTCACACATGCATATTGATTTTCAGCCCATTAATCAACACGGCTGTTCATCACGTAGCAATTGGCTCATTGTTTTTGAGTATGTAGATAGCGCAGTGTGACGCTGCCGTGCATGTCTGGGCTATTAGTGCCTCTGACAGTGTTGATGGGTTTGGAAAGGTCAGTGAACAAAGTGAACATAATGTCCTGACATTTAAAACTGTAGGACAGGGGAAGATAATAATAATGTTTTTGATTGCTAAGAATACAAAAAGATCTGTTCCTTTATGCGTGAGCTAAGCTTTGTCTCTGGATCTGCAAATGCTGACGTCCACTTCTGTCTCCCTGCTCCAGTTAGCGGTGCGCTCAGCTCCAGTTGTGCTGGTTGACCTGTTCTGTTGACTTTATTTTGAAATCCAAGAAATTTCTTCATTACACTTTGATCTTTAAGTATCAATTTCTGCATATCAAGCGGGGTGCGCTTTACATATTTGGTATGCAACGCTGCTTTGAACTGGCATTGGCCAATCTGGGTCAGACAGAACACAGGGTGTTATTGTTATTGCCAGGTAGCACCACATATTGGACAGTGAGTAGATCAAAAATATTGTAATAGATTCCTTTTCAAAACAATTGAAGAACAGACAGACACTGTACTGTTCCAGTTGTACCTCCAATGTTCAGGACTGTTCTTGACCAGTGCGTGCGTGCGTGACGTTCACGCCCCCCCCCCCCCCCCCCCCCCCCCCCCCCCCCCGTGTGCAGGTATGAACCCCCTGTAGCTGGACCCGCAGAAGCTCCCTTGTCTTACATGTCAAACTCCAAAACTCCATTTCCAGCTCTCCTTTTTTCACACATCACACAACCTCCTCGTTCCCAACACACTGGCACATTTTGACATTTTTTCCACAACCCCAGATGACCACTTTCACAAAGGAACAGAACATCATCACCACTTATCACAAGAACCAGAATTTTAATTTCACCCATGGTTCCCCTCTCATCCACATTTTTCACCTGCTGTATAATTGACTTTTTTTTTTCCAGCATCTGTGGTCATCTTCTACATGCTAGGCAGGTATCAACTCCTCTACCCCACTCACACACACACACACACACACACAGATATAAATGCTCACAGCTCTTGGTACATTAATCGTTATTTTCCACCAGGACACTTGTGGCTTTAGGGTCCAGGTGTGTCTGGAGCTGCTGACCCATGTTATCAGCCTGCGTCAGCAGCCAGGCCAACTCAGAATTAATCCTGACGCCGTCACGCCGTCCCTCCCTCGGTAACACTGATGGCTCCCTCTCTGGGCGACGAGCCCTTCTGGTTCCTCAGCAACTGGTGCTCAGACACGCTCACCTGCCCCCCCCCCCCCCCCCCCCCCCCCGTCCCGTGAGACGCTCTTATCAATAGCCCCCCCCCCCCCCCCCCAGTCCCGTGAGACGCTCTTATCAATAGGAGAAGTGAGACACAGTGACCAGGATTACAGCCAGTGCTGCGTTAATTATAAGCTTTTTTAATGAAGGGGCGACTGGGGCTGGGAGGCCAGGTGGAACAGCCACACAAAAACAAATCCGATTATCCAGAAACGCTTTGTTTCTTTTTCAAGCTCTCCGTCGCTCTCATTCTGTCTTTTGTGGAATAATTTCCCAGCTCTGCTTCAGAAGGCAGAGACATTTGTTTTTTTCCCGTTGCCTCTTTTTGCTGCAAATCCCTTTTCGCTGTGTTTTTCAGATGCTGCCGTGGCTTCTCAAGGGGATGCGGTGACTTTATTTGGAAATGACGATGAAGTAACTAAAACATAACCAATTAAAATTTGGATGAGAGATGTCCTTTCACCTGGAGCCACTGTTAACACTTTTAGTTTTGTTTCCACTGAGACTTATTAAACACTTTCACACCAATAAAGAAAAAAGGCTTAGCATTTTCCTGCTTTTGTTCTGAGCAAATTTCACATTCTCTGATATCCCTATTCATGCCTTTAATGCATTATGTATTCATCAAAACATGTTCAGTGAGAGTTATGTGGCGAACAACACAATGCTCTGCGTCTTTGTTTTCAGCGTCACATCAATTAACATCCTTTCCCTCTAAAGCCCAACGATTCACTTTGAACAGGGGACCGTGTGCGCGAGTAAACGGTGCATAAATATCTCACAATGAAATTAAACCCCTTTAATGCGCCTAAAACGGCTTTGATGCATCGGGGTGCTCTCTGTTATACATCAGGGTCTCGTAACAGTGAATCGCATCAGGGTATCTCCGAGAAAGTCTTTGACCGGCTCACGGCTGTTTTGATAAACACGTGAGGCTGAGCTGCAGTCGATCACACGCCACAGCGGTTCTTATTGTGGATCAGATGACTGTGAGCAGCCTGTATATTAACACAGCTGCAAGCTCCAGATTTGCCTGCTTTGATTTTTTTTTTTTTTTACTTTCTGCTCAGATCTTAATCGTTTACCAAGAAATGCTATGAATGGGCTGATGAAGGATTTAGCAGATTGGAACTCGTATTAAAAATAAACTTAAGTGCAACTGAAGTAAAGATGTCCCCCTTGTAATGGTATTTGATGGAACTAATTTGATTAAGGGATTCTCCGCGGAGTGGCCATATTTACGCATCCTGGTGACTTTTTCCTTTTTTTTCTTCTTTCCTTTTTCAAATTTACCCTGTCTGATCACATTTGCTTTGTAATTAATCACCGCAATTCAGCGATCTTCTAAAGACGCATGTGCTTCCAGGCCTGATAATTCAATAGCAGAAACGGAGGAAGAGAAAGAAAATGACACAATATAGAGATTAAAGGATTTGAAGCCAATTCCCGGATTCTGCGAGGGGGAGAGACGGATATTCAGGAGCAGATGGATGGAATCATTTAACTGATCTTATTGCGGTGAAGGCTGGGTGAGCGCCGCTGACTTAAAGCTCTCTCTTGCCGTTATCAATGCTGTGACCCCGTCAGCTCTCTTAACCGGCCGTGCCGGGGCACCTGCAGCGCAGGGGGAGGCAGGCAGAAAGAGCCACAGTGTGTCCGGGACCACAACGATAAACATGCCGCTGATTGAGTTCACAACCCTGGCTTCAGGAGCAGCAGCTGGGCCTGGCACACTGTTTGCGGCGCTGGCAGAGTAGAGATACCTCTCTCTTTAAGAAGCAGCCACATGCAACATCTTACCTGTCTGGGAAAGGGATTTCTGGAAGCGTTACAAACTATATGGTCTGTTTCACTGACGAGCTGCGTTTGATACGTGGCTGCTGATGTGTGGGGAAAAAAGCTGGTTCGTGATGAAGGCTGCCAGGCCTGCTCTGGAAATCACTGTGGCTATAAAATCATTTTTTTTGATCATAAGAAAATTATCCACCAATTTGAACAGATGATCAACATTGACACTGTGATCGTTGAAATAACTTAAATTGATAGAGAATTACATTTTGTCATGTTTGTGTTTGTTGATGTTGTTTTGTCATTTTTTTTTAAATGATTTTTTGTCATCTGACAAAATCATCCTCTGGTGGCAACTGACACTATTTTGGGTCCTCCGATGGAGAAGATGAATATCGAATCGTTTCTGTGATCATTTGGACTCCTCCATATGAACGGCTCTCCGGACCCAAAATCTTTCACATGCAGATAATTTTTTAGAAAGATAAGTTGTATTTTAATATATGTATTCTTTTAATTGCTTAAGAGTGGTTTGTTTACAGTAGCAAACAAGATTTAGTGCACTATCAAACAATAGCAGTGATCCTCCAGGGTTACCACACGCTGGCTGTAATCAAAGTGTGAAGCTGAGATTGAGCAAAGATTAAATGAATAGCATGTTCTCAATTGATTTCTCTTCATCCTCCACCTGCCCCTTTCTTCCTTTCTATTTGCCAGCTCTCTCTCTGTTGCGGTTCCAAGGATGAGCTCATTTGAGCCACAATGGAAAAGCCAGGCGAAGGACTTAAGCACCATGGGAAATAAGGTCTGGGTCACTGGGGCTTTCTCAAGTTGGGTATTGCCAGGAAGGTCAATATGGGAGTTGGGTCCAGTGGAGAGGCGGTGGGGGTGGAGGGGGGCCACAAAGGCAGGAGGTGTTAATAGACTAACTGTTTTTTTTTTTTTTTTTGGAAGAGCTCCTAGAACAGGCTTGGCTGCAGGGCTGACAGGTAATCACTGAATGTCATAGGAGAACAAAACCTCGGGCTCCTACTCTTGGACTCTTGTCTTTGGTATCACTGTCACAATGTGTCACAGGCAATGACAAATCACCACTGTAAGCCTCGCAGGTTTATGTAAAATTCACAAACAACAGCCGACGCTGTGCCACTAATGCTGTTGCCCTTCCCTCTTTATAACTGGAGCAGGTCTAAATGTGAGAAACACGACAATCCTTCTTTATGCACAGAAGCTCTCCCCCTCAGAGATGAAGGCCGTAATGGATATGACAGGGCCGATGAATGGATTATAAATCACAGCAAAGTCATGCATCTGGACCAATGTGTGCTAATAGTGTATAAATTGAAAGGAAGCTGCCGGCAGGTAATGCATCTCGATGAAGCCTCCCTGTATCCATACGTTGTCAGTCATCATGTTGGTGCGTGGCTGTGGCTGCGGCACACATGCACAGCGCGCAGCTGTGGAGGAAATAGAATCTTGAGAATGTCATCACCTAAAGAGATTTTTTTACTCAGTATGCAGCAGTATGAGATGTTTATATGTGCCTTCGTCTCTCTCTTCTTCTACCTCAGGCCCAGTATCCCAGGCTGACTCCTGTGCTAACCCCACACGGGACTTCAGTGGGTAGACACTTGACTGAGACAGCGCCCGGGAGTTAATACCAGTCGGTGCCGCCGGAGGTGTGACACGATCCCAGCCCTCTACACTTTGATTCACACAGGATTAAGCCACTGCATGATGCTTCAGGCAGAAGACCTGGCGCTGCTGATTTACCATCCCTGTCAGACTTAAAGTCTCCTCTGCCATGCTCCTGCCGTCTGTGGAGGGAAAAAAACAAAACAAAAAAAACGAACTGAGAAGCTTCCGCAACTGCACCAACCAGATCGCCCAAAGGGATGACTGGCTGACATCTAGCTCAGGTACACTGTTTAATGTGAGTGATGTATTAAAGTGCGATTGCAGTTGTTTATGGAGACGATCAACCTCTTAAGTGTAAGGAAGGTCTGACTAAAGCAAAGCAAAGAAGATATAAGATATTAGTTACGTCGTCGATGGCTGGTCTGAGCTGGGTGAGCGTCCAGAGCGCCACATAAGGCCTTTGCATATTGATCCATACCAATCTGATAGGAGCACTTCTGTCTTCTGTCGTCTGGATGTGACTCACCCTGGATGTGATGACTGCTGTCATTGCTGTATGGTCTGACTCATGTTTTTTTTCCCTTTGAACCACAAACAGATACAGGAAGTGTCAAAGAACTGTAATGACCCATGCTGAATCTAGCATATCCTACATGTCACTGTTTCAGCTGTGAGACTTTCCAGTGTAAAATATTGCCTGTTAGCTCTGGTCGACGCTCGACTACCGAGAAATAACTTCTGCTTGCCTGCTTTCAGAACACTTCCATTGGCAGTGCAGTGCAACTGTTTTGACTCTTATGAAAAATAAAACACTGATATTAGTAGAACCTCGCCACTGAGGACTCACCACTTGACCTCTTGATCCAGCCACAAGTAGTAGTTATTTTCCAGTGCCCATTTAATGTAAATCCATCGGCCCCAGGAGACTCACCCTTTAGAAAGTGATAAATGTGGCTCATTGTGTGAGTCTGGGCCGTCACTGTCTCTTCAGCCAGTCAGACTGGGGACTTGTCTTTGTTACAGGTCTGAATAGAGTAATGCATATTGTGCTAAAAGAATTCAGGACCAAAATGAAGACGGACAGAAATATTCTTAAGTATGAGCCTGCGTGGTGACAGCTGAATGCCGCTGCTGTTACAGGCCTGTGATCAAAGAAATGCAAAAAAAAAGGGAGGAGGGACTGTGTTGCGCGTTGAATTTCTGATGACTCCTCCGCCGTCACAGCCATTCCCGCCAGTGAAAACATCTGCAAGAAATCTGCTTATTTGGATATCCGTCTTCACATTGCCAACTCCAATCAAAAACAATTACATGCACCACAATGTGGTGGGGAAATACTTGGAGCTGCGCTAACCTGAATACATTGGATGCAGTACACAAAGGAGAGCGCAGGGATTCAAGCAGGAATTGAAGCTGAGAATGTGACGGATGAGACTTAACCGGTTGGCGACATAATTGCATGGAAATCCAGGGGAGAGGGCTGCAGCTCTGCTAAACGGGCTGCGATCAAAGGCCTTTGTTTCGGCTCCAGACAGAACTGGGTGTTTTGGCTTATTTAAAGAGAGTACGGGGGATCGCCTGGTGATTGTTCAGAGCCTTGGCGCACCAAATTAGCTTTTGACATTCATTTGGAAAGATCTAATCAAACATTAATTATTGTGACCACCTGTGAAAGGGGAGGCTGTGAAGAGGCGCTCATCTGTTCCCTTACGATAACTACAGGGTCCTTGCTCTCCGGAGAGGGAGCCAGAGACGAGGACCGCAGGAGACAGGGAGAGAGATTGCATTCCATCAGATCATGGAGTATCTAATAGGATGCACAGCAGCATCTGAGCCACGCTGCCGTTTGCCAGGTTTCCCGTGGCCACCAAAACCTGGCACGATTCCTTTGACCCAGATATTTAGCAGCTTTAAGAGCTTTCCTCCCTGATGTTCAGGATAGTTGGTGTTCTTTGTCTGTACGGAGACGCAGACTGGCTGAGCTGGAGTCTGAGCTGTTTGAGCCCAATTGTCACCAATTCTTCAAACTGATAGGCTCGAAGAAAAGCAAGCATTCATCCCACTCCTTATTGCCAACACATCTAACACGGGGGAAAGATGTCCGCGGGTCATTCGCTTGCCCTCATCATTTGTGTTCACGGCAGTGTTTTTCACTCAGTTGTGACTTGTTCCGTCAGTCGATGGAGAGCGCTGCTTGTCCCATGAATAGTCAAATTAGACTGGCTGGAGGGGGGATGTAATCTGGGTGCAGTCAGGTATGGCTTCCAGAGCAGTTCCAGCCGGAGAGGTTGGCTAGTAATCAGCAGCCAGAGGTGTCTAATTGGCATATGGCTGTGTAAGCGCCACCTCTGCTCACTCATCCAAACAGAATAATTTCCCGGCCAAAAAAAAAGACAAAAAGACTAAAGCAGCTTAAAAAACAGAACATCCATTCTCTTTAATGTGGATGAGTTCTTCAACAGAGAGAGAGGACACTCCACGCTGCTGTTATTCTGTAGGTTGGCGCATTTGGAATGCCGCGGCCGAGCCCTGTGCTGCAGGAACAGTAGGACATTCGGACAGTAGTTGGGGCTGTAGTTTGTAATGCTAAACATGTTTGGTTTTGGGCTGAATGCAAAAGCTCCTCTGACACCAAGGAGCCCAAAGTGTGCCTATAGAATACCAGATCAAACCTGGAGGAAAATTGGACAGTCCATCTGGCAGCAGACTTCTGGGCACCGAGCCACCTCCACCCTTGCGATTCTTTCTCATTTAACAAAAATTTGCCCCCGAAACGCGGTGGCAAAGTTGAAATCTAATTTCCCCGAATGAAATCAGGCTACACTAATTCAGCACTCAGCGTGTGTAAATAATCTCACATCTGAAATGGCTGCCATGTGGTTAATCTGCCATGAGATGCGATGTTTATTTATCAAAACAAAATGCGTCCCAGTGATCTGAAAGTAAACCATGTTTTCCATTTAACCCAACTTCATCTCACACAAACTCTCTCCTCTTCTTTATTTATTCTTCTGTTCTCTTTCCGTTTTCATCTTCTTCTTAATTAAGTTTTGTAACTTTCACCGTGTATCAATACGTTTCTTTTTTTTTTTCACGACCAGTTCTCAAGCAGGGAGACGGACTGCAGGGAGCGCTCTGCGGAATAATGAAGACAATAATAATAACAGGTCTCACAAAGTGCTACAGCGCATCAAAATTAGTTTTTGGAAAACGACTCGTGACAGTCCCGCGCGCTAAACACCAGCCTCTCATAGCATCAGGTGTTTCAAATTCAATTCCATATTCATTAATTCTGCTGTTGGTGCAACACAATTAGAGGCCTGGTGAATCCT
Source organism: Pseudorhombus dupliciocellatus (assembly GCA_016785235.1). Taxonomy (NCBI): domain Eukaryota; kingdom Metazoa; phylum Chordata; class Actinopteri; order Pleuronectiformes; family Paralichthyidae; genus Pseudorhombus; species Pseudorhombus dupliciocellatus. Next base: position 5,727,273 of record JAFBJW010000311.1, read on the forward strand.
GGACTAATCCCTAACACTCCTAGGACATGAATCACTGCAGGAGGAGATATGAATAAATGAGCTGCAATAAAAAGGTACTAATACCCCGTATTACTCCGAGCTTAAAGTCTTTCATTTCTTCAATACATGTTTCCACATCCACCTTGGGAGGCTGAGACGCTCAAGCCTCTCTGATTAATTATTTTGGTCTATGGAGGGGAAGAAGCGCGCATGGCATCACACTTGTACGCTGGATTAAAAAAAGAGAAAGACAAATGGGAGACTGGCAGTAGTGGTGTGTGATGTGCTGGTGAAGGTGACAGTGAATGTCATGTTTCTGGGCTCGAGGTCTACACAGTGGCCCTTCCCCATTTTTGAAGCCCTACACACACACACACACACTCCCCCTTGAGTCGGAGCATCACTGTGAGTGAGTTACTGATGAATTAAACCTTCTCCCCCCACAGGAGTAAGAGAGGAAGCAATGGGCTGGACTATGATTCTTAAAGATGACTTTGGGGTCATTGCCTGGACTCGGCGAGCTGGGAGCTACCTCGGCCTCTTCCTCCTCTTGTCTCTCCTCTTCAGTCCAGTCCAGTCAGACGTTGTGTTTCATAGGGAGCATCACTTCTCATGGAAAGCAGGTAAAAAAACAAAAAAAAACAAAAAACAAAACTTCTTCACCATGAATGTGACTATTAAAATTCTCCACCTATAAGACAAAAGACTAAACCCTTAGGCCTTGTTGATTATTTATCAAACACGGCTTTTCATCCTGTTCAGATGTGAGCAGTTCATAGAACACATCTTTGAACCCGACTTTGATGAAACTGAGGCTTTAACTGTTTGCTGATTAAATTCTGCACATTTTCCAAAACACACTTTAACTAACACCATGCCTTACTGTCTCTGTCATAGGGCCAGATAACTACCCCTTAAGATTCATTGTCAATTTTTATTGACGGTGTGGAATTAGTTTCACTCCCTAACCGGCCACCAAAATTCCAAATCAGGTTTTTTAACATCCATGCTTAATATTGCTTCACCACGACATGTCGCTGATAACCTTCATTTTCCCATATAAGGGCTATCAGGTAATTGTGGAGCAACCTAAGGCACTGAAGTCAGAGCCTGCTAATTGTTAATGTCGCTCAGGGCTCTGGTGTGAGGATGAGTAAGCAGCCATTTCCAATCTGCTCATCTTCTTCATCCGTGGACTTGGTTTGCATCCCTCTTGCAGAAATGACTGCTACAGAAAGCAAGTGTGTGTGCGAGCCGCTGAGGGTGGAGTTAGAGGAATTATTTGAATAATTCTAAACTATGAAGTCATCGGTTTTGTGGAAAGACAGCGAAATTGAGAGAGATGGGGGAGGAACTTCAGGATTCGTACCCTCCAACACACAGGCTGTATACACACAGTCCGCTCAAGTCATTATATAATGTCGGAGGAACACTAATGTAAGTAATCCTCCTCTCTTTTTGACACATTGTTGGGAAGCATAAACCGCCCGCTGCTATTCGCCGTCTTTAAGCCAGCGTGACAGCGGTTAGCATAATAACGCCTCCTCTCTGACCAGCTGTCCGTCCCCAGCCCTGCGGTGACAAGCAGGGTGAGGATTTTTACCATAATGATGTGTATGCTGTGGTAATGTCAAACCGTTAATGAGACATTGTTGCACCGTAAATAATCATGTTGTGGTGTATGCTCTGCTGCGGATTTATGGCCCTGGTTACAACTGTCTGAGATGGTTTTAATGAACAGCGGGCTGCAAGTTATTCTCATATTCCTCTGTGAATACGGAATCTAATGTGCTGCCTAGATTTTACTACATGCTACAAATACCATTCTATGCTTCCATGTAGTATTTCATATGCACAAAAAAAAAAAAAAAAATCTGATTTGAGAGTAGATCACCTCTGGAAGGCTGGGTTAATGTATGATGTTCCACGAGAAAGGGCGTTTGAGCTGATCTCTGGATTCATCCTTCACCCGCTTCACAAACACAATTGAAAATGCATTTCCAAGGCAGCGCGAGGAGGAAAACTTGGCCTTCCCACACAAAAGCCCCACGTGCTGTGCGATTAGCACTTTCATTTCTCACTCTGTGGTTGGGTAATGACACTGCCCAAGTGATACAGAGATTGATTAATTTCACTTGAAAGTGCGTACGTTCAAACGCGATGTTGCCGGGACACCAAGTGTGAGGATTTGACATCCTCGTGGGGCTAAGAAAGCTTATGCGTTGTTGCTTAGCTGGAAATGAAAACCACTTCAAAAACAAGAAAGGAAATCTCAAACGCTCCACCTGCGAATCTGTCCTCTTAATGTCTGTCTAACTGAGGGACTGTCACGACTGGTATCACAACCCTCTGGAGTTAAATCCGGCGGCAGGAGAACAGCTCGATGTGGGATGAAGCATGTTGTGTTATGATGTTCTGTGCACTCTGGTTTAAATGAGTAAATGCTGCTCGGGGCCACGCGTCCGTCTCATCCGTCTTCCACGCACCAGCTCCAGGCTTCATGTCACAAGTCTGTCTTTCACGTTCGTGTGGGTAAATATTGATTTCACTTCCCTTAGTTGACTCATGTGATGCGTTTGAATACTTAATTAGGCTGACAAGCTCCCTTTCAATTTTGGACTTGTCAATGACGAGGAGATGTGCTCTAAATTATGCACAGCCACCCTATTGTGTTTCTATCTAGGCCAGCAGCATTGTGGGGTGAGTCTTTTTGTGAGCAAGTTCCCAGAGCTGTGGCTAAGCTGGGAGACGTTTAAGCCTGACCTTCATCAGTGTCTTGGAGAGCGGGATGCAGCACTGGAACGCTGCAGTTAATGGGACCATTATTTAACTCTTTACAGTGAATATTCAGCCACGGCCTCCCATCAAACAGCTGCACTTGCCCTTTTTAACAGCCAGTAACACATTGGCCATTAACTGGGAGCACACTGGAGGGCTGAGCATCAGAATACATGATGAGCTGATCATATGAGTTGTTCCAAGCACCTGTTGATTGATTCATTTGTACAAGGAGGGGTGGATGCATGGGAGTTTTTACAGTAGAAATTATGACACAAGGAACTTTGGGGAAAAAAGAAAAAGAACAATGAAGTTAGTTTGCACCTTGATTCTAAACAGTTCTCATTCCTCCCGCTAAGAATGTTTAATAAGGGCTCTTTGTTACTTAGCAGCATTACACAAATTACTTGACTAATGACCAGAAAACTTGGTTTGTACCGGTCTGCTGAATCTTTTTTTTTTTTTTAGACTTCATATTTGGATGTTTTCAACATTTTCCCAGAGAACAATACGTAATTGTTGATTAAAAAAAAACAAACAAACAAAAATCTGGTTGTTAGTCGGACGGACGTGTGCAATTTCCTACTGGTTGTTTGATTCTTAAGGGAACTGTCCGGCCTTGGCAAAGGTACGCTATCTTCTGAGTGTTAATTAATGAGGGGATTGTTTTCACCCCTCTGTGTGTGTGAGTATGTGTTGACTTCCTGTGTGAATATGCAAACGCTCTACCTACTGAATTCATGTTGTTTTATCACTACTTGCAGAGGACAGTAAAACCTTTATGGTGTTTTAAGAGCCTCACACATGGGTAGGATATCTCCTGCTGGTGGTCAGTTGGACTGTGACTGCAAGGCAAAGATAACACACGGTTTGTATTAATCTAGTATTTTCCTAGTCCTTCATGACCACGCTCAGTGCTTCCACAGTACAGTGTTTGATATTCACATACAGTCATTAATAGTGTGTATTTATGTGCAGCACTTTTGTCTGTGAGATGGGGAATATTTTAGAGTTCAGGCTCAAGGACGCAAAGAGTGCTGTTCGATTCTCTCCGCGGCTCTTCTCGCCTCTGACCGTCTCTCTTCTGACCTGCTCCTGTTTTGCTTCGCAGGAGCAGGTTGTTTTCACTTTCAAAAAAAGCCTGCCTCATAGGATGCGCACCTGAACGCACAAATCTGCAGTTTCACAAGGGATGTTGAGTCTGAGCGGAAGAATTGAAATGTTTCGTCTTGTAGGCCCCCTAAAATGTTTTTTTCTTTCAAATTCAAATGAGCGCTCAGTGAATTAAACTGCACAGAGTGATTTGTTATGTTCTGGTTGTGGTTTCTTTTATTCAGTTACAATAAAGTGAAAGTCCAACTGGAGATTGCAAATAACTCCAAGGTGTTAGAGGCGTAATGGCATTCCACCCAGCTGTAGCTTTTTCTTTTCACACTTTGTCTTTTGAATTTCAGAGGATCATAAACTCTGCAGTCCTGTTAGCGTCAGGATGCTGATGTCTGCGAGAACAGTCTAATTAAATTGGGTTTATTTTGGCTTCTCGGAGCACCTGCATTTCAACACGAGCGCCAGGCACAGTGCTCATCCAGCGTCAGCTTTACACCACAGCAGGAGTGAGAGCTTCTCTCCCAGGTTTTCATACGTCATCTGTGAAATAATTTATGTTTCTCTGTAGGAATCTTTCAAATATTATGATTCACCAATCGAAAGATGCAAAGTTAACTGTGGGTGTAGTTTAACACGTGGGAGTTTACCCCTCATGGCTTGTAATGTACATCAAAGCGTATTTGAAAAAGAAAAAAACCCCACATCTATTTAGATTTGTTCTTCTTTTTTGACAGGGGATAAGACAATTCCTAAGTCCTCTTCCTAAACATCCGACATTAGAGACTGCAGCAGGTGCTGTGATTACAGGAATGAGACTGTGTCGTTTAGTGACTATATACACTTGTTTATGTTTCTTGTTTCATTCATTGCCTTCATTTTGTTGCTATGAAAATATTATTTTATGCTTGGTTGCCTGGAGTCCTTTTGGGACTTGAGATTTGAATAATTAAGCTGTCGACGGTTCATCTAAATTATGTGAGAACTCTCAGCCCCACGAATCAGCGCAGGGGCAATGATTTTCAAAAGATTGAGAAATCAATAAAGGTTTTCCTTAATGAGCGGGATCACAGCTCCTCTGGGTGGCTTAGAGGACCCGATCCTGCCTGAGGGCCCTGGAGGCCTGTAAGAATAGGAGTGAACTAATATGCCCAGTGACAGTCAGGCATTTCATTTGGGGTCAAAGTGGACTCCTATACAATGTCGCCTCACTGTTGCACCATCAAAGCTGAAATCAAACATCCCTGCTCTGTTGTTTCTGGAAAACAAGCTCAAAGGAGCCAGCGTGCTGGGATTCCACTATTCATCAAACAACTCTGAATAATTTACTGCCCCCCCCCCCCTTTTTTTTTTTTGCATCATAAAAAAGACAATCAATCACGTTAGGTAAATGCAAATTTGCAGCCAGTTAGACAAGATCTAGTTATATCATCACACTAGTCTGCAGCAAAGATAAGTCTGCCAGCTTTTTTGCATCAATGTTGGCCGACATGAATGATTTAGCTGTTTATTAAAGACATGAAAATGTGCCCTGACAGTGCTGACAGAGGAACAGTTAAGGAAACCAATGAATTCCTTCCTCTTGGGAGCAAGAATATGCTTAATAATAGTTTAATATACCGTAGTATAGGTACTGTAGTACGTGTACTGTAGTACGTGTACTTGTTCACTGAACTGCAACACTCTTAACGAAGCTGCAGAACACAAACGATATAGCAGAAATAGAGCTTTAACAGAAGTGATGCGTCACTTCACGGAGGTGAAGGCACGTGTGTAGAAAATGAGCTGGAAGTCAAGACTGTTTCCATGCAAGTGTCTCAGTGTGATTAATTACAAGGGGCTGGACTCAGAGTGAAGGTGGCACGTAAGCAGGCATCTGAAGTGAGCACACTTTTTTCTTCCTCTCTGCACGAGTGTGACTGTATGAAGAGCCTGTGTTTCATCTCGGTGCAGCCACCCCATTATTTCCATTCCTTCCGATTCTGACACTGGATCAAAAAAGATTGGGATGCAGCCATGAGTGATGCTTCCTCACATCTCTGCTAGCAACACGTTTCCATATATGGAACTTTGTTCTCAGGGCCATGGACCCAACATTAGCCATCCAAATGTACAAAACCACGCTGCCCTCACTCGGTTTTTTTACCTCAAAAGAAGCTTTGCTCTCGAAACTCGGTCTGAAAACGTCAGTGTCACGTTGTCATGTGAATGGGTTTAATACAACTCTGCAGACAAAAAAACGGGGCAGAATTGTGAAGAAGCAAACTCTTCAGTTTCCCTCCCAACGCTCTCTTTGTGAGTGGAGTTTTGATGATTGGCCTCTGTTTATGTTTCTGTCCACACACTTGTGCTGATGAGACTGTGATTTGGTGGAGGGCAGTCTGAGGGAACAGGTGCAGTTTCATATGGACCAGCTGTGCTTGTGTAACCAGTGTAACCAGTGGGTTGTGTGATGAAAACCACCGTGCTGCTGTCGTGCTGACGTCTTTGTTGTCTGACGGAGATGACGCAGAAACAAGATGAACAGTTGATCCTCCTGGACACCACCCGAGCCCCCACAGAACACACATAACATGAATATAATGTACAACCTTAAATACAATGGAAAACTCCTGGAGCGACTCTGTGCAAATAGCAGCTGGATTGGCTCCGGCACCTCCTGCGACCCAGTGACCAGTGAGCATTGAAGATGAATGAATTATTATTATTATTCTTACTGCTCATATTATTATCGTTATTACTGTCCATGTCTCTCTTGTCTCTCTCTCTCCCTGGCCCCACTATCACTCTCCCTTCTCCCTTTTCCTTTCACTCTCCTCTCTCTCTCACCCCAACCGGTCGAGGCAGATGACCGCCCACACTGAGCCTGGTTCTGCTGGAGGTTTCTTCCTCTCCATAGTCGCCATAGTGCTTGCTCATTGTGGGGATAGTTGGGTCGCTCGGTTTTCATATTTGATCTGACTGTCATCTGACCTCCTATGTAAAGCGCCCTGAGATAACGTCTGTTATGATTTGGCGCTATATAAATAAAATTGAATTGAATTGAATTGAATTGAACAGAAAAGTAGTGAAGAAAGAGGGAGCAGTTAGGTCTTGGCATTTTTATATCAAAAACACAGGGTCCTCCAGCTACACACAGAGAAATAAAAAGTTTCCGCCCATGGAGGAACAACCCACAACCAAAAAAAACAAATGAAAATCATTTTGGGTGATTGTATACACAACTACTGATAAGCCATGTTACATTTGAAAGCAATTAGTGCTTAACAATGACTATATATAAAGTCAGATGAGTGTTTTCACAGAACTGAGTCACTGTACGGTGTTTTAAGGGGGGAACGGTCATCAGGTGGTCACTTATTTAGAAAAGCAAGCAAATGCCACGGGTAGCAAATGTTAAAGTGCCTCCTTTCCCTCAAAGATGAGCGTTGAGACTGTCAGCAACTACATCATTTACTGAGCAGCCGGAGCAGCGATCATTATATCTGTTGAACGCCACCCACACATTGTTGTCTGCACAAGACTGGACCAAAAGTGACCCATGCATTAGCTGAACTCACCATTTCTTTCGCAATGGAAATCAATAGGCAAACGCTTAATTAGAGGAGTGAGATTTAAAATCAATAAGTTATTTTATACAGTCATGGTGTTCGTAGGATTTCAGAATCGTATTTATGGAGATCAGAATTATTTTGCGTCTCTGAGCACATCACAAACAAGGCTAATGAATCGACAGCGTCACCAGACCTGGACCATCTGTTTGGCTGCCAGTGACGGGACGTCCCATCTGGCTGCTTACCCAGAGTACGTCCCCCGAGTTCGCTGAACCCGAGATCCGTTCAATGCACTTAATGTATTAACGGCAGTGAACTACTGTTCAGTTACAGACATGATGGAGACAGTTTGTTCCAACGTACACGTCCGTGTGGGCGCGGCTTCTCCTCGGCAACGTGCAGCACAACCACAGACTGCATTTAAAGATGGACGACATGAGAGCTCCCCAGAGGTGAAGCGTCTGCAGGGTGCAGTGTAAGTCATGGACCCTCCTTCATATACATTAACGGAAGAGAGATGGACCAAACTACAAAATCACAACACATAGCAAACACATTTGGATCGTAGGCTGTTTTATTCTTACCATAGTGATATTTCTCCTGCTCTCTTCTCACAAGATTCTGGCTCTGAATGCCCAAGTTCACGTTTGAGATATTAAAGCTTCGTAAGAGGAAGTGGAGACCTGCTGTCCATCTGTAGAACCAGCCTATGTTCACTAGAAGTAAATTCAATTCAACCTCATTTTGTACAGTAGTTTCCAAAGTGGTCTGTGTGGAAGTTTTAAATGAAATGAATTCCTGAGTGGAGTTTTATTGTGCAGTGTGCACAGCTCCCCTCTCTCTTTTATCCAGCGGTTCCAGCTGACTTCATCCCCGCTAAGACCACACTGTACAACCAGACAACTTAATCCTGGAAATGTTGAAGAAGAAAGCCTTCATTCAATGACTGCCTGTCCTGGCGCTGGAGTCTTTTTTTTACTGATACAGTTAATCCACTGGCTCTTTGCATCATACATAAGTTCTGTTGCGGTGCCGTGTCTCAGCCAACACCTTCGCCAAAGGCCCTTTATCTGCGCTACGGTCTCATTTGTGCAGGTTTTGTCAAGGTTAGCAGCTGTTAAAATGAATTTGTCTGAGTCGTTGCGCTTTTGCCTGCTTGCATTTCAATCACCGGGCCTTGGCTTCATATAGTTAATTATTTAACGATTTAATTAATAATTATAGATGAGAGTGTTATGGCAAGCTGAACAAATATCTCTCTCCCTGAATGACCTGAATAATTTTGCTCAGCGGATGAACAACACATTCTATGAGTTTGTAGAATGATAATTGCAGTACTTGTTTCATTAGTGACGATATAAATTGCAGTGCTGTTGCATGTGGAGTAAACACACAGCTTTATTGCTCGGAAATGGCATCCAGACTAAATAACATTAAAGTGTTTATACACAGTGATTCGCCATTTAAACTTGTTTATTTCTCCTCTGCAGACACTCTAATAGAGAGATAGAAAACATGTCGGTGATGGAGCGTTAGATTTCCGGGCCTTTGTAATGTATTTATTTCTTTGAATATAATCACAGTGACGGTAGCCAGGGGATTTGTCTGGGGGGGCTCGGCTGTTGTCAGCACTTTGACAACAGCTGTGTCATCCCTCGCCGTGTGCGATGCCTCCCGCTGCACATGGCGAGCTTTGAAGGTAGCTGAGGACGTGAGTCACGCGTGGCCCCAAACTTACGCTGCTGCAACGTGCCAGTCGGCGATGTCACACGCGCATGAGCAGCGGGACATTGGGGCAGTGAATCTCAAGCTTCAGAATGAGTGATATTGGACCTTACCATCGTCTGACTGCTCAGTGATGAGCTGCAGCATGTATGAACACACAGCTGCTCCCTGTCATGGAGTCTGCAGCTCTCTAACATAAGGACTAAAAATAGTGTTTTCTAATAGCACCAGTCTGAGACTCTGTGAATAATTGGGGTGAGGTTAATTGGCCACTCTGAATTCTCTGTAGGTGTGAACGTGAGTGTAAATGGTTTGTCGCTGTGTTTTGGTGCAGCGGTACAGTGGTGACCTGTCCAGTTTTGCTCGATGTCAAATGGGATTGGCCCAAACCCCCCTGTGACCCCCTAAGGGATAAAGGGTAGAGATAATGGATGGCTGGATGGATTAACGTATGGCTCAAGAGAAAACTAACTGAGCCTGAACAGAGCCTGACGTGCGTTCTGTTTTTTTCTGAGTCCCATCTGACCTGCCGGTTTCTGCAGTTATTGACACAGGCTGGCTCAAATTTCCCAACCAGACCCAGACTGGAATATCATTTCAACATGAACCAGGCCTGCCAGAGAAGCTCTTGTCAGGCCTGGTTCCTGCCATGTTTGAGACTCGCTTATTAAATCAAGGAACCCCAAAGCAGAGCTGGGTGCCTTTATCCCATGTGTAGCTCACCATTATATACGTCATATGCAGAAACCACCATAGGTTCTTTAAAATAACGTCAGACGAATCAAAGGGCCTCATGACAAACCTGCTTTTATTTCTCATCTCACGCCACCATTTGCTATGAGTCACAGTCGATATAAGTGACCCCTCGCCGCGTTTGTAAACAGCGTAAAGCTTTCAAGATGTTTTTCCTTTGTTTGAGTCATATACTATCAATTATGCAGCTCGGCAAAATCCCTGCAAAAGTGCTGTCAAACTAAAACCTGCCAAAAAAAGAAATGTGCTTTGTTATCTGCCTCGATGCAAACCTCCTCTGGGTTTGGCCAGACCGCACTATTTCAGCCTGATAATGATCAATATAAATAAAACTCATTGACTATTGATATTAGGTGGAGATATATCGCTCCAATTAGATGCCCCCACGATATCTCGAGCTCTTTCATATGCATGCCGCGTTATTAAAACAGTGCCTTGGGCAAATCATTGACTGGAAACAAAAGGATGCACTGCTTTGTCTCATTTCAAATTAATCAGCATCGAACGCGCCACATCTGTAATGGTATACACTTCATATGACTGCTATCAAAGCGACCTTTGCAAAAAAGTCTCTGTTCAAAAGCCCACTGGATTGATTGTGCAATTGAGAGCTGATTCTGAAGCCGTGCCTCCCGTCCTGGCTGGCAGGAGCTGATGGAGGTTGTCATAAAAGCTGCTGGCGGGTCTCATGAGAGCCACAAGGCTGGAGATTCCTTACAGTCAGATCCTTAATCCCACGAGAATATTCTCTCAAGACGAGTGAGATTCTCCTATCAAAAGTCCCTTTCAAGCAGAGGGGGGGCTTTCACACAACCCTGATACAAAATGTCCTATTTCCGGACAAATCTCCCACAGCTGGATTTTCTTTTTTTTCTTTTTTTCCCACACAGACTTGAGGGAGAAAATGGGAAGGAGCTCTACAGCCGCGACGTTTGTAACTGAGGATGTAATTATGAAAAGTCGCTGTGATATTCCGCCTTGAGTGCCATTGTGTAACTGATGGGAGTCAAAGATAGAAGGTCACCTCATTACGGAACTGCTCCTGCAGCTTCAATTAACACTAATATTGAAATACACAAAAAGGCATCTCTCCAGCGCCACAGTTGGGTCCGATTAAGGCCCATGTGTGCGGACGAGATTTCCGAAGTCATCGCTCTCTTAATACTATGGATATTGTGATGGATGTTAAGAATTAAATGTGAATTCAGCTTTGCAAGGCTTTTGTCCACCCTTCGCATTCCTCCGCGCTGACACAAAGGAAGCCTCATGTCCACAGGCTGCAGCACAATGTTGTCTACACGTTCAGCACCAATAATCCATCCATCAGTATTATCTGCATTGTTTATCCTTGCATGACAGTGGATAGAAGGCTGCTACTTCCTGGACAGGTGGCTAGCATATCACTTGGCCAAACGATCACGCGCACCAATTCAGAACCTAACCCTGATCTGCATGTCTTTGGACTGGAGGAGGAAGGACCCAGAGAAAACCCATGCAGGGAACATGCACTCCGCACATGCTGATTCGACCCTGTTTCACCCCTGGATTTCAGCCGGAAACGTTCTTCCTGTGTCGCACCGTGCCACTGTGCTGCATAATTCGTTCTTTTAAATATAGCCTTTGTAATAGCTGACTGCACGAATCAGACATCCCTAGACGACTTGAGGACAGTCATTTTTTGCAGTGAAGTGCAGCTGAAATGAAGTTGTAACTGAATTACTCATTTAGAATGGGTTTAAGGCGCATATGCGTGTGCGCGTGTTCACCACAAGCAAAAACTCACAATGCGTATAAATTTCATTAGTCAACAAGTTCAACTTCAGCTCCCGTAAACGTAAATGAAGCCCAGCGTGCTGACAGGAGGCTCTCCTGTTCTGAACGCTGTAAACGGCGGCTCAAGTGCAAAGATTCGAGTAAATCGGCAGCTGAGCGGAATAAGGCGAGCAGCCTGTCCTGCTCTTTGATGCTTTCACTGGATGTGAGCGATGCTGAGTTCTGAGGCAGCATGAAGGTCAGCTTCATATCATCGGGCACAACGTGGAATGATCCGACGAATCAAATGACATCCCGTGCGAATAATGCCAATGATGAATCCTGTGTTACACAGTGTTATTACTCCTTCGCTCAGTTCCTCATATTTCTCTGGGTTGTTAATAGGCGCCATAAATGCTCTCTGGTGAGGAAGCTCGCTTGTAATTCCCCTTCATAAAAAAAAAAAAAAAAAAAGAAAAAAGGGGCTATTTGCTGCTTTAACAAAACATGCCACGCTTGGCGTAATTACAATAGATTTAATGAGATAAACTCCTCTTTGCTCTCGAGAAACTGGAAGCCTAGAGGCTGTGGTCAGACGGAGTGCACGGCACAAGGGGCGCAACATCCAGAACTCAGTGATAAAAAAAAAGTTTCGATTTTTATAAAATGTTTCTGTTTTGTCTTCATTGTCCATGCCTGAGAGCTCAGTCATTCCGTTGCTGACAGAGCTAAAAGTAAATAGGTCACCAACTGAAACGATTTCTCTGTTCCTTCTCACGAGCACCATTCTGATTCTATCACCTTGGCTGATTTTTCATGTCCTCTTTGATTTCACGTATCAAGAGCTCCTCAGATTTAGGAACAACGAGCCCCGTCACTGACGCTCCATCCAAAGCAAGAGAAAAGGTTTATGCTAATGTCTCCCTCTGTGTTTGAGCAGCAGCCTCCACAGAGGCCTGTTAAAATAGCCTCCTCTGTTTACAGTGGATTTGACCCAGTGGGGAGAGACACCAGGGAAACGGAGAAGAGAAAGCAAATGGCTTTTTATTCTTACCTGAGAAACGATTTCATATATTTTATGATTGCGGAGCACTTTCTGCTTGTTTTATTCTAGCCTTTGATCAGACGCTGTGCAGAAACGGGCTCGGCAAAACAGGAAATGCAAGAGAGGAGTGGAAGAGCGAGGAGAGAGCCCGCGAGGAAGCGCTGGCTGTTATTCTTTGGTGTCATTAATGTGGTAGCATATCCATTACCTTTGGTTTGACCAACTGGTACATATGGAATGTGTGAGTGGACTTTTCCTTCAAGCTCTTTGGTTGAATGTATGAAAAATACTTGAATCCAGCAGAAAAACAACAGAAATTGACTTCAGGATTAAGAAGTCTTGTTGTTAAATGACACCCATGACTCAAGGTGCATATTACAACAACCCTGACTTGTTTAAACATATACGCTATGAAGTGAGCGCTACTGTAGCTTGGATTTCTTGCTTGCAGTCACGTTTTTGAATTTGACCGGTATCTAGTTCTAGTTCTAATTCAATCTCATCACTTGTTCATTTTCATTTGTCCTGCCCTGGGATGAGCAGCAGAATCATTCTTTCTGGCTGAAAGTAGAGCTGGATCGACCTATTGCACTGAATGGGCTCGGCAAACCAATCTAATTAATTCTGCTAATACTTGGCTTTCATCCTCGTTTTTTTAGGAAGGCTTTTAAATTCATTTTTTGGGAGGGACTTGACAGTCAGGCCTGCACAGTTTGCTTTTCATGAAAATGAGCCTTTTTCCCAATCAGGCAAAACTGAATAAATACATAAACAAATGAGACATCTCTGTTACTGCAATCTAAATACATCTGGATCCTTCTTTTCACGCAAAACACACTCCAGCAATTACACTCTAATTGCTTCCTTTGTACAAGATGATTATGAGATTAAGACTGGTACATATAGGTCACTTCATCAGCTGCTGCAGATTCCCACTTAGAATTCATTCTTTCTGTACAAAAGAAGGACTGTGCCATTTGTCCTCCGTGTCCAGTGCAGTGCTGATGGAGTGGACCAGGTTCATGGCCAGCACTTTGAAATGTTCTGACTTAATGTAAAATATAAAGACTGAAATAAGCCAAACTACAGCTCCAATGAATCAGTCTAGTCGCACAGAGCCCCTTCAGCCCACTCCGAGTCTGTCTGGCAAACAAAGAATGCATGAGTTTGATATTTGCTTTCTCCCAACACTGTCGCTGGAAAGTCCTGTGTTTCCCATGTACACCTTTGGCGTCCAGTTTGATATCAGCACTTGCTAATCACCACTAACCACAAAGATGAGTGGGATGAACTCGCCAATGAACTGGACAAAATGGACACGACTGTCACCGTAGAGAACACGGTTCACAACTAAAAGGCTTTTATGTAACAAAGAGACTTTTGTTCAGATAAGGGAACGATTGTGCTTCGGTTTAACAACACAATTTCTTTGACTAAAAACCTTGGTCCTTGGTCAGTTACAGGGTGGCAGACAACAGGCTGTGATCTCTAACTCATGATTATATCTTTTTAATGCAGCAGGCTGCATTAGAAGTCTGTTCGACTTCCCCGTACGCTAACATGAAGGTGAACTGGACCAGGTTTGTAACAAAGGGACGCCACCCTTGGAGAGCTGAACAAGCTTCCCTCTGACAACCCCTGACACCTTCTCTGGATCAAAGGGTCCGACAAACAGACAGATGCCTGTGTCACAGATCACACAGCAATGTTTCTATTTGTTTTAAAAAAGGAGTATTTATGTTAAAGCAGGTAGAATGAAATGCAACACATTTTGCATCGATATAATCGCATATGGATCTTTCGAGGATCTTCAAGTCTTCAGGGGAGTTGGCACAAATGATTTTTTTTTTTTTTTATTCATCTCAGGAAAGTGACTTTACCCCAGGATTACATCTCCCCCGCCTGCAATCCCTGGAACCTGATAAAAAAAATAAGTTTATTATTGAATTTTCACAAGCCCCAAGTTGAAATGTTGAACTTGTGTGGAGCTCAAGAGGGAATGCAGTTCACAGAGATTTAGATTAGGCTCTCTCAAAGTTGCATTTCAATAAGATGTAAGTGGGGGAGAGACGCTGGTGTAATGATAAACAGACAGTGATGGGAACAGGGTGCTGGTGGGTTTTGCTGTAGGGCGGCTTGGGGGCCTTTCCTTGATCAGGGATCAAGCTCTCAGCCCGGCTGGTTTGGCAGCATAAGACCTGAGCCAGAGAACTGCAAAGGCAACTCTATGACATAATTAGAATATCCAAATAAGCTACTTCACCCAAATGAAGCGAGGTGTCAGGGGCTGGCACAGACGGGAGCTCAGAACCATCTACTGCACAATCACTCATGTTGAGGAGTCCCAGCCACTTCTTTTTCACACTCGACGAATGTTGAAACATTTTTGTTTTGAAATGACTGTAACTACTCTACCTCCTGTACCCTGAACAAACAGACATGCCGGGCGAGAGGCTGTTACGGTCAAGTGTTCTTGAGTCATTCAAGCTACATCCTGACAGACGCATTTCTAAAATGATCACAAAGACCCGGAGTGAGACCTGCTTTCAAATAACTTCAAATTATAAATCATCATAGTAGTTAATAGATAATAGAAAATAATTACAAAAAAAAAAACACACACAATAGCCCATAATAACCCAACCTTTTTTTTTTTACACCTTTCAGCACTCTCACTTGGTCTAAGTCCCAAAGTAATTTGATGAAAAAAAAAAAAAATATATATATATATATCTATATTGCCTAAATCATCTCGTACCTTTTTGGTGTTTTCTGAAAATCCTGAAAAAAAGTCTTAGGCCATTATTTTAACAGGGTGTCGAGATAATTTCATGAAAAACAGGCTACAAATAAAATTCAGCTAAATATCGTGTTCCAGTCTAGTCTCTAAGGCGGTATGGCTGCAAGCACACACGCAGTGACAAATGGATCCTCTCAGTCATCACAATTTAAAAAAAGGATGACCTAACACAGCTGGTGGCACCTAGGTCATGCTAATCATTCGGTGCCCAAGAGTGTGAAGAAGAACGCCTGCAGATGTAGCCAAGTTATTTCCCTCCATCTGACTTGATTTGAAGTGACAACTAAGCAAGGTTTTTGGTTTTGCTGGTGCTTGTGTGGAGCTGCTTTCCCCTGCCGCTACTACAGCACAAATAACAAAGTCCCTCATATTCCCTCTGGAGATTTCTCTCCCCGTAACGTTAACATGGTGTGTTTGTAGCCCCGACTCAACATGCTCCTGAAACAGTCTCTTTCATTATTCTCCGAGAAGAATTTGGGTTGTGCTGTGAAAGTGGGATACAAAGAAGGATGCTTAACTTTTGGTTTTGCATGATGTCAAAGAAACTACCGGCACATAATTAATACACGGTGGTTGCGCCATGCATCATTTTCCTGCCCCAGACGCCCAGCACTTAATCATGAGGAAAGAAGGGTGAACCTTTAATTAGGATTGGTGCGGAGATGTTTGATATTTTATTACCTCCACGGTGGAGGTAATATGACGGCAGCTCTCTGTCTCTGGTGAACATGGCAGCAAGTGTTCTCCCCACAGGAAGACGCCTTTTGAGTTTAATCACCATATAACTACCCGATGCCACCGAGAAGCCAAACTAATGACTGCATCTGCTGAATTATTCCTCATCTAGATATTATATTTGCAGAGTGCTGCGACTGTGCAGCATATTTACCCTGTGAACTGTCCTCTGTAACGCAGATGAGAATCATTGTGAGATTTAAGTTACGAGTTCAGCCACGTCTTGTAATTCTTTTCAAGCTTTGATCCAGTGAAACTCTTTTGCTGCAGTGGCAGAAACTGATGATGTATTATACTTTTGCTGTAGTTTTCAAACATTTCCTTTGGGGAATGGAAGAGCTGAGCACTATATAATGGAAAAGATCAGGAAATCAAATGACAAATCATTTTCTTTCGTGGGTCACCCTCTGGGAAATAACAGCTGTCACCCCCAAATCAGAAGCAGATATTTAAACAAAGACTTCATAATTCCACTCAACTTGACTCTGTGTGGCTTATTACTGCAGGATGGGTAAGAAAACTAGTGGGAGCATCTCAAATCCTTTACTCTTAATGCACCAAACACTAAAAAAATTCACAATTATCTGTGGTTGTTCTGAACAAGTCTTCACTTGGCTGTTAACAGCTGATTTCTATGGCTTTATTCACACAATGTCTATTTTTTAAAAACTATGTTTAAAAATGAAGTTATCTCTGTCCAGTCAAACAGTTTGGCAAAATCTGATAATGTATGATCACATGACATCACCACTTACATACTGTACTACACAAGGGATGCACTTGAGTTTGAGTGACTTGTTGCATTTGATTAAATAGTAGAACCACCACAGATCTGGTCTGGGATCAAAGTGTAATGAAAGAGCGGCGCTTGTTATTTGTGGTCCAGGTTGCATCCACCGCTGGCTGCCAGGCCTGATTCTGTTTGAGATCACAGCCAGTGTTATGACTGGGTGACTGCAGCTTCATATACAGTATGCACGATGTGGTGTAAGATTCCAGTCACGCATCAAACTCATCATATAATGCAGAATTAACAAACAACATCTGTTTGACATTAACAAGACTTTTTTTTACAATATAAAATATCGATATTGACCAATATATGATTGATCCCTTGTGTCTGTATTATTACTATTACTGTATCGTCTATACTAGGGATATGGATCTCCACCACTGAGGCCGGTTTGATATGCATCTTGATACGCTGTCACAGTGCGATAAAATTTACTCCTGTTTGCGAGATATGATTTGATTCAAAACGATTTAATATCGATATGACTAAATTACAAAGGGATTTGGTTCCATGTGATGTGATCCAGTTTGATACAGTTAGTTGCAGCGTGAGAGTTTAGCCCACATCAGGTTTGTTTCCTCAGTAGCACAATTCTGCTTGACTGCAATAAACCCTATTTTAAAAAAACACATCATTCAGAATGTAATGACAGGGCATTCAGTTGGATTCATAATAAGTCCTCCTTACTCCTGATTATGTTCTGTCTCAGTCATTCTAGAAACATATAAAACCGCATGGCGTTGTTTGCAGGCGTCTTGTCAAGTTTACCTTCTGGCTTGAAAAGCCCGAACAGTTGCCATACGTTTATGTGCGTATCTTGTTTGGTGCATTACATATTGTTAGGATATAACACACAGCTTGGACCCAAATGCACGAGGCCGAAGGCAGGCTTGATGAGAGTGAGGCTTTAATGCTGCAGGAGAAGGCAAAACTCAAAAAGGACTCCAACGGAGTTAGAAAAACAGAAGTCAACAAAAACATCCATCACAAAAAGACAAAACTCAAAAAGGACTCCAGTGGAGTTAGCAAACAACTGAAGCTCGCAAGGCAGGACTAACACAGAGCTTAACAAAGCAACAAAAACCTGACCGGGCAGGAAGAAGACCCAGGAGACAAAGCACCGACCGACATGACATGAAGGACACACAGGCGTCAGACACGGGGAGAGAGGCGTATTTAAAGGGGAAGGGTAATGGGCACCAGGTGCAAACAATCAACAGTCAGGGAGGACGCAGACGAAGACAGACGCAGTGCACACAGGAAAGACATGTAAGCCTTACCACAATAAAACAGGAAGTGACACAAACTTAACAAACAACAACTTAACTAGCACCGCTGACACAACACATATCTCCTCGACACTAATGCTGCTCTTGTTTCCTTCCATATATGTTGTGTCCTGGCTACCGTCCACACACGAAGAAGTGATGGTGCATTCAGGTTGCCTCGAATAATCAATTTAACCATGGAATTCACCGATGCGGACAGGCTTCATTCACCCGTAAATTATGCACCGGGTGAATCGGTGAATCTCGCCATCCCTAAACTATGCCACTTGTGCTGGAGGGTCACAGGGCTTTTGCCATTCCATCCAACACTTGATGATAGAGGTGGTAAAAATCTCTAAAATAAAATATGAACACCTGCTGGTATTCACACCTATGGACAATTTAAGGTTCCAATTAACCTTAACATTAATGGACTGTGGGAGGAAGCGTGAGTCACGGCAGAAAAATCCTCACTTATGAGGAGAACATGGCGACTTCAGACACAGAGGCCCCAGCCAGCCAGCAGGTTGAACCCTCAGCCTTCTTGCTGGGAGGTGACAGTGCCAAATGCTGCTCTCCTGCATTGCCCGGTGATGAATAATAAAAATATAGTATAAATAATATATGTGTAAAAAGAGCGCTGAGTGTAAAGTAGTCCCTTATATTGTTATGATTCTTTTTCTGCCTGCATAGCCTCAGATGGATATTGTTATGTATTGTATTGGAGCACAGTGCATGAAGAGCTCTCTGTTGTCTTCTAGATTTCCATAGAGAGAAAGGTCTCATTCTTTTCTTTTGTGCTGCAGTACTAGAATACCGTATTCTCTCATGTGTTTTCCTCATATGCAGAGAGCAGCTTGAGTGCAGAGCTGTTGTGCAAGCACGCGTCTCAGCAGCACTGGCTTTTCCTTTCAGGTCCTTAAACATGTGCCGTGTCAGTAAGATGATAAGTGGATGTTTCAGCGGGTGACGCGAGGACTGTTGCCAGAATTATGATTAAGTGGCACAGATCGATAACCTCAAAATGGGCTTTTTGTGTCTGCATAGGAGTAAGACCAAAGAGTGCTCACATCTTACGACTAACAGCGTCGTCTGACACCATGCTGCTGGATGTGCCAGGTCACAACCAGGCGATTTAGTATGAAGGCTGTGGACGGCGCACAGTAAAAACAGAATCGGCATCAGAAACACAGCTCAGCTCTACACACAACACTATTACAAGTCACAGACTCCAAAATCGAATTTAAGGTAGTGGAAGGCCCGTTCAAACCTCAACAAAAACTGAATCTAAAACCTGATCAAGCATGGCAGGACCATTGTGTTGAGTTAGATCACAGGTGTACCCACTGATCTGACAACACAGTGTGTGGGCGAATATTTAATTCACAGAAAGAGCCGTGATGGCCTTGCTTCAATTTCTGCCGTGAGACATCAGCCTCGCCGCTGCTCAGGATGCACTGCACCCAGGTTAACGTTGTTTTCTATGCGCCACTGCCTCTCTTACTTCTGTGCTCAGGATCGCACTCAACAGGTGCTGAAGTTGTTGTTTGTGCTGCAAATGTGCTGCAGATGACAGAAATAATCTTTGCCCTGTGAAAGCGAATCATTCAAGGACACGGCTGGGCACGCTGCTGAAGAGCTGAGAGAAAGGGTTAAATACAGCTACCCAGCCTTGATTAAATTTGCATAAAACAATGTTTTCTGAAGCTTTGAAGTGCTGACTGGCTGTTCTTCTTTGATCAAGTCACCAGTTTGGTCAGGAACACTTGACCCTGTCTACATGCGGGGTGATTCTAACTGCACGCGTTTGATTCATGCCAAGTCAGCTGCATATCTACAGCGGTGGTTAAATGGGCCCAGAGTGCTGCCAACCTAACCCCCCCCTCCACCCCGGTAGAGGCTCTCTGCTGCTTCTGCACCTCCACTGGGCAGCCCGAGAGTGAAGATGAATATAATAAGAGCTCCATAAGGAGTTGGTCCATATGCCCGTATTCCAAAGCTACTTCAACATATTAATGTATTTTCACTATCTGCCCTCAGTTAACAGCTACCTCTCTGAACCTTAACCTGCCAATAACTCTAGTTTCCCAGTGATCTGATGGACAGTGTTTGGGCCCTAATCACATGCTTCGCCTGCTGCGGAGAACGTTAGTGCTTCAGGACAAGTTACCATGGTGATCCACCCTGAGAAGAAGCAAGGCGCTGACAGCACGGTTGAACTCGGTTACCTCAGTTGCCTGTTTCTAGTACAGATACCTATTCTGGTGTTTCAAGGGGTTTCTAGGGTTGGTTAGCAGTCAAGACCCAGACGAGGCTGAGGGGGTCTCACACAAGCGTTTGCGTGTACACACACACACACACACACACACACACACACACAGTAAAATGACTATACTAACCACAGTCCATTTAATTACTTGAGAGGCAGTACAGGTTATAATTAACCATTAACCACTAACCATCTCAACACCTTCATTCTCTATAATAAACATAGAGTTTGATCCAGTGATTGCAGTAAACAACAAACATAACACATCCACATAAACTATTCAAACAGTTCCTCCATAGAGTTCACTCAGCTTTGGCTTATTTGCACGCCGGAGCCGGAGTGTCCTTCGTTTATCGTGCCGAGATGAGCCTGCGTACGTTGCCAAGTATCAGAACTCTGCAACTATCTATTAGTTTTCTGTCCTTTCCAATAAGTCTTCCAGAGGAATGGGATTTGAGGATTCTGCACAACTCTAATGGACTCAGCGATAACAGCTACCTTGGCTGCACAGTGTTTGAAGGTTTTGTTTTGATCCCCGATAAAGACAGGCCAGAGACTGTTGTGTATTTTGGCTGAGGCGACTGTGTGGGTATCAATGTTCAGCAGACTTACTGAGTGTATTGAGCAATTTTTCAATTTCACATTTGAAGGCATGCTGTATTATTTCTATATCACACTTTTTTGTCACGATGCAGAAAAAAGACACAACAACAAAAAGAATAAAGCCCAAGCCAAAGTAGGATTCCTGCAGGCTCCTGTTGGTGTGTGGATTGGAAGTGATAGGTCCAGTCATTATTTATCTGACCTCCCACAGATGACCAGAAAATGAGGAGCCCTCTGATTAATAATGGAGGGACCAAGGGAACCGGGATGACAGATGGAGGGTATGTGAAGTATTTAGCCTCTGCAGGTTACACTCTGCAGGCTTCCTGACTTGGGTAATCGCTTCTTCTGTCAGGGAATCTCTCTTCACACTGAATGTCCTTAGTTTAGCTACAGGGCCATATTTTAATTTTGAACAGGTATAAGGAAATTGTCCCAATTTGAGCATGCACCAGGAAATGATTCCGGAACATACGTATAAATACCCATAAAAATCCTTGTATTCATGAACTGATCATTCTCATCAATAGTGAGATAAATATCCAGATGTTCCTCATGACTGGAGAATAACTGCTTAAGTAGTACTACGTCTACTACTACTGCTTCCTATTCAGATCTATCTTCTTTTAGAAAATCGGCGTCATAGACCCGTGTGAATGATTTTTGGGGTGTTGAACCCAGGCAGACAATCGAACCCAGACAGATTCCTTTGTGTTTTTATGTGGAGGTTCTGTTGGCGTGAAAAAAGAGGAGTAAGGGGACTGCTCTCTTCAGTTATTTCTTGCGGTCTTTCAAGGTTATATAGCTTGTTATTTATTCACTCATTTACCCAGCCTGTGAGTGCTTCTTTGTATTTCTCCCTCTCTATTTAAACTGGGACATTCAGACATTTCCTGAGGAAGGGGCACCCACAGATGTGATGTTGTCCTAGTGACATCGTTTGAAGACGCACTTTAAGGTGATGTCTCTGAAATACAGTAACAACAGCCACAACCTCAATTCAGCAAATGTGAGCCAACAGAATTTGTTCCTATTTTCTTATTATAAATATTATATATTTATAATAACATAATATACGAATTATTTATATAATACGATATACATGTTATATATTTATAATATTGTACATTTTTGAAATGTGCAACTAAACTATCCATTATCTACCAAGCTAACAGTCGTGGGCTGGAGCCGGT
The DNA here is from genome assembly GCA_016785235.1 of Pseudorhombus dupliciocellatus. Taxonomy (NCBI): domain Eukaryota; kingdom Metazoa; phylum Chordata; class Actinopteri; order Pleuronectiformes; family Paralichthyidae; genus Pseudorhombus; species Pseudorhombus dupliciocellatus. Next base: position 5,749,645 of record JAFBJW010000311.1, read on the forward strand.
CTGAGCTGGCAGGAGGCAAGAGGCTGCGTACACTCTGAACAGGTCGCTAGTCCATCAAGTGGCCAACATAGAGAGACAAACAAACTTTGTCAATCACATGAACCCAATCTACAAACAACTGTAACTCTCCCGTTAACCAACATTTGATCTGTTTGTTTGTGGACTGTGGAAGGAAGCTGCACACGCCACACAGAGACACCCAGCCAAACCAGGATGTGCACAGAGAACCAAAAAAAAGTGATTTTTGCATGAACTGAATAAGTTCAGTTATATTCCATCACATTAACCAACCAGACTTGAGCAAACAAATGCCGCTGCCACCCAACGTGTCGATACCCCAAAGAGGAGGTGCTGTTCGTATCGACCTCCGCGATAAACACAACCCCATTTGAAGGCAGTATTTCTCCACATTAAATAATAGTCACTCTAATTTTCTGAAGCACCTGGTGTTTTCTGACAAACAGTTCACACTGCCAGCACACCATTACTCACCCAGCGCCTGATGAGATTGCCTGCCCATGCTAAAATAAATAGGCCTATCAAAACACGTCAGTTGTTTTTTATTGGACTACTACTTACTTCGTCATTATGGTAATAGGTACAATGATGGAGCCTGTCTTGTTCCACTCTGTCAGCAACGCTACGATCAAACAGTCACAGAATATGTGTACATTAATTAGACAAAGTCTGGTGGCGGATTTCTTTGTCATCAAGTGATACGTTCTGAACTGAGTAACTGTTACTGATGATTAATTGTCATTCACTAACCAGCAGTGGTCCGAGGAGATCAGCTATCGAGAGGCTGGAATTTAATTTACAGCCTTCAGGATCTCAACATGTGCTATAGACAGTACACACTGCAGAGGGCAGCTCTCTGAGACACAGAGACACACACACACACACAAACAGTGTCATCTGACATATGTGTACACTCAGACTGGGCAATGGAGCAGCAAATTACTTAGTGCTGCTGGAGAAAAACTATGTTTTACTTTACAAACATGAACGAAAAGACCTTAAATAATCTCTGTTTGTGTACTTGCTGGTACTGTGACCAGGCTGTGCAACCTCTCCCTTGTGCATCTGTGGCCAGATTGATTTTTTATTTTTTTTTTTTAAATCAAACCATGTTATTTGAATTGAAAAAAAAAAAAAAAAAATCATTTTTGTTGAGTGTCTGCAATGGATGCTCACAGCATGGGGTCTATTTTAGCAGCAAACCCAAAGCACAAAGATCTAAACACTTACACATTTTTATTGCATGTTTTCCTCATCTCATGCAGCCCCGGCAACTGCTGTTTGCAGTTTACATTATTCTGGTGGATGAAACCTTGGTTTCACCTCACACTTGCGTAGAAACAAAGCAGCACTTCAGGATTTGCTGCTCATTCTCAGAGAAGCTTAGGAAAAACCTCTGGGGTGCATGAATCATCAGCACTTACATGAAGTTACAACAGGTGTGCAGCCATGTTCAGGCTCCTCTCAAATACATGTAGTTACTGCAAACCCAGACAGTAATGCCTCCATGCCGGTGACAGCGGTTACACAAAGAAATGTGGTTTTCTTATCAGTCCAGTTATTTTGTGACATCTCAAGAGCATCTTGCCAAACACTTTGACATAACTTCTACTGGCATACACATGTTCTCTTTTGGATCAAAGGTCAAGGTTAGTGTGACCCTGACCCTCGCTGGTTGATAAGCATACAACCACAAAACTCTTTTGTTTTGGTTACTTACCTGCATGACAACTTCATTGGAAACTTTTGAACCAACCCAAAGAAGTAATGTCTGATTGCCGTTTGCTGTCTAGAAGCAAATAAATCATTTCTATTCATTGTTATGGTGGTGTGCAGTAGATAAGCCATTATTTGCAGAGCAGAGAGGCCTCACATTTGTCCCCATTCTTTAACCTTTTTGAACCTTTTTTTGTTTCCTAAGAGAATGAGCAGATATATCATACAGACTGTGCTGTATTGCCAGAGACACAATTGTCACCTTATCTCTGTCCTGCCACGGCCCTCGTCACCTGCATTATCAAAACACTGGGGTCTCCCCCCAGGTTGCTGCCTGCAGATATGACCATTAGTTCTGCTCCCGTGCTTCCGAGGGAGAGAAATCCCAGGTCAGCTGAAGATAGTGAGACAGAAGAATGAATGACATCCTATCCAATTACTTGTCACCTCCACACAGGCTGGAGCAGAGACTTGAGGAGACCACATGAGACAAGCAATTACACGGCAAAAGATTCTGATCACCGCAGAGGTGGAGCACGCCACTGGCTGGCCTCCACTGTAGACCTCGTGTAGTCTAAAAGTGATGTTGAGTCTGTGGCATTTTGAAACTCATTGATTCTTCCTTCTCCTTGCCTGGCCCAAAGTCAAACAGGAATGTGTGAGTGTGAATGAGATCTGAAAGCGAAATGCAACACATGCTTTGTAGATCGACTGCCAGGTCTTCTGACGCCAGTTTATAAAACACCCCAGCGCAACCGTTTGAAGTGGGAAGAGCTCCCGCCCAGAGCGTTTTTTAGGCGAGGCAGCCGCATGTCACAGTCTCACTAAATTAAACATGTCATTGGAATGGGATTTATGACATAGAAGCACCGTCACGCAAGTGAACATGTTGTTTATAGCGACATTAAGTTGATATGCAATAAAGTCTGTGACGCAGAGGCCTGTATTTCCTATGGCACCAATGGAAAAGGTTTCGTTATGAGCAGGCCTTTTTTAAATGCCAGGTGTTATCATAGCTGACAGAAGCAACAGGGATATCTGCTCAAGAGTCCAGGATCTTTATCATGGCGGTGTGGACATCCAGGAATCGTGGTAGCACGAGTTGTTCATGTCATCTTTGCTTGTTTGTTTTCTTTACATAACAGAAGGTCCCTCCGTGCTCAACACCATTCATTTTTTATATTCACATAGGTGATGTATCGCGTCTTCCACCTCTTTTTTCAAAGAGGCATTGGCTGCAAAAAGTGAGGGGAAAAACATCTGAATTATTTAGTTTAATTGTTTGTACTCGACAACACCCAGTGGTTCAAAAACATCTTTTCAATAATTCTCATAAACCACTGAACTTTTTTTTTATCTGCAGCACTGTTCTCGATGCTCTTTGACAAGCTGGTGATGCAAAAATAAGACCAGACCATCTCATTTCAATTTGTCCGGCGCAGTCCAGGCAGAGGATGATGGATTCAGCCAATGCCAGCTGCTTGGACCGGGTCCTCTGAAGACCCGATGCATTTCTGCAGCTGTCTAAAATTGATGTTCGTGCATTAGTCACGTTCCCTCGCCAGGCTGCATGAGTCTGAAAAGTTAATTAAAAGAAGCGTGAAACTTCCCATGAGCAGCAGCTCCATATACTGCTCACATGTTGTATGTGCCTGGGGTTGGTAGAGGAGCCACAACTTTATTAATATGAAAAGAGTTATCTCATGTTGATGCTTGTGTAAAATGATATGGACAGTACAAGCTTCCATGGATGCACGTTGCTGATAATCATGGATTTTCCCACTGGCTTAATTGGAAAATATTTCCAGAGAGCAGGAGGCTAATATATCAGTGGAGCTCTTGTGCAGTGGGGTTGACTGATCATTTAGACATCTTCTCGCTGGTATTAAAATGATCCTCTTCATAAGTTACTGTAGTATTGATCTGAGATAAATCAGAGGAGCTTGTCGCTATTTCATTTTCGGTTCATGCAGAGTGTGAGAAAGCAGATTTTGAAGCGTCACACTCTGTGGAGTCAGGCTGTGTGTTTATCCGTCTCTTGGCTTCTCACGAATAATATCTCCACTAACCACATTTTCATTAACTAAGGGGAAGCGGCCTGATCTGCTACATCCTGGCTTTGTAAAATGGCGCTCTTTAGCCGAGGAGCGGTGTGTATTACTGCTTATTTGGTTTGTTACTGATTGGCCCAAATGGGGATAACATTTCTCAGTGGGCACAACATGTGTTAGCCCTGTCCTGTTTATACTGCTGGCCATTCGCTTAGTGATTAGACATTCAAGTAGGTCTGGCACTGGTGTTGGAGGGCTGAATGCTAAATCGTAACACAAGCCCTCTGGGGCTGTGTGTATAGTTTTGCAGGCCCCATGGTAAGTAATTCATTAGTGTGGAATATTGGAAGCTGCATTTGATGCTTTGCCTCGCAATAATAGAGGCTGCACTAAGTATCCTAAGCCAGAACACAAATGCTCTAATGCATTCAGTCATTGAGAATTTATGGAAATGCATGATTTATATTCAGGCAGGAAGGTCAGGATTCTCAGAGTGGCTGCTCATCCTTTTTATCATTAAACAAACCTTATTTTTACCTGCAGCTGATGAGTGTTTTTTTTTTCTCTCTATCACTTATTTTTCTTGTCAGTCGTCCCCTCTACAATGATTTTTTTTTTAACTTCTCTGGCTCACAGTTCACAAATTCCCCCATAACCTGGCGGCGACGCTGCAGAAAAGGAGCTGATTCAGGCTTTCCTGAGATGGATTGACTGCCTGATGATAATCTGATGAATTTCTGCATATATGAATGTTGTAATTGAGGATGCGCTGCGCCGCTCATAAATTACCACTGATGGAAATGTGGCATGGGGGACAGCTCGGTGCATAATGAGGCTCAGTGGCATAGGTATCATTTAATTAAAAAGTGTTTTGACAAAGGATGCATGTATCCAAACAGTCAAGCTTAACTCGGGGAGAGAAGTTGAAGATGGATGGCGGGTACACTCAGCAGATGCCTGGGAGGAAAAAAAGCCGAGTTGAAAAACACGACGCGCTCTTCATATGCAACTTCACCCCGTGAGTCTTGTGTCAGTAACCGCGTAATTAAAAGTGTGGTGCTTCTTCCAACAATGACGCTGGCCCACTGTCAAACAGCGCACGCTTATCTAACTTATCCTTAACTCTGTTCCTCTCTTAGCTCCTTCAAAGCCACACACCTACCTGTACTCTCTGATGTTTCTCCTCCACCCTCCTCACCACTCCACCTCCCCCCCACCTCCTCCGACTCTCGATGGAGTCTTCAGCCTTCAGCTGTGCAGCCTGTGAAATATACTCTGTCAACACCTTCTAAACTCGCCTGAAAATCCATCTTTCAAGACGTGCTTGTTCTGTTGGACCGTGCCCTGTATGAAGTCTTGTTCTTTTATGCTTATTTTATGAGCCTATCATTGCATGTTGTTTCTTGAGATCTACCATTCATGAGGTAATTGATTTGCTTCAAGCTAAACAAGTGTTGAGTGCAGTCAACAGAGATCAACCTGAGACGACTTAATGCTAAACGTTAAAGTCCCTGAACTGCTGCAGTGTCTGTTCCTAACCTGCCTGTTTGGAATGGGCGACCCTCTTGTTCTGTGTGGATGATGTGGAGTTGCTCTAAAATAGTGGCCGTCCTACAATAGTGTCACTTGTTACTGTTTGTGTGCAGAGCTTTTTTATAAATGATGCAACAGAGTTAGAGAGACTCAGAGAGGGTTTGTTGTTGTTTTGTTCAAATTGCATTTCGAGCTATTTCAAAAGTCTGAAAACGAGACACACTCTCAAGACACCAAACTACAACTTGTCAAAATAAAAGCTTGATTTTAGTGTTAAAGCCATAGCTTTGTAGACAAAAATCGAATCATCAAAATGATCTGGCATCCCAGATATTATTGCAGTGGTGGACAATCACTGACCTCTGAGGACAGAAGGTTTGTTCAACTTCAAGTCCACAAACTGAGGGCAAATTGCCCCGCCCCCAATCCCTATTCCATAGTGCGAGTCACGAATTTGTTAACATTTTATTAATATTGAACGCATCTAATATCTAAATCATACTTGGTTCAACACTGTACTTCCTCTGCACACATGCCAAGTGTGAAGGTCGTAAGAAGAACTGTCCTGAGCTCTGACAGTTGATAAATAATCAGTACATTTCATCAATAAAACAAACAGTCGTTCAGGAAACAACAACAACGCTTTGACTTGCAGTGTAAACGTCTCACATCAACGCATCGCAACACTCCGCGCCCTCTAAGATTTGTACTGAGCTGGCTCAGTGATTCTTTTAGCAAATGTAATTAAAGGGGCCACAGAGGGGGAAGATTTAACAGTGGTGAGCGGGATCTCTCCAGGTCTCTCTGCTGTGCTGCTGCACTGCTGTTTAGAAGACACTTTACTTCTTTGCCGTTTACTTCCTCTTTGTCTCTGTCTGTCTGGTTTCGGGGCACTGTGCACATTGCTTTGTGCCACTTGTTGTCGTACAGCTCTGCTATCATTTGTCCAACTTAACCAACTGTTGAACAGTGCTGAACAAGAGAATGCGTGTTTAGTCACGCAACACCGGCTCAGCTTAATTTGTGTTTTTGTATTTAGTACATTGTAGTATAGTGCGCTCAGCCCTTTTGCCAATTCTGCTCTTTTCTTATAAAAGGATGGAACTGGAATAGTAAATAAAGCTGGGGCCCCACTGTGGTCCCCGCGGGTACTGGAGTCCCCTGTAGGTGAGAACAACGCGACTGAGTGCGACAGGAACGAAGGAGCTGTGGGCGACTGGTTCCTCCTGAGGGCCTGACAGATGCTAATGCTGACAGATCGAGAGAGTGATTATTCAGAGCTTAGGAGATGAACTAGTGCTTGTGTTAGCGGGCTCCCCTGGCAGCAGCATCACTCCCAATCACACCTCCATAAATCACGCACACATATCCAGGCACAGTTTGAAAACAGCACTGCTGGAAAAAAAACAGCGGCAGCAGAAGAGAGGGGCCATCAGTGACCACGGGGGCAGTGCACTCAGCTGAGAGGAGGAAGGACGTGAGCTGCGTCCACACTGAAAAGTCTTTGGGCTCAGCTGTGAAGTGCTGTTCGTATCATATTTTGGTGAAGAGGCTTTCATGTCTATTTTAGGGTGTGTAACCCATATAAGATTTGTTTGGTCTTTTCAGCTTTGATTGAATTGAGGGAAGTCTCTTTGAGCACGGCACCACGCGGCGGTGCTGGAAGTGGGGGTGTGACTGCACTTTTGAAAATTCAATTGGACTTGTCTATCCACCGTCTAATTTGTCTAATTAATATGTTTTTCGTGGATGTTCTCGCGGCCTCGTGAAAGCAAGGGCTGTTTGAAATCCTCCTCTCTCCTCCTGACAGACACCACGTCTCTGCTGTTTACGGCGCGTCAAGTACCCTCTGATGTCGTCAACAGATAGCCTGGCAGTTCATTTCAGGACGGAGTTCAAATTGAAGTGCAGAGCTCGTCGCTCAGTTTAATACAACATGCATCAGCCTAAATCAGAAATACAGAATAATGAATGAGTGTCTGCAGGGTAGTCGGTGACCCATACTGCAGTGAGAATGTCAACAGCTTTGCTGTTGAACGTTCACATTTTCTGGTGATGCTGCACCTTTGCCAAAGCGTTTCATGCCCACGCACCGCTGCTCCATTTACAGCGTGCACCTACTTCCCCTACATTATGCATTTATGCTTCCTATTTAATGCCGCTACTTTCAAGATAGTTTAATATCCAGCCTTCATTTACAGGTGCCATTTTGCTAAGGAATGCCAGCACATTGTCTGATTCAACCATGCTCATTCTTTGTTTTTCCTCCTTATCGTCTTCAGTTGTCCTACATGTTCAAAGGGCAATGCTGCATTTCTGAATTTCTGTCCAACCCTCTGTTTTTCAGGGAGGTCATGAATACACTATGGTTGAAGGGCTGTTTAAAGGGCTCAATGGCCACTCCCTCAATATCACATAACAAAATGAGACAGCACTACCTTTTCAAGGCCATGCGGAAAACAAAGGGGCGGTAGGGCAAAACACTAAATTGGGAGTTGGCATTATCGATTCTTATTAGAACAGCAAACAAATAAACTGAAGACTGTGGACCTGAGGATAAACAGAGGTGTGATTGACTTTGATGATTTGAAAACAGTGTCACAAAAACTGTATAAGAGAGCATTTTCATAGTTGGGTATAGGGTGTATGATGTCATTGATCTCACATCCTCCATGTTAATTGATGGGACATGTCAATGAAAAGTGAAGATCCTTTCAGGCCTTTTCAGTTACCTGGTGTAGAGTCAGCAGAGACTGACTCACAGTTGGCTGAGCCCATGTATCAGCAAGACGTCCCTAACACGCCTCCGTACTCCCTACTGCACAGACTGTGGCCTCAGATGTGCAAGATGGCAGCATATCAGGGCCATGTAGCTCACTTTCCGGATAGTGGGAGGAAGTGGAGATGCAAAACGCTTATATACAGTCTATGACTACAACTGAGTCAACAGAGTCAACAGCGAAAAATCCTACAGTAATAAATTCGGTGGCTGCTTCTCACACATTGTTTCCACCCTCTCTGTAGCCATGAGGTGGAAAATATAAACAATGTGAGCTGGACGGAACAGGAGTAAATACAGCACCAGACATATTTGAATTTCAGTGGCTTTCTCCCTTAGCTGGATTTTCTGTAATGAAATTCCATTGAGCTAATTACACAGACTTTGGGCACTTTAATTAATGTATTAGAATTTCTGATGAAACCAGAGCAGAAAGCTCAGAGCTAAACAACATTCCCCTGCTCAATAAACTGGGACTACCTTCCTGTTGTTTTTTGTTTAACTGTTAATGTTTTAAAGTTTGACTGATGTCTGTGCTGCAGCCGCTCTGCTGCTCCCTCGCTCTCCATCGTCTGCAGAGCAGCTGCTGCTTCATGCACAACTATGTGAAGCGTTTGTATTTTCCTGGATTGTAAACTTTTCAATGAGCTTTTCAGACTCACCTGTGTGTTTTTATTTTTTTATTGCACTTTGTTATTTGTGTGAAGTAAGTCAGAAGCTGTCTACTGCTGGATGCCTTTGTGTCGCCTTAGCTGGGGAGGGAGGATGGTGGCCGTTCAAAACCACAGTCGTCTGCGCCTCCTGCTTTACCGGGCTGAACGCCACAAACAACATTTCTTTCAGGGCTGCGCAAAATGTCTACAGCTTAAAGTTACTGCAATATAACACAGCTTGAACTGTGATGAAAGGTGTTCCATGTGCCATGCTTCCATGCCCTGCATGTCAATAGGTTTGGCCAATGAGAAGGAGTCCTGCCCACCTTGGTGATAAATAAATAACCCAGATCCAAAATTTGATTACAGTGTTAACTTACTTAATGACCCAGCTGTCATTGGGCGAGGAGGGGTTTGCCCAGGACAAGTCACAGAAATAAACTCCTAGGGGGCAATTTAGATTGACCAATGACATGCACGTCTTTGGACTGTGGGAGGAAACCAAGGACGGGGAGAACGTGCAAACTCCCCACAGAAAGTCCCTGCTGGCTCAGCCTGGGACTCGAACCCAGGAGCTTCTTATTGTGGGGCAGCAGTGCTAACCACTGCACCACTTTACTATAAAGGAAGTGCGGCTTCTTTCTTAGAGTTCCAGAATCCAAAGAAGGCATGTATGATAAAATAACTCAGACTGGAGGTTAAGCATTTGATATATACAGTATATCAGTGAGATTATTCACTAATTTGCACATCATACAACATGTACGCTGGAATGACCGTCTCATCCTGTGTCAGACAAAGTTGGTCATGTTCTTGACATTTCTCCTCTGGGTTTTTTTCCCCCTCTGTGTTCAAGCCCCATGATGATGAATTGAGTGATCTTCTTTCCAATATAAATATCTGTAGATGAAATACAATATGTAAATTCCTTACCTTTGAATCTTTACCTCAGAATCACATTTTAAGTTTGCGGCTCCGTATCTGCATGAGAACAAAGTGAGTGCACGAGACAAAAAGATATAGCTAATGAATGATAATGAGTGAATTGCACTGGAAGTCCCCATTAACGCTACAAAGCCAAGACGAATAAACCCAATGATGTGCTCCGATGGACTATGAAACAATTCAGCAGTTTGAAATATGCGCCCTTCAGCAGAAAGTTGCGTCAAGGCGTCATCGCCGTGTCTGCGATCGACCGGGGAACAAAGTGTTAACAACTGATTTCTCTGGCAGGAAAAAGCATACAACACTGTCAGCAAGCTGTCATTGGAAAGCAATTTCGGAAGCAGGAGAATCTCATTATTACATCAATTTAATTTCAATTAGAAGAAATGAATGAAACCAGCCTTTTCATAGCATGTGGTAAAGTAACTGGATGATGAATAAATGTGACTGATGTAGATAACCACATCATATCAGCAAATTGATTTCACATTTTTCGTTTTAACAATTCAGGGCTAAACCATGAACCGCTACCATGTTTTTTGGATTGGATTCGTTCAACCACGTATTAATTTACCATTTTCAAATGAATACTTCTCGTTATCCTGCAGCTACACAACATATTCTCCTATTGAGCTCAGGCCATATCCAATCAATCAAAGCAGACCTGGAGTCTGAAGCGCGAGTTAGCGGGGGAGCATTATTATTCAACAGGTGCTTCGTGCTTAATCAGTGAGAGAAACCCACTTCATAAAAGAATTACAGCAATCAAAGAAGTGGAGCAGCATGTGCATGACAACCAGTTATCTGTGAAGTTTAACTTTCTGCTGAGCACCTTAACAGGCAGTTTATTCATGTTGTCAGCTTTAGGAGTGATTGATGTATTTATTTGTCACCTGCCAGGAAGCTTATTCATTCATATGTGTTTGCTCCTTGCTCCTCCTCTGATATTTGAAACTGAATGGTTGAATTTAGGACAACTGGTGGCCCTTGTCAGTTCAGGCTTTTGGCTTTTTGATGGTGTTTAGCATTTGAAGAAATCAGAACCACTGCAACATCTAAAGTTAAAGCCAAAAAGCGTCAAATCTGTGAGAAACTTTTCCGGTCTCTACAGATATTGAGCCTGTGGTCAGCGTGAATTTGTGGAAATGGCACATTTCAAGATACATTTTGAAGTTGAAGCAGGTTTTCGCAGTGGGGGGTATCAGCAGTTTTGTTTCCTCTCTGACCACAGGCTCCTTTTCTTTCCACTATCTGTGGAATGTGGAAAATTACCGATAGCGGTGTTTGATGATACCAAGTGCAGTTCTGTCAAACCACGTCCTCGCTCAGGCACAGTGGCGAACGCCTGAAATTCAAGTTTGCCCTCACTTTCGTAACTTTAACAGAGTTAAAACTGAACTTGGCTGTATAGTTTTACAAACTGAGCTTGGCCTCAGGCTTCCAATATAAATGTGACTGAACATACTGGTAAGGTAGGTTGACTTGGTCATATGTGCATGTATCATATGAAATAACTGGAGCAGATATTAGTTATTTTCTGAACGTCACATTTAAAACTACAATAATCTGTTAATTTGTTAATTTTTGTAAACCTGCTTGATTGAGGAGGAACTCATAATAACTCATAATAAAGTATCTATTGAATCACAGGAACTATACATGGATGTCGGTCACATGGACCCCCCCCCCCCCCCTGAATCACAGGAACTATACATGGATGTCGGTCACATGGCCCCCCCCCCCCCCCCATGGTGCTCTGTTAAGTCGGGTCTTTGGTTTTATCTTGCAGTTGTTTTTAAGATGTGTTTTATGAAACATTTATTAAAAGCTTTGTTTGTTACATGGTGAGATATTACTGTTAAGGTTAAATTAAGGGGCTTTTAAATCATCAGTCGGAACCAGAGGCATGTGCTGGTCATGCTGTGCATTCTCCACAATATCAATCAGGTTGATGTTGAGAAGTGAATTCAGTCTCTTCTGTGACCATGGAAAGAACCTTTTATTTTGTCTGCCAGTGGTTTTATTACTTTTGCTTCTTCGTTCCTTTTCTCCACAGTTCATGAATAAAGCAATCATGAAGGCTAAATAAATGGCCTTGAATTGAGGTTGATTGCAAGCTGCCAGAATTCCACAATTTAAATGGTCTTTTTTTGCTGCTCATAATGAGAATGCCCTCTCCGTGTGTCTGCTCTTGTTTCCAGGTCAGTGGGGTCAGTGTATCGGGGAGGAGTGTGGCTCTGGTGGGTTTCAGACAAGGACAATATGGTGCGTCCACATGGAGGGCTGGACGACCCACCACTCCCACTGCCAGCACAGAGCCAAACCAGAGAGCCAGCGGCAGTGCTTTAAGGTCTGCGACTGGCACCAGGACCTCTTTGAGTGGGAGCTGTCCGCCTGGGGGAGCTGCCTTCTCGTCCCTTTCTTTTCCAATGAGCTCAAGCTGAGGACAGCTGAATGCATTACAGCGCAGCACGGCATCCAGAGGCGCCAGGTCCACTGCGTTCGCACATCGAACCGCACCACGGTCACCTTGAGGATATGTGAATTCTTTTCCCAGAAGCCACCTGTGGAGCAGGCTTGCCTCGTCCCCTGCCCGCAGGACTGCGTGGTGTCGGACTTTACCTCCTGGTCCGGTTGCAGCAGAACGTGTGGCGCTGGCCTGCAGCATCGGACTCGACACGTCCTGGCCACACCCATGTACGGAGGGGCACACTGCCCCAACCTGACTGAGACCAGGACGTGCACTCGCTCTGTAGATTGCCCCGCTGGGGAGGGCGAGTACCAGTACACACTTAGAGTGGGGGCCTGGAGCCAGTGCAGACTTCCCCGCCAAAAGGAGGCCCTGTTGAGTGGAAGGACCACAGTGGATTTCAGCACCAGCTCCAATGAGAACAACACAGTCACCCTGCGCACACTGACCTCTCTCCACCACTCACACCACCACCACCACCACCACCACCACACTCATTCACTCAACAAATACCACATGTCTTGGGACCTGGAGGTGGGATACCAGACACGACAGGTGCGCTGTACGCGCAGCGACGGCAAGAACGCCATGCTGAGGTAAGCCCCTCGTAATTAAATTCATCCAGTGCGTGGCTCTGACAGGGGGCACATGCACAAAGGTCACGTTCACACACAGAGATTTCAATGGACAGGCCCTCAGACTGTTCACGTGTGAGAGGAAGAACTGCATGGACAGCGTGAGCATGCGACAGCATAGCAACATGAGTAAGCATGCTGCGATTAGCGCTGGACACGCTTAGTTAGAGATCTCTTGTGTTTCCATGGGAGGTGAAACAAAAAGGTTTAGGTTGGTGATGAAACTGTGGCAGGACAAATTAGAATCCGGCAGGCGGTTGCAGTCACGGTTATTAATTGGAGTGACTGCAAGGAGCTACAGCCGTTCATACAGTGAAAATAACGAAGTGAACCTGAAATGAATACGTAGGAAACAAACATACCCTTGGGAATGTAAGGCATTTCTCAGGGTCTAAGATAAGTTCAAGATAATAATGAAATCATGGTGGCTGTATGAGATGAGCCCGGTTGCAGTCGGTGTGGGGAGCAGAGCTGCACAGATAACTGGATCTCGCATTCATCTCTTTATCAGCCGATACAGCAGAGGGTGGGCATGGAATAGGATCTGTGGTTGAACGGGGTGCCTCTGAGGTGAACTCCTCCCAGTGGAGTCCATTGTTTTTGTGCTGCGTGCACTCTGTGTTGTGTTCTTTAATAAGAGGGAGTGATCAATGGACACCCGCCTCTCGGGATCCCAGTGGGACTCTCTCTCTCTCTGTGGAGGATTTTTTTAGAGAGCTGAAATCACTTCCTTTTTTCATATCTTGGTCATTTATTCATTTATAAATTAAATGATGTGAGAGCTGGTGTTTCTGCCGCACACAGGCACGGTGGTGAGCCACAATTGTGTAAATGTCAAGTGCTGCTCCCCTGCTATCCCCAGTTTTAGCTAACCCTGGTATTTGAATTTGATGAGAATGAATTCCTGTGGACACACACACACACACACACACACACACACGCACAGTAATAAGCAACACCCCATCTTGTGCTTTCTCTTCAAGCAGAGAGAAAATCATTGCATGTATATTATATTGACTAAATGCCACCGCACCATCTGTTTGGTGTAAAGTGACACCATTAGTGTTTCAATCAATCAGTGCCTGCCATTCATGGGAGCCGTTCCGTCAATAATATGCTCGTGGAGTATTCCATTGTTGGACATTTCTTCTATATTTTTGAGTCATGGAGAGAGAGATGAAAGCATTTGCCACCTTTGGGGATTTCAACTCATGTACTGCGTTGCATAGTTTAAGCATCATGCCAGTTTTCATGTGATGGGCTCTGGTCGTCCCTCACTGGGCCAATTTGCAGTGAAGCAGCTTAACATGTGCGTATCTTGTTATGCCTTTGGACATTTGGCCTGTTGTTATCCTCTTCCAGGCTGGTCCACCGGCTTTATGGCTTCAGGGTGAAAGTCTGATAAGCAAAGTTTTTACAGAGAAGTAGGATTTTAATATTTTTTAATAGGGATTCCCCAACTGAATTCTGCCTGATTCTTCTTTTCTAATTACTGCCTAATTACAAAATAAATCTCTAAAATGAGCCCGGTACTCACATCTTAATAACCCAACCACTTACATCACCCAAATTAAACAGTTCAAGTAATTATCTGTCTAATGCACTTGATTTATTGTTTTTTTTTCAAGTGAGGACATCCCACTCTGTGTAGCACTTCTGTAAAAAGGTTGACTTTATGTTGCGAGACCTTTACTATTAGGATGGATAATAGCTTCAGATATTGTCATGCAGGAGTGGAGGCTGCAAAGGTCACTTGTTCGTCAGGGGATGGAGATATCCATTAGCAGCTACTCCCGGCAGATGCTATTTTTTTACAGCTGGTGTCTTTTTTTTTAGTTTTTTTTTTTTACTTTATCTACAGTAATCTAACCCCAGCGGCTACAGCCTCACCCCAGGGTCGGAATATATTTAAATATGCAGGACCTCAGAAATGTGATTAGCAAGTCTTGATCAGTCGGCAACATGCCCGTGCCATCAAGATGGTAAAAGCTTATTTAATATCAATGAATTTTAGAATTATGTGAGGAAGGACTTTCTGTCACCACCACCCAGGTCCCCTGCTCACAAGCCATGCCCTCTACCACTACACCACCTAAAATCAAAACACGTATGGAAAAGTTATTCTGTTACTGTGAGCAACAGTAGTTTGACAGGTGTAATAACTGGAGTTTGCATCTGCGCACCTTTTCTCTCCCTGACAAATGTAGTTTATAGAATTAATATTGCAGGTAGGCAATAGTGGGTAACAAAAGATAAAAATACATTTTACAATATTTCCCTTCTTATCAGGGAGGGCGGCGCCCCAGCGCCCCCTATGGACTGATTTGTGCAGTTTGCCATTTTTCTCTATCTTGATGTAAATATTCGCCAGATTTAGAACCTTGCTGAGAAAGCGTAACATTTTTTGAACGCCTTTCTAATTGTCTGAGTTCTGTGGATTCGACTGGAATTGAAGAAGTATGCATGCAGTGACGCAGCAAGTTGCATGGTCCAACAGCAACGCCACTTCGCTAGAGAGAAGGTGTCAAGCAGAACTTCTGTCTGTGCATCACTGTTGTTCTATGTTCTTGTTTTCTTCTCTGGACTTAGTCTCTGTACCAAGGACAGCTCCCCTCTGACCTTCCAGGCGTGTGTGATGCCCAAAGACTGTCACATATCTGACTGGTCACCGTGGACGCCGTGCTCCAAAACCTGCCGCTCAGCCGACCTGTCTCCTGGGTACCGCCTCCGATTGCGGATCATGACTCAGATCCCAGTCGGCGGAGAGCGACGGTGTCCTGCCCTTGAGGAGAAAGAAGCCTGCAACATCATGGGAGATTTACTCCCAAACTGCCCCAGGTATTCGTGTACTGTTTCTAAAGCTTATTTGTTGCCATCAATCCTCGGACCCGAAAGCTCCATTTACCTTTAATCTGCTGATGCCTCTGTTGATGCAGAAAATGCCAAAATCCTAAAAGCAAAAACATGATTTGTAATTTTGCTTTTCTGAGCTGTTTCGCCTGACTAATTAGGAGAGGAAGCCCAGAGGCTGCAACTATTCGTGATTCCACTATTGACTGACTTTTCACATATATATATTTTTTTTTGCTAGCTCAATTATCCGGTGGCACCTAGTGTAACTGTTCAAAGTTCCTGACCCAGTGGACATGATGTGGATGACAAGCAGTGTTTGACAGAGCCTCATTGTTTTCAGGGTCGACTGAGCCATGATAGGCTTTAGCCAATATTAAAATAAAGTAGTCAATGGAGGATCATTTTCCCTGCTGGTAGATTTTGTTTAATTTTCTAAATCTACACCGAGTGCCTGAGAACAGAGGATTTACATGATTGGAAAAAAAAAACTCATTTTGGAAATTAAGCCTTTGATAGATTACTACAGGCTGTTGTTCTGGTAAACTCTGTGTAACTGGTATTATTGCTTTCTGCCCCGCTGGATTTTTCATTCCTGGGAGCAAACACTTGTTTAGAAGTTTGGAAATTAAAATAATCATGCCCTTCTCGTTATGACGCACCAGTTTCCACTGATATGTTCTCCTCTTTGAGGGCATTCATTTATCAATTTGGATTTGAATGGATTCTTTCTTCTGCACAGTCCATTCATGTGTGTCCTTGTTGTCACTGCAACTGAGCACTGGAATGTAAGACACTGGTCTGGTTTGTCGGTCACCAAGGTACATGTGGAGGACCACCGACTGGGGCGACTGTCACGTCCTTCCCTTGCTGAGCCAGCAGGACCGGCGGCTGCTTAACATCAGTGTCCTGTGCGGAGACGGGATCCAGACCAGAAAGACTTACTGTGTTCAAGCCCCTGATGACTCAGCACCACCTCACAGGAAAGAGGGTAAGGAAAAAAAAAAAACTTTTTAATCACAGCTAATCCGGGGCTTGCTGGGAGCACACGGTGACTCAAGAGATACACCACAAATACATTGCTAATTAATTGGGTGGTGTGTCTGGATATGAGCCATGAGCATACATTATTAAGGTTAAAGTTAGCAGCAGAGCATGCTGGTTACTTTGATTTATGAGGACAACAAAAGGAAGAGAACATCCTGTGTTGCTGAAACATCACTTATATTGTGGAGGGCAATAAGGATGATTTACTTATTCAGATTGTATTGTCTTGATCAAAAGGTTGTTTGTGTTCCTAAAATGTGCTTTCATGATATGCCAACATCCACTGAGCGACGTTATTCTACAAAAGTTCACTTAGCAGACACTTTTATCCAAAGCAACATACAAGCAAAGATCTAGAAGGGAAAGGCAACGTAGGTAAGAGCTGAGGACTGTTTGTGTCCAATAGGACCCATATTCAGAGCTGAGCTGGTGTCAGCTCTGGGAGAGGAGGTGTTCAGAGAATACAAGAGTTGTCTTTTGAAAGTTTTGAAAGACTCAGTTGATCACAGTTTGGGAGCACCACTGTAGATTCAGGCATCCAGGAGCTGACTTAGTCATCATTCTGAAAGCCAGGTTTGAGCTTAAAGCGGGCAGCAACTGGTAGCCAATGTAGAGAAATGTAGAGAATTAGAATTTAAAAAATGATGCATGATACATACAGCACATGCTCTGGAGCTTCCCCAGTGAACTGCACAAATCTACAGCCATGCTTGCTGCCTGATGAGGTAACAAAGTTCTGTCTCTGAAATCATCACTGTCCCAGTTCAAAATCTGTGTTTCAAGCTTCTTCAGCCTTAAATCTCCTGGAGCTCATTTGCACAGACGTGAAAGTGTCCAGAATTTGCAGTTCATGACCCTAGACGAGAGAAAGACAAAACATTTCAAAAAAAGAAAGGAAAAAAAAGGATAACCCATACTTTGAGCAGCACCAAAACTGAAATGACTCAGTCCGAGGGTTGAAAGCAGAAAAATGCGTAATGTGTGACTTTAGTTGAGTACATGGACGACTGCAGCTCAGGAGGCTGGATCCCTGTCTCCCTGTTGCTGGTGCTGAAGTGTCCTTGTCCATTAGATGCTGAATGGCTGTTCATGTGTGAGAGTGTTGGGACAGAGAAAGTGGAACGTGTGCATTCACCTCGGTGTGTAGACACCACGCCATTTCTAATCATTTACATTTTGGTTTGTCCAAAGTAGTTCCTCCAACTGCTGCCTCATATCCAGACTGCTGCATCTGTAAGAATCAGACAGACAAGTGCCTGGGCTTTGTTCTGTAAAGACCCTCCAGCAGATACAGTGGCAGATAATTCTCTAACTCTTCCCTCGCTGTGACGCATGGAAAATATTTGAAAGGCACCCAAATACAGACATTATTACAGGCGACGTTTAAATAAGTGTTTTCAGTCTCACCTTCTCCCATTAAAGTTAGTGTGGAAATCTAACTGGCTAAATCACTTTAATGTGGGGGTGGACGCACTGCGTTATATTCTGCAAGCCCTGTGTAATTGTGTCTAGCCAGGATTGTAAAAGGAAATAGGTACTCTCCAAAAACAAGTAAAATTGTTTTATGAGGGTGAGAAATACGGCCACTGGTGCTCAGGTATATTGGCAGCAGGGGGGAATGGATAGAACACACACACACACAACATGCCGCTGTAAAATGCAGATGCCATAACAACTACCAAGCTAATTCAGTGGCTGCAGAGGATTCATTTCAGAGAAGTTATGAAGTTACTGGGATCAGTGAAAAGGAGACAGAGCCTTATCTGGTGTTGTGGTGTCTCAGTTGGCTCGAGGACGGTAAATCATGTGGCCAGGCTGCCGCTGCTGCTGCTTCTCTCTCTGAATCCCTCCACAGACACGGGGAGATGTCAGGGGCTGGGAAACAGGCGGGAGACACAGCAGAGGAAGTTCAGTGAACTCTGACCTTCGGCTGTGGCTTTAATGAGTAGTGTTGTAGTTGCACTTACTGTCTATCAAAGGCCAGTGTTTTCAGCTCCAACTGGTGTCCTGATGCTGGTGTTTAGAAGTTTGAAAACAGCTGGGGTGAAAATGTAACCTCCTTGTTGGAGAGGATTTAATGATGTCCAGGCTTCCTCTCTGACCCTGTGTACGTGTGCACGTACACGTACAGAACAGCCTGTTTCGGAGGACGACTGAAACTCAGAATTACACCTGTGTTGAAAAAAACGATTCTCTGATTCTGAATCAATTCTCATTTGAATTCCTAAAGATTGATTTGTGCGTCCAAAGATCGATCTTTAAATATATGTACCGTAATTTCCGGACTATAGAGCGCACCTGATTATAAGCCGCACCCAGTACATTTTTAAAGGAAAAAAACATTTTGTACATACATGAGCCGCACCTGTCTATTAGCCGCATGTGCCCACATTGGAACATGAGATATTTAAAAAGAAAGACGGTACACGGAAAGAGTTTTCAACGTTTTAATAATATACCTTAGCTTTTCTTTCCAAACAGTGCCTGTGACGCGGCAGTAACAGTATCGGTGTCGGATTGGAATAGCGTCAAATATGCTTCGCCACACACTCAGCAGACCGGCTTCTCGAAAACCGTTGGTGATGGTGGATTTTTTCCCACTGCTCCACGCTGTCAGGATCCACTGGCGGACTTGTGCAAACGTTGCTCTTCGCGTGCGGCCAGTTTTGGTGAACGATTTCTCATCAAACTTGCGTCTTTCCTCGACACATATATTCCACCTGTCTCGCTCTTACCTTTTCTGCTCGAGCGCCCCTGGCGGCCGGTAGAAAAAATGCATAAATTAGCCGCATCATTGTATAAGCCGCAGGGTTGAAAGCGTGTGACAAAAGTCGCGGCTTATAGTCTAGAAATTACGGTATGTTTAAAGCTGAACTAGTCACCAATGAGCTCAGTCTTAAATGTATTTACTTGTGTTCAGTGTTCCCTCTCAGCGCAACACTCTCGTGTTCTTCCTCACACTCGCTCCGCCCCCCACCTTTCTCATCCAATCAAATACCCGTCTCAGCTCCACACACCTTCACTCACAGTCAGAAATTAGAGAACTTTAACCACATTGTAAACAGACTATTCAGCAAGATGCACGCGTAGAGTGCAGGACCCATGAGAAACAAGATGTTTGTCTTTTCTATTATACATTAATTATATAAGTAATCTAATGGGAATTACTGCTGTAATTTGATTCTTTTAATAAGCCATGTAACTGGTTATGATCTCAGGATTTCTACTGTGTGATGGTGGTGTGGCCACAGTGTGCACATCTGATGTTGCTGTGTGTGTGTGCTCACACACACACGAAAACACATTGCTTGTGTTGCTATTCTTTTAGAAAAAACAGTGAAAATGAAAATTGCAGTTTAGTTGCGAAAATGAAAAGGTCAAAAAAATAGTTAAATAATTCAATTTGGTGATGAAATTGTGACAATCGGATTGGATCGGACTGAAGCCTTATATCAAGTTGGAATCTTGTGAATTGGGATTGAATCTATTCTTGAAATTTGAATCGATACACCCAGCCCTATGGCAGCAAAAGACACACTGAGATGTGCAGGCATTTGAGCCTTGTTGCAGACAAGGTATAAAATGCTGCTCTAATGTATAATCTATCTGCCTTTGCATACAAACTAATGCATCGATTATAATTCATTTGTCGCTTGAATTGATTTCAATTTTGTGCTTAATAAAATGCACCTGCCGGCTGTGATCCCTCGATCATATGAGAACATGCCAGCTAATGGTTTGTTTGTAGCAGTTAACAATGCATCGAGGAGTTCATTTTGCTGCTGTGTTTTCATTGTTCCGCTCGTGGCAGCACGCCAAATCAGATGCAACATCTTAACAAAGGAAATGAGCTGTAGTCCTGATCAGCTGACCTGCACCCCTCCTCTCTGTGCGACTGAGTTTGTGCCACGCTTACCTCTGCTCGCTCAGCACGCCAGCCCATCTTTTCAGGAAAACAGCGCCCTACTTCTTGCAGTGGAGGTTTAGCTTTTGAAAATAGGAAAACTCCACTTTTGAAGCCTCAAGACTTTAAAAAGTTTCTTTCCTAAGCTGTGTTAACACCTTCCAGAATCCAAGTCAATTGTTTCTTGGTTATATATCAACATCAATACAGACAGAAAACAAACACCAAAAGTGAGTCACAATGGCAACCGGTGCCACTGATCAACTCCACACAGCTTTGCTCCGGACCTGAAGGAAATTACATGAAGTGATGTCGCCGCATCTTCTCAAATCTTTCCCCTCTCTGTCTCTAATTTGCTTCCAATGTGAGATCAACAAATAACACATTTCCCCTCCACATAAAAGCAACCATCTCACTAATAATCACATTGTTATAAGCAGACAGGTGTAGAATATGAAAGGAGGAGGCTCTTTGAGCCGCAGGATTGTGTGTAGGTGCAGTTTGGCGAGCTACACCTGCTGGGACCTGGTAATGTGCAAAACTATTTGCTCCTGTTTGATGTCTGCCGGAGAAACGCGGTTGATAAACACACTAAATCGTAATTCGGGGAACAAAGCAGAAACATCTGTAGCGGGCACTTTATCTCTGCGTTTAAGCAAGCATCTCATTTGAACAAAGGAGATCAAACACCATGTAAATTGCTTTTGGTAAGAAGACAAAATGCACAATGGACATTTAGGGAATTTCTCTTCGGGCTCTCATTTAAATGGAAATTTGCGTTTCAATGATGTGCGGAGGTGCATCAAAATGGAATATTAGATTGAATAAATCCCCCGTGTTGTCGCTGGGCAAAAAAACGATACCCTCTTATTCCGTGTGAGAGACTAGTGTCAGAGCCCATTACAGGTGGCAGAGGTTTCTGTGATCTGCAAATGATGCCAGCCATGCTTAGCTGTGAATTGGTTACACCGTGACTTGCCTTCACTATCTCCCTTTTCAGCACCTGTTTACTGCGTTAGCTCGCTGCTGCCCTCCATTTAATATTCTCCCAAGCCAAGCATGAGATGAGACGAGCAATTTTCCCTCTGTTCTCTCTGTTTTCTCCTTTATTTTCACTCCACATAAAACTTGACTAAATCTGCCCGGCTTTTCATCACAGTGTGCAACGTTCCCAGCTGCAGCCTTTGGGAAGGTATTTGTGCAATTGTCATCCCAATCAGAACTACACTAAATAGCAACCGTTCTTCATAGACCCCGGGTGAGGGAAGCTAGTCCTCACAACAGGATTTAGGTCCCTGTTACAATCATAATGCCAAGAACAGACATATATATATACGCATTCACATTCCACCACTGCTGACTTGAGCCTGATTTCTCCTTGCCTGTGTTCCCCTGTTTGTTTGTTCAGCTTCCAGACCTGTGAGCACCAGGCTGTGTGCTGGCGCAGAGCCCCCGCCTGCTGTTCGGCCCTGCTCCGTCCCCTGCCAGAACCACTGCCTGCTCTCCCAGTGGACGACCTGGGGCCCCTGCCTGCACGACAACTGCAAAGAACCACAGGGGAAGAAAGGTACGCGCCGCGGAGGGAGTCAGAGTCAAATTGCCGTGTGAGAGGACGTCTGCGTAGGCAGTTGTCGCTATGCATTCAAACAGTGTGCTCAAGGTATGGCTGCTGCTGTAAAGGGTTCGGCTTGTTTTCCATGTGCTGAGAAGTCTGTTCGCATTACAAATTACCCCACTGTTCCATTTATAATTGAATCTCTGCTCATCTTGGTCTGGAGAGCCGCGTATGATCCCACAGGCCACTCCAACATGTGGAGCGATTGTACCAGGAGCATGCACACTCACTCACTCATTCATCTTCCACCCCTGGGGCGCAGGGGGCTGGAGCCAATCCCAGCAGTCACTGGGCAAGAGGTGGGGTTCACCCTGGACCAAGTCACCAGTTCATAACAGGGCTGACACACAGAGAGAGAAAACCATTCACTCCTACGGGTAATTTAGATGCATGTCTTTGGACTGTGGGAGGAAAGCCACGGGGCATGGGGAGAACATGCAAACTCCACACAGAATGGCCCTGCTGTCTCGGCCCGGGAAATTGAACCCAGGACCTTCTAATTGTGAGTCAGCTGAGCTAGTCTGGAGCATGTACAGTCCACGCACGTGGACAACTGCACAAGGATGGGCGGATGATGACTGATGGATGCAGAGATGAGTAGTTCGTCATAGGTCTCTTCTGTTTCACGTGACACTAAAGAAAAGTATCTGAGATGGGTCGTAGCTCGTGAGATGGTTTACAATGGTGACTGCTTTGTTCGGTTAATTTAATATCCAAGTCTTAGCAGTACAGCAGCTCTGTCACACGAATAATCTCACAAGGCCAAATACACGCTTTTCTAAAATGTCCTAAAAAAACACTGTCTTAAAATAAATCCGCCTTAGAGAAAGCCACTCTCCTATCGTCGATGACGCAGAATGAGCAGAAAACGGGGATTTGTTGAGTGCGCACATTTACATCATGAGTTTTTTAAATGCATATTTTATAATACGTTTCTGAACAATCACCAGATTAACCTTAAAACATAACCAAAGCAGTTTCATTAGCATATCTTCTCATAGTTTCACCCGCCTCCTCATGTGTGCAGGAGGACCAGTGGGAATGCCATACAGTCCAGGCTGCAGATCTGAGTGGTTGCAATGTGTTGCTCCTGTGTGACACACTTCATACGCCTAAACGCCTTTTGCCAGGAACATCTCCAGGAATAAACTGGTGTTAAGAACGAGAAATGATAGAAAGACTCTCCATGATGTCACACACCAGCCGCGCCTTCACAGCCGCTGATCACGGCAGATCACGTGATGGCCCCAAGGGTGTGATGATTTCATAGCTGCTCCACATGTTCACAAGAAACTCCTGTGGATACTATTTACACATATGCCTGAAGTATATTGTGTATGTCTACACTACTGGCCGTTTCAGAATGAGAGACAATTTCTACCATATTTATCAACATCACAATACATATATGATAATAGTGGGTTAATAATCCAGTCCTTTTTACATTATTACTGTTTCTATCTCTCTCCCTCTCTCGATTGCCCATTCACTTGGATTTCAGGCTAAATGTCTTTGTTCACAACTTTAAAAAGTGAAAATCTTATTATCAAAGTTCTGTGATCTCATCAAATATATTTCTGTACCAGAGTCTCTTACATTCCTTCATTACATTATTTATTACAGTAAGTCAAAAAAATATGACTCTTTGAACATCACCAGTGTTGAGAAGATCTTCTGCTTTGGCTTTAAACCGACTTAACCCTCGCGTTGTCCTCCGGGTCAAAGGGACCCAGTCGCCGACAAATTTCTTCCAAAAGGTCCTTTCCCCGTTCCTCTCTACTGCCGACATCGGGTTTGTCTGACCCACCGCCTCTTTTTTTTTTTTTTTCTCCTCCAAGCACCTTATCATATTTATATTTTTTACCCAGGCACGAGGACGCCAGGTGTGTACAGAATACGAAGGGTAACACGAGGATTTAAGAATGAGTAACTAACTAACTATGCATCTGCAGTGTTGGCTGTACATTTACATTAGCTGTTGGCAGCAACAAGGCCCTTTACAGTCACCTGAAAGCTGTTACACAGGTGCTTGATTTCAGTTTTGCCCTCCACCATGTTTTGAATGTGTAAACTGTAGATAGTGCTGTGTGCTTTGGCAACAGTGGGAAGGGGAAGGGTTCTGCACCTGACGAGGGCAGAGAAAGAGAGAGAGAGAGAGAGAGAGAGAGAGAGAGAGAGCATGGGAGAGTGATGTTGTTACTGCAGGAGAGGGAGGCCGTGTATATTTGAATCGTAAATTGTTTGTTGATAAGTGTCTTGCTGAGAGGAAGCGCACTCTGGAAGGAGGCGGTACATACAAACCGGAGCAGACGAAAGGCAGGAAGAGAGCGCACCTGTAGTTCAGTTCTCAGTCCCCAGGTATTAGATGCTTTGTGTGTGTGTGTACAATTAGCTGTGCTGAAGTACTCCGTGTTGTCTTTTGGAGAGCGTCTTAGAGAGGTTACAGCGTGTGCAGTACTGTCGCACGTATGTCTGAGTCAGGGCGAAGTCAGTGGCGGAGCTCCTGGTGTGTTAGTGCTGTGCTAAAAGGGCAGCGTGACCTCGTCCCTGCCATGAGTAAATGTGCATGAAGACGCCCCGGGGAGCGACTTAAGGGTGCATTGTTCAGGTCAGTGCCCACAAACGCCAACACGGGGTCTCGATGGGATGAGCCGTCCCCTCTCGCTGACAGTGTCATTAATATATTTCAAGGAGTAGAAAACACAGGGTCTGCTGTTCCGCACCGGGGTCTCCTGTGGCACACGCGCTTTTTGATGGCATTCATAAAGACCCAGCGCCCACAGCTAAAAAAGACTACGAAACCGATAAAAAAAAAAAAAAAAAAAACTCGCAGTGAACTTGGTTGCCTGGGAAAAAAAACGTGCTGTTATGGAGGAGCAGAGTATTGTTATGATCCAACTCATTCAGCCGTGGTCCTTGAGATTCAGAGAATTTCTTGCTCCTATACTGAATGTACTGCAAAGTAGATTCACGACATCAGAATAAACTGTGATCCATTTCTAATCGAAAGCCCCACGGGATCCCCCTCTTCAGGTGGAGGAGCGGCGCTGCCCCAGCTTTGCTTTCTGGAAAATTACAAATTTAAATAGCTTCAGAGTGGCTTTATGTGCTTTTCACAGTCCTTCCATGTTATCATGGCCTATCACATTTTTGCAGCTATGCGGGGAAATGAATTGAACACGGGAGGTTACAGGATGGAATTTTGTCGGCGCGCCTCACCTAGGAGTCACTTCGCTGGAGTATGATGGTGTTTTTGAACAACAGCGTGATGAAAATCATTGGATAGCTCGTGTTTCCCTGAAATAAACCTGGTATGACCAAGAAACCTTTCAATTATTAATATCCACGCGGGCATGCCCGCACCAAATTGTGTTATTTTTGCAGTTTGGATGTGAGCAGCACTAAGTGCTCTGGGCAGCGCTGCAATCGATCCAGCGTCTCCCTGCTCCTCGAGATCTCATTCGGGCAGCGGTGCTCGGCTCTGGCTCCCGAACCGGTGCCTCTCGCCAGCGGATGGTCAGTCATGTAATTTGTAGACTGGGCATTCCGGGACCGGACAGTTGCACCGGGGAGCGGAAGGAGTGCATGACCTTTCTGCCAAGTGACTTAGCTGCGGTGAAATGAGAATGGGTCCGAAGTGCCTCAGTTTTTTCACTCTACACATTCTAAGAGCTCCGCAGTCGAGCTCTGCCCAGCGCAAACATGAGGTGTCTACACGGTAAATATTAGATGAACACAGCCTCCAGAGTTTCAGACACACACTATGGGCCAACTAGGACATTGGTGATAATGATTATGTTAAAATGTTATTGGACACTTTATTGGATGATCCTCTTTTAGATTTCACTGCCTCTGCCAATTACGTGTTAAAAACAGAGCCTGCTATCCAATATGGACACGTTACCAGTAAAAGCTGTAAAATCTCAAGATGCATTAAGGGAGCGGAGAGTGTGTCACTAAAAGCTGGTACCGGTGTTTTAAGATGTCACTCAGTGGAGATCTCCTCTTTTTGTAAAGCAGTCAATCTCCGTTTGTCGATATTTACCACGAGCCCACACTGAGCTTTTGTCAGGGTAAAGTGGATGAAAAGTAACATATCTAAAAAGAAGAAAAGTTTTTGAAGCACAAAAATGACGGTTTTATTATTACAACTAGTTCCTGCAGGGTGTAGGTGCTGTCGAGGCGGGGGTGGGATGATGGTGAGGTTCAACCGAGATGTTCTCATCCTCCCACACATACGTGACAAAACGTGATGATTATCAAAATGAGGTGCTTTTTTTGCATTTGACATTTAAAGTTCATCATCTGACAGAAATCATTATTGGTTGTTTGTATGAACGTGCGTTTTCACTTGTGATGAATGAGAGTGTGTAGCGGCCGTCAGACTCCTGCAGATTAAACTGGACTAAACAAACACTGTGAATGCAGATTAACTCCGGAAGACTCACTACAAATGGACTCAAACACACTCCCTCGCCTGGCAACACAATAACGCTAAATAATCCATAATGCATGGATTTATAAATAGCTGTAGTTACACTGTTGTGCTCCATTAAAATGGAATCTGCGGGAATAGTGAACAGAACAGAAATGTAAGCCAAGAAATGCAAAAATCCTCTTTTGGTCTAGTTTTCTACAAAACCAGAGAAATCTCATCCCCTTTTATTTTCAAAGTAAATAGTAAATATATACTTGAGCTGACATACAGCCAGGGCCTCTGAGCTGTTGCCAGTGTAGTTGTCTGACATGAACATCACAGACCGTCTGTGAGTGTCCTGACCAACAGAACTGTGGTTTGTCCCACTGCGAGCAATATAATGGTCATACACAACTTTGTCTACACACTCATTTCCATAAAACGAACTGTTCAATATTAATGGGCTGCGACTCCAACCCAACAGGCGGCAACCAAAATGCTCATTGGCAAGAAGAAATGCTCACCACAGCGTAGGGTTGTCTGCTGATGTCTGGACTCCGGCATTGGCTCGAGAGTCACTGCTGCACCTGAATGTTCAGACCTTGCTACGGCTGAAGCCTGAAAAAAAAAAGAAAAAAATTATATATATGCATTTTTAAAATCTGTGTCAGTGTGTTCTCTCGGTCGAATAATTGTTGCTTGTATGCAGCTCTAAAAAGGATATTCTTCCCATAAATATCAGATCAGCAAAAAAAAAAAAAAAACCTTTTTTGCTCTTATCTTTGTAAATTGTTTTGAAAAGTGAGTGCAGCAGAAGATCTTAATGCCTCCCTCACACTAGAACTTTTCTTTTAGTAGATATTTACTTGTCACATGGCATCTGTTGCTGGCACGTACATGCAAAGCTCTGGATCAAAAAAACACAAGGAAGGCAACAAAACACTTGGCAAAAACGAGGCAAAGCACATGAAACAAAGAACATGAAACACTGGACATTGTGGCGTGAGCGAACAAACAAACAAACTGACCAGGAAGAAAGGAAACACAAAGACTAAATACTAAGCTCGCTGATGGCCTACGAGATACTGGTGAGCGACAAGGAACAGGAAGTCACGAAACATGAGGAAACACAAAATAAAACGTGACATGACTAAGACTAAATAAAAACAAGAAACATGGCATGACCTTAAAACTAATCATGAAAACATAACATAACATGACAAACTCCATCAACACTATTTAAATTTACTATAATGATTAGGTTTAGAGGGGAATTTCACAAAAGATGGGACACCAGCTTGTAGTTTTTCAGTTACCCCACATCTTGACTCTGTTGCTCAGGCTTTGATTCAACAAAAATATTCATGTGCCTCCGGGCTTGATTTTAATCATGTTATCTAAAGGACGTCACAGTATAAGCCACATGCAGGAATGGCTGCATGTGACATGCAAGAAGACAAGACTGGGAGTCTTGTCTTCTTGTATGTATCTGAAACCTATATTGAGCATCCTATACAGTCACGACATGTGTACACCCAGTTTGTGTTCTGGAGTATCGTGTGTGAAGTGATTTGAATACTTCAGAACTGCACACTGTTATTCTTAATTAGACACTGTGCACTCTCCATGCGTGCACGCAGGTTAATGAATGTACCTGCTGTAGAATGAATGTGAGTGAAAATTAGCCATTATAATGGACATTGCCTTTCCACCACTGCAGAGCAGTTCAGCTGGTGCCAGTGTGGAGCCCGCACACCTCCGCAGGTGCGCGACCATTTAGCAACAGAAAAAGAGACGGCAGTGGAAAAACAGTGACTCAGTAATTGGAGGAAAAGGTCTTACCAGCTGCTGTAACTTGATGCCGATCACTTAAACCTTTCCCCTTTCTTCCCTCAAAAAACACCTTCTCCTTGTCTTTGTTGTTTTGCTCATTATGGCCCTCACCTCCTCTCGCTGCTCCTTGTTTTCCTTGCCGGTTTTATTAATTAATCACTTTGTCCCTTCACAACACAGCTCCTGGGCACATTATTTATTTAAGATCTTTGTTTTATCTTGTTTTTTTTTTTAAGGCTAAATGGATAATTTTGGGCAAAATGAAGAAAAATGACTTGTTACCACAACTGAGTGATTTTCTCTTTTCTGTTGTCTCCATATATGTCTCCATATATTTCAATGTGAGGAGGTGATACCATCATAATACTTCAGGCTGACTGGTGGGTCCCTGATAACACACACTGTGCCTCAGACCCCATAAATATCATGCAATAGACTCACAGATGCCCGACTTGAACTTCAGGCTGGTTGTGCTGTGATCAGTTGATGCAGATTGCTATAAGTACATGTCTTAAAATAATAACAGAGGCCTCCAGCTACTTTAACTTCTACAAGGGGTGTTTGTAGGTCAACTGTTT
Source organism: Pseudorhombus dupliciocellatus (assembly GCA_016785235.1). Classification (NCBI taxonomy): domain Eukaryota; kingdom Metazoa; phylum Chordata; class Actinopteri; order Pleuronectiformes; family Paralichthyidae; genus Pseudorhombus; species Pseudorhombus dupliciocellatus. The sequence continues at coordinate 5,778,689 of JAFBJW010000311.1, forward strand.
CTGCTGTTAGTGATGCAGTTTCATTATTCAGACGCACTGGTTAACATTCAGCAACTTATTGACATTGTCCCCCTCAGCTTTATCTTTGTTTTTGTATCCGGCTTATAGGATGAGTACTGTAAACTGTAAACTAGCACAGTAATCTTTGTCTTCTTGTAATTCTAACAGGAGTTATGCAATGTGTTTGCAGTGACAATTTAACAACAAGCAATAGAAGCAGTGGCCAGGAAAAAAGAAATGTTAGAGGTGTTGCGTTGACAACTGCCAGAAAACCCATTTACCAAAGTGACACCTGAAATATATGTTTTTGTGTTGTGCCTCTTCTGTGGAAAGAGTCTCAGCCGGGGCCGCTGGGCAGATTCAGCGGGCAGCTCCTGGTGCTGAAATTGAGTTTCATCCACAAGCACTCTGGCCACATCTCATTCGCTGCTCACTGGATTCCAGAAAGGGAAAAGTCAGCGCGTGAATAACCTCAGCCGTTTAATGAAGACCATTCTTTGGCAAATGTAATTGTATCTCCTGTCTTACTATGATAAAAGTCAAACAGTTCAAGTAAATTATACACAAAAATACGTTATTTTCTCCCAAGAATAGTGTGGGTAAGAAGAAACCAAAGTGGCCTGGTACTGACAGCACTGACAGCACTGACATGTGGCATGTGTATTTGTTAATGAGAGACTGATTTAAGCCACCGTCGAGGTAAAGTCTGTAAAGGTGGAATTTTTATTGCAGCAGGAACAATCTGTGAATCTTTACAAAAACAAGACCTGCACTCGCAGCTGATTTCAGACGTAATGAGCAGCTGAAAGCCCCGTCTGTGTGGACATGCACCAGGCACACTCACGGAACATCACATCACATTTCACCTGTGAAAACTGTGGAATTATTAACCCTCCGTCATCAGGCCCTCAACAGCAATTTGATGTCTGTGATTTTTATCTTATCCAACATAGTTTGGATTAAAAATGATTTAGTGTCGTGTTGTTTCATGGTTGTTTTTTTTTTTTATATATTTCTGCATCTGCCCTGATTACTCTGTTCAGTGGTAGCTTGGTAATTGTCTGTTGTTTTCAGACACGCTACACAAGTAAATGTACTCTTCTGAATGTTTTTTTTTTAAATGATAAGGAGCTCATATATGCAAGTGTCACATAGGAGGACCTGGCTGGTCCCACGAGTCCGTAGTGACCATTATGTCTCTGAGTCTTACACAGTTTATGTTATGTTTATTGAATCATTCTTTAGGTAATGTCCTGCTCCCGGTATTAGTCAATGTTTCATGTTTCATTTTGTAGTCTCTTCACCCTAGAGTGTTGGTCCTTGTCAAGTCCACCTGTGTCATGTTTGTAATTAGTCTCTCTGGTCTCGGTCAGTTTGTCGCTGATGTCATTGCATGTTTCATGTCATGTCATGCCAAGTAAGTTTTGTCCATATTTTTTGTTAAACCCTGTGACTTCATTAATAAAAGACTCTTTTTGTGAGACCTTTATTTTAGGATCTGGTCCTCCTTTTTCTTTTGCTTCATCCTCCATGACAATAGGTCAAATGAACCATAAGGCTTTCTTTCAGTGATTGGCCGACAGGGCTTAAGCTTTGTGACTGACCACCTTTTCTGTTCCCTCCCTCTTGCTTGCTGTCAGGCTTCAGACAGAGGAGGAGGGAGGTGTTGTGGGAGTCCAGCGGTTCTCCAGACAGCTGTCCTCACCTGATCGAGTCCATCCCCTGCGAGGACCCAGCCTGCTACCTGTGGCACGTCCAACAAGGAGAAAGCTGCATCCTCAAGAGACAGCCCTGTGGGCCTGGAACTGCCGTGCAGAATGTGACCTGTGTCAGCTCTGAAGGTACTGTCCTGGATATGGAGCAGTTCAAGGTCTCAGTATTTGTAGAGAGCAATGAGCAAAGGGGGAATCCTTTTTTTTTTTTTTTTTTTTTTTTTTTTTAACTCAACCAAGGAGGTTTATGGCAGAGGGTTTAGATTTAAATAAAGAACACAATCAAAAGAAATATTGTATTAAAAAAAATATAGTATTCCACAATTTAAATTGAAATTGAAAACAATTTAATATGAATTAAAATGTATAAGTGTTAACATCTGCTCCCCATAATTAATGTATAGTTTATAATGTACAATTTAAGTTGCTGTACCATGAAAGAAAAACTACTAAATTAGTTTAAATAACGGCTTGGATTTTTTGTATTGCTAATTAATCAGTACATTATTCGCACAAATCAATTCACTTCTTTTTTTATTCATTTCTAAAATGGCAATAACCATAAAGTGCAACACTTCTTCACAAATGTAATTAGAGTCGAGCTGCATCAAGCAGTAAAATTCATCAAGGCTGTAACTGAGCCCCCAACGCTGCGGTCTAGACACATAATGTTATCGATTGCATTGTGATGCATGAACTATCAGGTATAATGTGATCCATTGTGCTCAGCCATATCATTATGTTGGGTGATAGCACCATCAGTGTTAATATGCATTATTCATGAGGGACCATCACCAAGTTTATGGGCTCAGAAAACACTGACCTGATTAAAAGTCAGAGTCGCAGCTTCCTCCCCGACATGAATTGCTCATTTCCATAGATTAGAAACCTAATTGCATCCTTTTTTGGCCTGTGTTTTATGATCCCGTCACAATGGATCATGTGTGTGTTTATCAGGAAGGAAGAAGAGGGTCTAAATAGATTAAGCGACTGGAGAGTCTAATGAGTTTTGACAGGACAAGTATGAATGTGAGCATTGGCTAGTTCGGCTTAATTGCAACAGAATGATTTGAAGCGGGTGTATTGTTAGTGAATGCTGAAATGTTGAAAGAGCTTTTCTGCTTCCTCCTTAATTGGCTTATCGAGCTTCGACCATTTGTGCAAGTTGGGTTATTTCAACATGTGTTCACACGGAGCGACGTACGACTGACTTCAGCCACTGTGACAGCTGGTATGGTTGGTTGTGTTGCTGTGTGTTTGAAATGAAGCTGAGGGCTCCCTAGGGTCATAATTTTTCCTGAGGTCAGAAAAGAAAGGGTAGAGTTTTAGGCGTGTTGAGCTCATAGGCAACGTACACCTCAACCAACAGCCCTGTAAAATTGTCAAAACTGTCCAGTAGTTTTATCAAGTTAAACAAATGATTCCCTGACTAGTATCAAATATTAAGGAAAGAAAAGAAAAAAAACACTCCTGACTCTGCCCCCTTCAGGCCAAACTTGGGTGGACTCTTTTTCTGAGTGCGTACCATTTTGTCCACTAATCAATTTCACAAATCAATCACAAACCAATTTGCTACTACTATGTTTTTACTGCTGTCTATTCACTTAAATACACCTCCCATATTAGTCCATTAGGTCTTCAGTCATCACAAAAAATATGGTAAGTTTGAGGACACAAAGTACTTGGTCAGAGACAAGTGAGTTTTAACTGTCAGTCAGAAAGTCACTTGTCATTTGTCATATAGATTTTACAATAATCAAACCCATCCAGCCGCACAAACCTCCTATTAGATCACACTTTGTCTCTCTAACACTTCTTTATTTCACTTCCTTCATCGCTCTCACTCTTACTCTGTAACTTTGGGTCATAATAAGCCGGATGCAGAGCCAAACATACCTGTCTTTTATTTTGTCAGGATGACGATTCGACATCGTTGACAGCCTTAATTTAGCCGTTCAACGGAATGCATCATCCTCACACTGATTAAAGACTCATCAAGACATGTTCCAAATGCCAGAGCTGCTATTCTAGGTTTCTTAAGAGAACCTGGACAGATGGAAAAACAGGTACTCACAGTGACAGAGTAATTCTGCTGCTCGGCTTGTTATGTTTTGTGCAAACGTCTGGGTGAGCCCTTTTGATCGGGCCAGGTTTTGCTCCAGACAGAAGATGTCTTAAGCTGCTCTTGCTTGGAGCTTGACATGTGAATATTTTGGACCTGGGAGTGAGCAGGCGCTACATGCCAGTCTCTCTCTGCACATTTAGTCCCAACACATACCAGCCCTCCGTCCCAGCTGTTACACCAGTGATGAAGTGATGGGCACTTTGTCTGCGGTAATGAATCGTTGGAAAAATGGCAAGAAGACGTGCTTCTCCTCTGGGAGAAATCGATTCCATAGCTTTTGCCAGTTGTGAAAACACTGTGGGTTAATTGTGTTTCAGGTCTTTCAAGGTCAGGGTTTAGCCCAAGCCTCTGCATGACGATGATGTGAAAAAGAAACCGTATATAGGGGAAGTGAGACAGTGAATCACCTGCATGTTGGCCTGACCTTCTCCCACTCTCTATCGGTCAGATGCTGAATGAGGAATATAGAAAGACACAGATCAACCTCACGCCTAATACCACTGTAAATTAGCCCATCATTAGCAGCAGATTCCAGCTCGCTCAGATATTCTGTTTGAAGAGACTGGATGAGTTTATCATGATCTTCAGGGGCAGCGTTGCTCCCAAAATAGTATTCTGGAAGGGCTATTTTGAGAAAAAGAAAATCTTACTCATGATCAAAAAGTTTGAAAAAAAAAAAAAATATATATATTTGACATGCATGTTTACGCTCCTTGTTTTGTACCTCATTCATAATGGATTTAAAAACATCATTCAGATTATATCAATTTCCGTAGGTTGACAGTTATAATTATGCCTTCGACTTCATCATTTGAGTTTAGTAATTACTACTAATTACCTCCACCAAGGAGCTTATGTTTTCATTAGTGTTTGTTTGTCTGCTGAGCCCCTTTCTCCCTGGTTTAAAATTCCACTAACACCCACCAGCATCTGGCTTTTGTCTGCAATGAGAATAGACCCAGTCGGAATTTAGCCTCAAGTTAAACAGCTCTGCACTAGACATGGGGTTTTCTTTTGCTCCGGCTCCGGTCAGCAGTGATGGAAACTTGAGACCTCATTTTTCTTTTTGTTTATGACTTGGAGCATGACACACCAAGGAGGAAAATGTATTTATTTAATGTATTTACACATTTAATATACCCTACATTTTGGTCTAAATGTGGAATTAACATCGCTGATAAATATACAAGACAGATTGGAACAAAACCTTGGGGAAGGATGCTGATGGGTCTGGAAATAACTGATTACATTTTATGAATTTCTTTCTTAAACATCGAGAGGTATCTTTGGATTTTTTTCTCCGGTCTGTGGGACTCATATACAGATAGGGACTGTTGGGCCTTGGCTGAGGAATGTGCTTCTAGTTTTCTGATATATGACCTTGTATCAGGATGTGGGTCAAAGACCGAGTTCTAACAATATTTGAAAAACAATAAAACAACTTCAGCAACTGCTCCAAACAACCACCGGTCCCTCATGTTGTTCCTCACCACAGCTCCAATTAAAGCAAGGCTGTTGCAGCCCTAGAGGTGGATTGTTCATGTCTATGTGAAACCTCTTTGGTTTTCTGCCGTGTGTTGCCAGTGATATATCACAGGAGCTGCTCAGACAGGATGTTGAGAGAACAGCAGCTTCAAACAAACATTTCTGGAGTTGAGTCATGGCAGCTTTTAGTGCTGACTGAGTGAGGGAGAGAAATGAGGGGTAGACGTGACACTCCCATGGAGATAAAAGCATTGTTTACAATAATCAGGAAGCGTCTCTCGTAGTTGTGTGTGGGTTCTTTCGCAGTGGCAGCCTGTCTTGTAATCACTCGGATACAGCGATACACAATGGTCCTGTGTATTTTTAGCAGCTAATCAAAGACGCTGGTGCAAAAGTTCAACAGGGAGTGGGAGAAGACAGACAGCGCTCGCTCCTCTTGTCTGGGCTAATTGGTCAATCCATACGTATTATCGGTGGCTAGTAGTGTGCCCGTTCCAGCCAGAATGTCTCTCTGCTTTCTATATTGAAATCCTGCTGGAAGCCTGAAAGCCAGAAATCCTCCCAGGCTCTAGAACGTTCTCTCACAGCTCAGAGATTTGGACCGAAAACTCCGACCACATGAGCTCGACTGTAATTGAATATTTGGAGGTCAAACCTTTCAATAAGCACCTTGTTGTCCATTATGGTTTACAGTAAATGCCCCCCCCCCCACTCCTGTTGACTGCTGATTGCAGTCTGTGGAAAGGTCAGCTCTGCCCAGACAGAAGACTTAGTCTATTACTTCCACCAAAGAGGGGCCGCTTTCACCCTTGCCCCTTTGTTTGTTGTTTTGTTGTGAGCAAAATAACACAAAGGCCGCTGGATGGATTATGACTAAACTTATTTGCATTGCATTTCAGTGCAGTGGGTTTTCACCATTTTACTGGAATTTTGGAATGAATGAATGAAATGCCCCCAGTGTGCTTTTGCTTATAAACATATATATGAGAATATCAAATAAACTGGTGAAAACAATTGTTAAACTGTTGTCATTAAGGTTAACGTATATTTGTCCTCTGCTAAAAAAGATAACTAAAAAATATATGTGGGTCATGTTCAGCAGCTTTTGATCACATTTTGCTTCTCTCAGTTTGTTTTGTTGCCCTGTTTGGGCCTTCTGGCTGTAGGTTTATCTTTCTCTAAATCTTAGGAGGCTTCATCAGTGGTGGCCCCCTGGATAGAAGGATGTTTCTACCATGATAACGACACACACTCACCCAGGAAGGCCCCGTCAGGGTTGAGCGAATCCCGGCGTGTTCCCCAATCATGTTTTGTCGTCGCCTTTTTTTTTCCACCTGTCAGGTTCCATTTAAGAAGGTGAACTTCACTCAAGGGTTTTCTCCATAGTCCTTGTTGATTGAGTAAGCGGTTGTTTTCCAATCTCTTGTCCACTTTAAACTTCTCTGCACTTTCGAGCCTGAAAACTCATAAGGTAGTCTGGTAGAAGTATAAAGAGTCACAGACAGTACTTTTCCACTGCATTTTATCTGATAGGGAATTACATTTCCATCTGCGGCTGCTCAAGCAGTCAGAAAAACATATTCTATTGCAGATGTGAATACCGGCTTTTATTGCTGAGCAAACACATGGGTAATTCCTGAAGTCGCTCAGGTAGGGATGAAATGGAATAGACTGTTTGAGAACATTTCACTGCTCAGCCAGGAGGATGATCCACAGGGATCGAACCAAGGAATAAAAAAACTTTGGGACTTTTCTGTGCATCAGTTAGTCTTTATCCTCACACTCATCTGCCTTCTGCCATCAAAGAGTGCAATGTATCATATCGGTGAAGAATTCACTGATAACTGTAATATTTAACATAACTACTACTATAAATAAACTAATAAAATAGTATGTTCTTGTTACATTCACCCGTTGACACATGATGCGTGAGAATACCGACTGAGTGACAGCTCTGGTGTGATTGTGAAAGTGTATTAGCCCATAATCACAATCATAACCGTAATAGTCGTGCTGCCGCACAGTAAGAAGGTCCTGGGTTCGATTCCTGGGCCGAGACAGCAGGGCCTTTCTGTGTGGAGTTTGCATGCTCTCCCCGTGCCCCGTGGGTTTCCTCCAGGTGCTCTGGTTTCCTCCTTTCCTTCATTGGTCAATCTAAATTGGCCCTTGGTGTCTCTGTGTGTCAGCCCTGGGATGAACTGGAGTCATTTTTTTGTCCCCACAACCCAGTAATGGACAAGTGGTTGAAGATGAGTGAATGAATTAACGGTTGAATTGAAATTGTGGAAGCTCATGTCAGAGTTTCAAGTAATTTGTTTTTTTTTTTTTCATATTCTACAGATTATTGTCAATGTTTCATTCCGAAAAGCAGGTTTCAGCTATTTTTGCACCTTACACAGAACAGCACATATTTTAAGCCACCGTGGTTTTCATTGTAAACTACACCAACATAATAAAAAAGTGCTGTGTTAGCCCCTGGCTGTTTGCCCCAGGCTTTGTAAAGATGTTTTGACAGCTCACACAGCTCCCATTCACTGCACATTGACCATACACAGCAGCAAACAGTCAGACCTGCTTCACAGACCAACTGCCCACCACAGCGCTCACACATTCAAACATACTGGTCCCAGCAGTCGCTGACAGCTGACATGTCACAGACTGGACCCCTTATATATAACCTCTAGAAACCTATTGTCCGACTTTTCTGATCTTTGCTGTCACCAGCAGCCTGAACTCTCTCTGCCCCGCTGGTCAGCAATATTCAGTTAATGGCAAACTCTGGCAGAGCCCTAAACTCGCTTGAGTGACTGTCGCTAATAATGAAAACCTAAAAGTAGCGAATAGCCAAAGTTTATTATTCCACTCACACATGGACACAGCAGAAAAAAAACATCAATTGGTGACCCGGGCTAGTTTGTCAGAGCTCACTTCAGCATTCACACTGATTTTATCCAATTTGCCTTGTTGCATTTTCCCACCAGCTTTGTCTTAAAAGCCGCCTGAGTGGCAGTGATTATTAACTTTTAAGGTGGGAACTTCACCCCCCCCTTAATGCACCTGAATAATAACAGTGAAGAAGATTAATTGGTGTGTGGGCGAGCAGAATAGAAATCATGCTGAAATTGCATGCAGGAGGCAGTGATATTATATCTGAGTAAGAGCCCCAACTACACATCCTTCTATTAATAATGGAAGAGGACCCCTAGGGCAGTCGTCTATTTGCAGTGCCCCCTCCCCCCCTCCAACATGCGCTCGCTCACACCTTTGAACTTTGGACTCATGTTATCGTGCGATTTCTCCTTAGGCAGCATATCCAGGCAAACCTTTGTGAATTAATTGTTAGTTTTTGTTTGCCAACATTAGTGCTGTGTGATTGAATGTTCAAGCATCGCGACTGTCGAACTCTTTTGGTTTGGTACTCTATGATAGGGGGTAGACAACAATCTGAGTTATACTACATTTAAACAAGTATATTTCATATGACCACAGTATTTGCTCTGAGTGACAGCCCATAGTTTCACACAGGGTACCTGCGGATCCTTAAAAAGTCTTACAAGACCTTGAATTCATGAATCTAAAAATAAGGACTTCATTGTCATTAAAATATGTTCAAATCAATCTGTCAAAGTATGTAAAAAATGTAATCATGTGATAATTAGGATTTTATGATTGTAAATAGTCTCATATATCAAAATAAATAGTAACTTTTACTATTTCAAAATAATGCTGAATGACTGTCATGCCACGACAGTGGAACCAACGAAACAGATGTGGTTGCAGCCGGGACTCTGAAAGAAGCTGCATGTAGAAACTTTGGATTTCAAGGGAGAGCGTAAATTCAGTGACAATTGGCTGTCCAAACAACATTTTTCTTCAGTGCTGAAAGCAGTACCAGGCAATTTGTTCAAGGCAAGAAATACTTCAAACGTGGCACAATGGCCTTAAATTTAATTTCAAGTGGCATTAAAAAAGTCTTGAATTTAACTTAAGCTGTAGGAACCCTGTTCACAAGAATCCCTTTCATGTAAAATCGAATCCTGTAAAGCCAGACATATTTTGTGTGTTTTTTCTGTATAGCACAGGGTTGGCTGAACATAAAGTGTTTTTGTCCTCTGATATTCCAGTTATTTGTAAGTTCAATGATGCGTTATCTTACCTCTTCAGCCAATGGAACTAGTAGAAATGAATAAGCCTTACAGTGTGTGGGTGATCAACATGTTTGTTTGTTTTCTAAATCTCATTACAAACAAAACAAAACATTTTTGTTCCCTGGGAAATCAGTGGAAATGTTAAGGCAAGTGAAAACATTCCTGGAAATGTCCCGTGTTCCAGCCCCCTGCCAAAAATGAAGGGCTGCTGCTTTAACTTGCTCTACATCCTTCAGGCTGGTTTTGTGGAAATAGCTGCTGTAATCTCTTGTACAACAGAACTTCCAGACATGCAAACCTTCGATCTAAACAAACAGACAAGCGGGAAATCCCCTGCCAGAGGTACGAGCCGCAGTGGACCACAGGGCTGCTGACATGAAGAGTGACTGTCAGGGAGGATAACTCTGTTTCCTGCAGACCTGCGTCCAACCCTCACCCGCTCCTGAACGAATGAAAGTTGGGCCACACTAACCCTCTGTATACACACTGTTACTTTGATGGCTGGAACGCTCTGATGCCTTCACTTTACAGGCAAAAAGACTTCCAACCCCCCCCTCCCCCCCCCCCCCCGCCGTTGTCCCCCCCCCCCCCCCCCCCACGGGAGCCTTTCCCATCTATTGCATGAGATGATACCTCTGTTTGCTCTCTGCCCTCCTCTGCAGTGCAGGTATCCGCTTAAGGAGGAAACAAAAGACAAATTGATGACAAATGTGGCCTGGGGTTGTTATTGTTAAACCATATTCCATGATGTAGTGGCAGAGTTCAGCCAAGTTAATGATGCTGCTGTGTGTGAGCGCATCTATATATAAAAAAAAAAAAAAACAATGCTGCTGCTGCTGGCATTGTTTTGACATCTGGATGGCATGCCTTCATCTGGAAGTGATCTCTCTCTCTCTCTTAGACAGGGAGACCTCAGAGGAAGCGGTGGCACTCGACTTCCTCTGGGTTCGTCTTGACGAAGGGATTCCTCCAGTCATTAGCCTTCATAAGAGAATATACGTCCTTAGTCCGACTGTTTTTATCGCGCAATATAACATCGATTAATGTGAAAAGAAAAAAAGAAAAAAGGGCTCCCTCTCTCCACTGACCCACTCCTTAATGAAAGAGTTAACGTAGAGCTGTGATAAATATTTCATACCGTGGCTCCCAGTTGAAGGCTGAAGGATAGTTTTTCATCTAGCTCAGAATACCAATGGGAAGGACTTATACTTTTCTTTATATGAAACGGAATTCTATTTGTGTTTGACATTTGTATTTTATTGAGGAGAAAATATGTTTTCCTCTCAAGGATGCAAAAAGTTTTTATTTTTTGCTTTTGTTTTTTTTTTTCAACCTTTGGGGAAACTTCTCCTTCAAGGGAAACTTACATTCCTGCAATCTTGTATTAGCAAATAGAAAACAAAAAAGAAAATCATAACATTTACGAACAACCACGTTGTGACATCCTCCACTCTCAGGTTACCATGACTTGGTAACCAGGTTGTAAGGACATAGGACATGTATTCCTTGAAGTAACACTGTTATCTGCCCAGGATCATTTTCCCATGTCATAGCTGAACACCACGTCTTACACCTCTGACTGTACATGTGTGAGCAGAGTCAAAAAAAAAAGAAAAACCTTCTGAAGTGTCTGCATGTGGGGACGGACTCCATCCTGTAATCCTGTAATCTGATTAGAAGAAGTGCGATGGTGACGCTTGACTTGATTTTAATCCAGTCCCAATATTTGTTGGCTCCAAGCGCAACACGTCTCAGGAGCTTGATTCTGGAGAGATTGGTTTGAGCCCCAAAGTCGCATGTCACCTTTTTTTTTTCTGTTCTCTAATTCGACCTTATCCTCCTCAGGGGAAGACGTGCCGGTCAGCCACTGTGGAGATGACCCCCCGCCCACAGAGGTGGCCTGCGAGGTGGCCTGTGCCGCAGACTGTGTGGTCGGCTCCTGGTCCTCCTGGTCTCCCTGCTCGCACAGCTGTGCCACCAAGACCTCCGAGGGCCGGCAGAGCCGCTCTCGCACCGTGTTGGCTATTCCAGGGAAAGGTACGCAAACATCCCGACGAGTTCTTCTTTTCTTCTTTTAATGACGCGGCTTTATCTGCTCTTCATCTGTTGATATCAGACAATGAGCATTGCTTTTTTTTCTTGGAGCTGTGTATGATCAGCAGTCACTAATAGGCGCAGCATGAAAGATGTTGACATTACACATTTACAACTCTTGCTGTAGCTATTGTTGTGTTGTTATTGTGGTTCCAGATAATGCTCAGCCGCGGAACCACGAGACTGGAATTTAGATGGGAACACAGATATTTGTTATTTTTTCAAAGAAATGCAGAAGTTCCAAAACCATATGTGGCAGATCAAGGGTACAGCCATCAGACTTTTCCACCGAGCTGGTGCTGGTGCTAGTTCCAGGCTAATGCCTAGTTTGCAACTGGTTCTTTCTGTTTCCACCAACAAAGAACTGGCTTCAGGTGCTAAATACCAGGGCTTAGCAGGCACCGACTATTTGCTGGGCCAGAGTGAAGCATCAACTACGTCAGAAGGCAGGGGGCGGGGTTATCGTGACGTGGTTGAGTGAGGCGTCTGTTGTCACCGTTTCTCATTCGACTGGAAACCTGAAATGAGTCCAAACTGAAGCAGCAGTGGTTGGAGGAGGAAATACAGGGGAAATTGGACGGAGCCTTGCAGACCAAAGCGGTCTATGAACAGCTCCAGTGGGAGGCGGCTGCAGTGGGATACTTCAGAGTGTCGAGCAACTCCAGAATAAACTTTTAAAGTTAAAACTGTAGTTCAGGGACGGCTACTTTTGCAGTGATGTGCTGACATGGCTCCAACTTGGCGCCGTGCTGATGGAAAACCAAACTGGTTCTGGAGAAGAACGTGATTAGAACCAATTCAGCACTAGCACCTAGTTCTTTGAAGTAAAAGCCCTAACAGTGTGGTCTTTGGACACTGGGTTAAGCTCACAGACCAGTTGGGATACATGCTTTGGAAATCATCTCATGTCAATCAAGTTGGCAAATTCCCAAGAAAAGTAAAGAGATGGAGTCCTGTAAAAGACAGTGTGAATAGATTTCTAATCATTACTGGTCAGACTTGATTTGCTTTGACAGTAAGCTGTTGACCGCACACAGACATTTAAACTTCTAACATTCCACTGTATTCCACGCTGACTTTGAATGCTAATTGGACATTACTGTGCCGTGGATCTTCCCTGAAAGCGATGCTCTTTATCTGGACTTGCATGAATTTTAATTGAATAGCCCTGTCTTGATCGTATCCAGATGTATTTGTGTTTTATGCGCAGTTCTAATTAAACTAAAACAACTATTTATCAAAATAAGGGACAAAAAAATAAGGCACTGTCATTTGTTGACTAACGTGGGCAACAGGCTTTGGCATGGTAGAACGAGCAACAAATATGTGGTATCTGGTGCCGCATTAGTTCTGGTATCTATTCTGTCCATCTTTATGTCCAGTGGTATTTTTGCAGAATACTCAACTTTCAGTGCACTCACAAAACCGCTGTGGTACAGCAAACCAGAAAACAAACAGCCCTGTAATGTTTTCAAGATTGACAACTGCAGATATCAATATTTAGCCCTTATTCCAGTCCACTTTTTTTAAGTTTTAAATGGACCCTCAGTTACTGTAGGTTGTCAGACAGGCCGCTGTATGTATTTACGTAACACTCACACACCTGTCCGTACTTTCTTCTATCACGCTCAGTACACAGCTGTCAGGGTCGATTTGATTCGGTTTCTCACCCAAGGACGCTTCAGTATGCACACTTGTAGAAACACCCACAGTCAATCACCGTCTCGACCTCCTGAGCTGTAATTGTATTCTCGGCACTGCGCTGTGAGAAGCACGGAGGTGTGGGGATGGTGAACGCGTATGTGCACGTTTCTTTGTGTATCCACGAATGGCATGCGGCTGAGGCTCAGGAGATGGAGCTGGGGTTCGACTCACATTAGGCCACATGCCAGAGAGTCCTTGGGCAAGATGCTGAAATGCTGAATTCCCCTGGTGACGGTTGCGTGTGTATGTTGAATGTGAGTGTTTGAAAAGTGTGCATATGGAGGGGCTGTATGAACCTATGTGTGGACTGGTGAATGGGACTTGCACTGTAAATCGATGCACAATATAAATACTTTATATCATGATGTTTACTGTTGCACAGACGCCCGTGTCTGTTCCAGTGAAAGAGCTCATTCTAAAGGAAAAACTGATCAACTAAGTACATAGCCCCTAAAAAAACACAAACCATAGGAAATGAGGACAAAGAGGAAATGCATGAACAGCCAAAACACAAGAGGACGTTTGTGCATTAGTGTCAAGTGTTTTCAAAGATAGCATTCTTTTTGTTTTGGCAGTCTACAGCAACCACGCGCACATCAGCTTTCACAGATCCCCCTGCTCAGTGTCTGTCATCATGGTTGAATACAGACATGAGGGCCAATGCACCCTCATCATGACTGAACGTATGATAAATGGCACACAGGGAGCAGGGACCGGGAGAGTTTGCTGCGGAGGAAATGGCCTGCGAAGTCCCGTGTGCGGCGACCTCACCCTGACTCTTCATTTGTAATTCAAATTCTACAAGTAGGAACTTGTAAAGTGTCGGCTCAGCTAACCTCAAACAAACATTGGTTGAGTTGCCAAGCTGCCAGCAGTCTGTGATGAATATTAGCATTTGACTTCCAGCCACTAACTGCAGCTTGTACTTTGGCTGGATTTTATTTCTGGGCTTGTGCAAATCACACTTACACATACTGATGCTTTCATGGACTAACCCTTGTGTTACCTTGCTCGTAAGCATCTGAAGGCAACAGCAGGCAGATGTACTGAATCACTGAAACACTGAACCGTACCCCCTTCACCAAGTTGTGCATCCGTCATGTCTCTGACTCTGTGCCGCCTCCAGGTGGGAGAGAGTGTCCCACAGCTCCAGCCCTGGAGGAGTGGAGGGTTTGTAACGACCATCCTTGCGTGGTGTTCTACTGGGAGGCCTCGGCCTGGGGCCCCTGCATTGAGGACACGTCCGTGGACGTCAATGGCACCGGCTTGCTGGACGGGACCCCTACATGTTCCGTTGGCGTCCAGATCCGCAAAGTGAGCTGCACCAAGATGAACGTTGGTGCTGTCATAAATAAAAGGTACGATGCATTATTTAGCTTAGCTCTGCTACACTGCAAACCAAGAATTGTTTCTGGGTCATCATTTTATGTTTCTGATATTGGTCCGTGTATATAAACTTGTAAATGTGGATTGCTCTCTTCATTACAAGTGAGACACTTTTTCATGTCATGACTTGAGTCTGTTTTGCTGAAGGCATGCTCTTACAGATGTGTTTTTCAAGGTCTGTCCGCAGAGGAAATCAATACGACCCTATCCTCCTCTTTCCTGTTCAGCTCAGAATCACATCGAGGCAGATGTGTCCGCCTGTTGGGTTTCAATTAATGTAGCACCAGCATCTGCAGTCATTTTCTGTTTTTGAGGAAACTACGCCGAGCATCCACTGAACGAAACATTCCAGAGGAAAGGCTCACTGCATGTTTGTTTCTTCATAATTTCCCTCATAGAAAGAACCAGGTTACTGAGTGGGGTTTGGTCAGCAACTGGGTCACGCCACAGGATAAAATGTTGCTCATTTGTGTTTCTGTTTCACTATAACAGACAGGCACTGCTCTCCATTATGGCTGCGGCATTCCTCTTCAAAGTAAAAGCACAAGTCTGGCGTTGATAAATTAACAGATCTCTGAAATAGCTGACACAGAAACATAGGCAATTTTTTAGTTCAACATAATAATAATATTTCCATTCAAAAGAATTGTCTCGATGTAATTATCATTTAAAAATTCAATAATTCTCAAATTTTGTCACTGAGTTGTCTGTTGTAAATTTCCAACATGAAAATTCCTGTGACAGAGTAGCTTTGCCTCCTTATCCCTATCTGACACTGCTGCTTTGCTTGGTTTTACATATCAGAAGAACTGGTCCCAAAAGACACGAATGGTAAATCACGACTGAGGCATAAAGGAGCTTTGTAAAAATCTGGGGGAGGAGTTGAGAAGGAAACACATTCCTCTGACAGGATATTCATTTAAGAACGCAGTCTCCATTTTCCAAAAGTGTCTTACTTGAAGAAATCGAGAATCTACTTTTACTTACTGACAAATGACCCAGATGACTTGATGCACTGTGAAATTAGATCCCCAGAGCCTTTTACTCTACTTTTGTGCTTTCTGCCTGTATTAGGGATGTTTGTGTGTGTGATTGCACGTGTGCGTGTGTGTGCGTGTTTGTGAACATAAGATCCATTATGCTCGTGCTCCATCATTATCTACTCCTTTTTCAGCAATACAATATTAAACACTGCTAAGGGCTTTTGTGCTGTCACTGTAATGATGTTATAGCCCGCCACAGGAAGATAGATTTATAAATAATTCACCAAGTTTGCCCTTCTTTAGCTCAATATAATATTGACAGGGCCATAAAGTGGATTATGGAGAGGATTTCTTCTTACGCCCGCTCCATCTTACGCCGCAGAGGCTTTAATGAAAACTGTCATTTCTGCTCTGCCGACAGATCCCACCTGCACCAGCGTGTCGTGGATTGAATCAGTTCTTTGCAATCTTCGTTTACTGGAAGCAGCACATCACTGTTGATTTTGACCAGTGCATTCTTGGTGTTCATGGGCATCTGTGAGTGTAAGACATTATTAGGATTTGATTGTGTCCATGTAGTGCATAATTCATTTATTATCTACTAATCCCAGGAGTCTCCATCTTATCAGCTCCACTCTTGGTCATAGATATTGTTGAGGGCCCGTGGCATTTGGTGCAGTTTGGACATAATCAATGGGCATTTTAATGAAAAGAAATACTGAATATGTTGTCACTAGTCTGTTTACTCTGTTGTAAGTGTGTCCTCAGACAAGCAAAACACCTATTGGGTTTTTGAAACAACTGAAGGCTGCCACAGGTTCTTTCTTATTTCGAATAGGAGGGCAGAGGGGAGGGGTATTCAGCTGGAACATGCAGCTGCTGTCAACATGCACTCACGCTTAATGTGAACGCACGACCGGGGCTCTGTAGCAGCTGGACTGAAGCACAGCTGATTCTCATTTCAGAGTGTGCATTCAGGTTCATTTTTTTCTAAAGAAGGGGACATGAAGGGGCCACGGTTCAAAGAGGGCCAATTATATGTCCAACATCCATGAAGGTCACTTTGGATTATTTGATTTCCTTCACATAAACTCCTGTCTATCTTTGAAATGAGGAGCAGATGCTCCATCCATGCATTGGACACTCAGTCAGTAACTGTCTAAGCTTCCCTCCGTGAGCACTGGCTCAATAAAAGGTTAGTGGCTCTTTTTGCGGAATGACTGCAAAGCTTTCCATGGAACATTAGATTGATGTTTAGTTTCGTATGTGCTCCCCTGTAACATATTAAAGATGAACTATTCATTTAAGAACAGAAGCAGTAGTGGTTAGAGTTAAATGAATCCAGGTCCAATCGATAATATTCAGACCCAAGGTTACAGCTTTTCAAAATAAAAGCTCTGCAATTCAGCTTGACATTAGATGTAATAGAGTAACAACACAGACACCGTGCTTTTACTTTGAAGATAGATTCCTAAAGGGATTGTATGAATTGTGTTACCCAGACCACTAACCTCAACACCTTGTGTCAGTCCTATGGTGAAACAAAAAGATCCAAACTACCAAATCAGAATAATATTGTGCAGGCCAAAGTTCCTGTAATTAATGTTGAAGATGACAACTTGTTCACAATATCTGAGCAGGCAATGTATGCTAGTGAACGCTGGGCTCTAAGAACAAATTCAAAAAACATATTTATTCAGTATTAAATATTAAACACGGTGAGAGTATTTGGGTATTTGATTCCATTTTTGAAGCAATAATACATGATGTGAGAGAAGGAGATGTTTTATGTTCCCGACCATGTCAGAGTTGATCAGCGTTGCCCCGACTGTAGTTCTGACTCCTCGAGTCGGGGAGTGCCATATTCCCCCAGCTGCTGCGTAGCATCGCCATGCCCTCTGGCATACATCAGTGCAAAGAGGAGAGAAGAGGAGGGAGAGGGCTGGGGAAGGATGAGTTTTATGTATCCTGCCTCCTTGTGCTTCGGCATACTTTGATCTCATTCCTCTGCGTCCTGGCTTTCTGTAGCTGGTGAGATGGGGCATCACGCCGGGGCTCCAGTGAGACCTGGATTTGGTTGTTGGGCAAAGTACGTCACTCACTCTGAAAAGATATTATAATTGTGTGCGTTCGCTGGCGCCTCGTTGATGAAGACATCAAAGCTTATGGCTTATTTTATTCCACGAATCTGCATTAATCCACTCCACTTCAAGGTTGCACGACAAACAGAGACACATCGCAGCCCAAGGGTCTGTTAGAGATCAGTTGCACAAGATGTGTACAATAAACAGGGAAGAAGTGCATGATTATTTTCTATATTTAGAAATTGGTGAATGCCGGGGAAGTTGTCCTGAACCTGCTAATGGCGTCCTTGGCATGGCAGGAGTGATTAATCAGTAAACAGCGTGCAAATTCTCACTTTTCTCAGGTTTAATTAAAGGCCATTCTGTGGACTGACTGATCGATTTTCTCGCTGAGCGTTCGCTCCCCTTGATAGAGAAAGGTAGGCGACTGTTCTGCACATGTAAATAAATGCAGACGTGTTCGTTGGAGCAGAGCTGCAGAGTCAGGTGATGATCTCTGTGGATTTGTCACTCTGAGCTACACTTCCCACGCTCGACATTGGACATATTGTTAATATGAAGAAATATTGATGTGGTGCAGCTTTAAGACCGGTTTTAAAACTGACAATATTACGAGCCATAAAACATTAGCATTTAGTGCGCTGGCATGGTCGGAGAATTTTTCTTTTCATGGGGCAATTTGTTCCCATGGAAGCAGCAGCGTGTGTGAGAGGACTGTGAATTTCTACATTTGTCCACCTTTTGCTTGAGCATAGAAGCTGGGGGGCACGCAATCAATCATGTTTTCTGTGGAGAGACGTGTGATGTCAAGGACAGGGCAGTTGTTTCACTGCGCTGTCCTGTTGCCAACGACACTCAGGATGTTTATCATTTATCGCCTCGGGGGGAGATGAGGAGAGTTCTAAATCCACTCTTTGTACATTTAGGTGCTCGGATTCTTCTCGTCCCGACACCGTGCGACCGTGTTTGCTTCCCTGCAGGAAAGACTGCATCGTGACGCCCTTCAGCGAATGGACAACCTGCCCGTCCATTTGTGTGCCAGGTAGCTCTTTACACAAGTTTCTAAGTTTCTCTTTTCAAATAGAGTTTATGTACACTGCTCAAAAAAAATAAAGGGAACACTAAAATGAACTATTCTTACGAAACACTTACTTTACATAGTTCAATGTGCTGACAACAAAATCACACTAAAATTATCAATGCAAATCAAATTTATTAACCCATGGAGGTCTGGATTTGGAGTCACACTCAAAATTAAAGTGGAAAAAGACACCAGCTGATCCAGCATTGATGTAATGTCCTTAAAACAAGTCAAACTATGACTCAATAGTGTGTGTGGCCTCCACGTGCCTGTAGGACCTCCCTACAATGCCTGGTCATGCTCCTGATGAGGTGGTGGATGGTCTCCAGAGGGATCTCCTCCCAGACCTAGACTAAAGCATCCCCTACCTCCTGGACAGTCTGTGGTGCAACGTGACGTTGGTGGATGGCGCAAAAACATGAAGTCCCACATGTGCTCAATTGGACTCAGGTCTGGGGAACAGGCGGGTCAGTCCATAGCATCAATGCCTTGGTCTTGCAGGAACTGCTGACACAGTCCAGCCACATGAGGTCGAGCATTGTCCTGCAACCCAGGGCCAACCGCACCAGCATATGGTCTCGCAAGGGGTCTGAGGATCTCATCTTGGTACCTAATGGCAGCATTCAAAAGTGACCAAAACACAAAACTGAGAAGTGGTCTGTGGTCACCACCTGCAGAACCACTCCTTTATTGGAGGTGTCTTGCCAATTGCCCATAATTTCCACCTGTTGTCTACTCCATTTGCACAACAGTGTGTGAAATTGATTGAAATTGATTGTCAATTAGTGTTGCTTCCTAAGTGGACAGTTTGATTTATTTAACGGTTATTGACTTGAAGTTACATTGCGTTATTTAAGTGTTCCCTTTATTTTTTTGAAAGTGGAAAGTGGAAAAGCTCATGAATAACAGGAGGCTGTTGGACACAGCAACGTTTGTGGAAAGACACGTTGCTGTGTTATAGCAGCAGGCTCAAGTGTCATTCACTCATTTCCTTCAACCACCTGTCCATTCCTGGGTCACAGGGGTGGTGGGAATCGAACCCAGTACCTTCTTATGGCGAGACAGCAATGCTAACCACTGCACCACCATACCGGGCAAAAGCATCTCATGACTTAATTAAGTTGCCTGGCTTTTTATTTGGGTGAACTGGGTAATCTGTGACAGAAAGCCAAATAAGAAAATGTACATTATTCACAGAACTCCTACAAATTCTTATTTACATATACATGTCCTGAGAAATCACCTGAAATTAAATCAACAATGTGACAGTTCTTTGAGTTCCACGTAATATTTACCAACTTTTAGGAGCTGAGGAATAATCACAGCCCTTCAGGTTCATTTCTGGGTCACGGCCAGTGACCAGCCATTCGAACCTTTGTATACAGCATATGGTTTGGTACTGAGATGTTCAGCATGTTATTTGTATTTTTGGGGAAGTATTTTCTGAAGTTTTGCTCTCCAAGTGATTGGAGATGCATTCAATACATTCACAAACTAACTGGCACATTACTGGCCAAAACTTATTGTCATGGCTAATCTAAAAATATAAATACAAATGTGTTCTCCCCTACTGTCTCAATCACTGCATTCAAGTGCTGGCTTCAACTGCGCGTCACATTAAGCTGACACATCAAGAGGAAAATGGATATTTAATGGGCTTCACTGTGCGTCCGCTAAATATCGTGGAAATCAGAAAGTACGTAATTGTTTGGAAAAGAATCGAGCAGGCATCCTGTCTCTGTAAATATTCTGTAGTCCATTGGGTCCGCTGATGATGTAATCACTTCCTTAATTGCACCATTTTCAATGTTTAGTAATTAGTGTTGTGTAATGAGCCTTGGAGTCGGAGCCAAATGGAGCTGTTGCACTGCGGCGTGCCCAGAAGCAGACTGCAGCCGAGTGCAGGACATCACGGCCACAAGGGCACATTAATCAGGGTCAGATCGACGGTGACACTGCGACTTGTTTCACAGCCGTCTCTTCCAGATAGTAGACTCCACCGCTTCACACTGTGTATGCATTTGTTTTGTTGTCGCAGATGCTACACAGCATGTCAGCAGTTTGCCCCAGTGTCATATATTCTCCTCCTCCTGGAAAAAAAAAATGTATTTTACTTCCACTCGTGCCAGTGCTCGTCCCCTGAACGCAGCCGATTGTGAAGATTGTGTTTCACTTTCAACAGAAAATGCTACCGCTGCCATGCAGTCGCGATACAGGACCATCATTCAGAGGTCTGCTAATGGAGGTCAAGAGTGTCCTGACACCCTGTATGAAGAGAGAGAGTGTGAATCACTTCCAGTTTGTCCAGTGTACAGGTAATAGGACCATTTATAACTAGGCCTTTCCCTTTCTCATCCAAGGACAAGCTATCATCATGCATTCATTCACTCTACATACTGTGTGGCAGGGATATTACACACCATGGCACTGACACAGTACATTCTGACTGATGTCAAACATGGCTGCATGTTATAAAGAATGTTTTGTTCAGTGGTGAAAGCCTCAAGAAAATGTTTTAGGTATCTCTTTTATTATTATTTACCGATGCAATAATCATTATGCTGCTGGTAGCCCCACTATATATTTACACTGTACACATTAGATTCACTATGTAAATGGTGGATGGATTAGAGAAGTCGGAGTTACAGTATTTATTTGCTTTGTTACTTTATTCGTAAAGGCTTTTTCAGATGGAACGCTCCAGGGACTGATTGTCACCCCACCAAGCAAAGTGTGAGCACAACATGGTTATTGCACATTTTGCCTGTTTGCAGTATTTGTTAAGGTGTAATTAGTCGACACACGTGGCACTTTTTAGAACTCATTAGGAGTCTAGTAGGCACGTCATGTGTATTTCAACAGGCAGGTAGCTGAGAAGTTTCAAATAAAACGAACAATCACAGGAGAAACACAACACAACAACAGTTGCTGCTTTTAGTTTATGTATTGTTTTTTTTTTTTTTTCAATTATTTTATTCTTCATATAATATGAATGGGATAGATTATAAAATGTAAATGCTTTCTGCTTTTTTTTTTATTTTTTATTTTTCCTTCACTTGCCATTTTCATTCCATTGCAATTTTAACAGGATGCGATTGTTCCTGTCTTTGTAGAGGTGACATGTTAGGTGCCAATCATTCACATCACTGTGTCACTGACGAAGCTGTGTGAAAACGAGGTGCAAATGTGACGTCTCTCTCCGTCTCTGTGTCTGTCTGTGCAGCTGGAGGACGCACAAGTGGCACAGCTGCACCCTGGTGCCAGACTCAGTTCAGCGTGGATTAGGTGGACCAGGAGAAGCCTGTGGAAATGGTCTGGAGACAAGAGGCAAGTGTTCTCTTCGTCTTATTACAGTCTCGACTCGTCATCACACTTTAAGCTTTGCTTTGCCATTGCTTTACTTTCCTTTCAGAACTGCTCCTTTAACGAGCAGGTGATGGAAACAGAAGAAGGTGGCGATTGGCTCTCGGGGTGTGATGAGACAAGCCTTTCTGTTTGTTGTCTCAACGATCCCACCACAGCACTGCTTTCTTATTAATGGCTGCTGCATGGCAGATGGACCCTAGCACATGTTAGCAGCAGCTGGAAAATAAATATCCAGTCGCATTCAGGCATTTTTCATAATCACTTTAATCATTTCATCTCATCTCACTCGCACAATCAACTTTATAAAGGCGTTCATTACAAACCTGTTTGGCTGCAGTGCCCCTCCAGTCCAGATTTGTGATGGAATGATGAATACGTGCTCGAAATTCTTGGATCATAAAGCTTGACATTGAGCGAGTTCTGAGATTTATGGTGCACAAAATGAACACTGAGAACTCTTCCACAAACAGAACACATGCCATTAATAATGAATCACGAAAAGACCAATGCCCATATTCAGAATAAGAAACGCCACCGAACAGATTTTTCAGTGACGCTTCAGTGTCATGGGTTTACGTCTTTGGCTGAAACAATGTTTGATTTGTGTCAATCACATTTCAAATGTTTTTATCTAGTACCTTTTGTCCCCCTAATCTTTAATGCACACACATGCAGACAGAATAGACCACTCCTTTTAAGAGCAGCCATTTCATACACACACGAACAGACTGTAGCTGCTCTGTTTCCATTTGCAAATGTATGAGAGTCATGGTGGCAGAATTTTTGACACAGCGTCAACAGCTTGAATCCACACGTCTGTGTTTGTCTGTCTGAGCTGTGAATATGTGTTGTTCTTTGTTTAGAACTGCAGCAACTTTGTCTCAGAGTGGAGTTGTGAGAACGACTGCCACTGGCTCAAATTGCTAAAAAGGCAGAGTGTTAATTCGATCATTTCAGACTTGTTCTGTGGACAGCAATTGTCTCAGCAAATGTCTCAATAAATCCCCCACAAACTGAGCCGTTCCGGCTCCTGGTGTGATTCTACGGTGAAGGCGAGAAACTCTGTAGCATCCTCTTGCTGTTGCTCACATTTGCTTGGCTGCATAATTGCGCCTGACATTTCTCTGACTGCTGGTGAGAGGTGTCTGTAGTGTTCCCAGGTTAAGAGTAAGCCTCACTGACCTTTAGAGCTGCCGATTTGAATATGATTATGAAATGATTAAGTTAAATACCTGTGACATTTCCAAAATGCAAGTTTGGAGTTGGCTTTCGGCAGAAACACATCATTTAAATGTAGACTTTAAACTACTGCGACTTTGCCAGAGTTTGCTTTCACTCGACTGAAGCAGTCCAATGAAAAGCAAATGTAAATGTCAAACTGGGGCAGTAGGGCACAGTAATTGGGGATGGTGCCCTAGTAGCACCATGCAAACACTGAAAAGGGGCATAATCAGAATAATGATATGAAGTTCAAGCATTGGTGCTGCAATAATGATTAACAGACACACCTCTGTGGTGTAATATCACCCAAATCAAGATGGACGTTCATTTTCTTAAATAGTCACTTTTCTTTTATATTAAAAAAAAGATGGTTCTTTCTTCTTCATCTGAAATTTAGATTGTAGTGTCATTAAGTTCATTTTTTTTCCATAGTGAGATATAATGAGGATTATAAAGTTGGAGAGATCGTAGGAGAAAATGCTGTGAACATTACTTGTATACTTACTTTTGGATTCCCTGATGAGGAGGTGCAAAAGTGCTCCATCATTTTTATCCTATAAATAGACAGATTAATAATAATGCACAAACGTATACATGGATGTCTTCTGCCTATTTTCCATCCACACCCACACAGCAACTGCTCTGGCTCCCACAGGTCCATAACGAGCATCCTTCACATTACGTTGCCTCATAACTTAATGAACAGAACATACGCTGACTGCAGACCCATTATTAATGAATTGGGGTGAATAGAATATTGACATGCTTCCAGTAACACTTATACATGTATTTTTCATAGAAACATACCACAGCTGTAGCTTGCACTTACACCACCAGCAAGTGTTGACTAATTATCTGTGTTTGCTGCGCGTGACCTGGACCAGCAGCAAACAGACTGGACCCACATTCGTAGAAGTACAAGCGTATCATATATATTCAACTCAGTTATGTTCCATTCAATCCAGCCACACACCACAGTCCCTGAATATCCCTAAGATAATTGTCTGATCTTGAATTCAAATAATACATAAAAAGTCCTGGATCTGATCTCTGATCTTCACCCAGACCAAAATCAGCTGAAGTGAGAACGACCTCTTGGCAGAGGTAAATAATGCAGGACAATAATTGTGAATGAACACAGCAGGTCTTTTCACTTGCTGGCAGTGAGCCCATCGTTAGCCTCTTCTTACTGCAACTCCTACTCTGCCTCCATTGCAGAAAACATTCGCTAAGTTTTGCTCATTTTTTGGCAGAATCCACTTGGCTCTTTTGGCGTGAGGTTTTCCTGCACCTCCCCTGTTTTTTGTCTCACCCATTTTAGCAGTTTTTGCTGATGCACTGTATAATGATGGCACTGAGGCCAAATGCAGGGTGTGTGTGTGTGTGTGTGGGGGGGGGGGGGGGGGGATTAAAGATTGGGGGGGGGGGGGGGGGGGGGGGGGGGGGGGGGGGGGGCATTAAAGATGTGATTCAGTCAAGCCCAGTGTCAATTATGAGAATTCAAATGGGCCCATCTCCCTGTATTGTGGGCGAAGTCGGCAGAAAATAATAAAACGCAGGCATGTGGGCCACCTGCCTGTCCCAGCATTGGTTGAGGGAGTGTTGTCAAAAGCCCTGGCGAAGGCAAATGTTTCATTATGCGATTTCCCACAAATTGTACACTTACACATAAAGTTAAAGCAGATTTTTTTTTTTTTTTTTTTCAAGTTATGACATTGTGTTCAGCTCCCATCAGGCCACAGTCAAACTGTGAGGTGGCCTGAAGCCCCGCAGAAACATAACATGATTGCACACAGCTTTAAATGAAGCTCATCAGCAGCAGCAAAGGCTGTAACGTGCAGCGTGAAATAAACATTGAGCCTCACTTGCATTATTAGCCTGCTGCATTTTTACTGAATAATTAGGCAGACCAACAAGAGAAAGAGCGGCTGACGCTCTTTCTCAGTCACTCATACCAAACTATTTGATTTGATGAAATAATTATCAACCAACAGCATATGTGTAAATTATTAATTGATTATGTCATCGTAATCACCCAGGTCATTTATAAGTCATAAGCCGTCATCTTTATTTTTTGAATTATGAATGATAGCAGTAAAACATTAACGATGATTTACATTTGAAATGTAAAACTCCTATTATATTGGACAAGTAAAACACTCCCTCCCCCGTCGGCGTGTGAACTGTCAGGCGAACGCGGCGGCACAGTCCCGCTGTGCAGCGCTTTGCCTCGCTGCTGTAATCACGTCTGCGTCTCACGGCCACAAACATCCCGAGGAAGTGTTTTCTCGTCTGACTGCTCTGACATCTGCCGTGGCAATAAGCAGCAGCTCTGTGTCACACCTCAGGCAGCCTGATCTCACAAGTTAGCAGGAGCTCGGCTGCTTTAGCGTTTCCAGCTCACCTGGCTTCGCCTCTGCCTCTGCCTCCCACGACACATGTGCACCTGTTGTCCATTCACCCGTCTCATGCGGATAAATATTTGAATGGCACTATATCGTATCTTTCAGGAATGGTTGTATCCTTTCAGACTAAATAAGTATACAGTATTTAGTTGTGTGTGTGATCAGTTGCGTTTGGGCTGCCCTGTGCTAATACTAACTGAGAGGCGCACGATTATTGTTGGATTTTCTTTTATTTTCCTCGAGGCAAGCAGCGTGTCAGTTGCCAAGTTGCCCCTTCTGGGAGAATTACAGGAGTTCTAGCTGAAAATGTGTGCTAGAAATATTGTGTAACTCTGAGAAACAGGTATATAGCCAGTGATGATGAAACATTCAAATAGCAGTTACAGAAAAGTTCAAGTAGCCACCTGAGATTTTCCAGCCCACTCAAAACTTGTCAGTTTGCTGGATGCTTGATTGCGACCCCGAGGCTCAGCCCTGAAGTGTGTAAGGTAAAGAATCAGTAGCGAGCAGAAAGCTCTGCTTCATAAAGCCAATATGCTCTTGGCTTGAGTAAACACTGCCTGTCAAACAAACAGCTGCATGTTGACTGAAGAATAATGTGTGAGCCGCTGGAGAACGAGCGAAGATTGCGCTGCATGCGCTGACCCGACGTGCCCGGGGTCACGGACAGGAGTCGACCAGCTGGTTTTTGAGAAGAGGCTGGTGGGGCAGTGGTTCGCATTGACACCTCACAGCAAGAAGGTCGTAGGTTTGAACCCACTGGCCAGCTCAAGCCCTTCTGTGCCACATGTGCATGTTCTCCTGAGCCTGCGTGGGAGTTGTCAGCCTCCTCCCACAGTTCGAAGATACACAATGTTCGATGAATGGCTGACAATGAATTGACATTTCTATGTTGCATATAAAGTGACAAGTTGTTGTCACTCAAGTAGAACAGGTAACACGATACTTTTACTTGTAAACTTCTCAGTTTTAAAAGAGTCTTCAAAGACGATGTAACGCTGCAGCTGAGGAGGACAGACTCCAACTGTGTCCCAAGATGTTGGGGACTCACTGAGATCTGATCAGCCAGTGGTGGGCCTGCCGCAGCAGAAGGTGCCTATTGATTAACCACGCAATGACACCCGGGTACACGGCCCCCACCTGCTGGTTGTTGGTAATTTACCTCATGGGAATGACCTTCAGACATGCTAGGGATATTGTTGACCATGTTGTCCCATGAACTATAGCTTGCACATAAGCTGGCAGCAAACGTTGACTGATTATCTGTGGTTACAGTGGGACTCCCTCCATGGCTGCTTTGACCCATAGCCCACAAACTGAACTGAAATTCATTTTAATGGATGGACTTCAGAACATGAATCCTGGGCCATGAGGGACATTTTTCACAAAATACAAATAAGGTTGCATCATGCCTGAAATTGTAGGCGACAACTTTAGCAAATGGATTTCACACTGGCTGTAGTACATTGTGTCTCTAATCACCCTACTTGTGGATCGTAACGTGAGTTGTATCCCTAACTAAGTAGTACTGGAACTGTACTAACGAATGACTCTTACTGATTATCTTTTTGATGAGAAAAAAGTGACTCTGAGGTCACGAGGAGGCCTGTCCATGCATCACACAGACTATTATAATCCAAGCAACAGGAGTAAATTAGCAGGGATATTATTTATATCATGGAAGGGGATGAATGTGGATAGTTTATTGTGTGATAATAGAACATTTTCTGAGCTGGATTTATACTAATTGAAAGGAAACCTGATTATGATATACTTTTTAAGTATTTTTATCAAAAAGTCTACAACCTTACCAGAGAAGGAGATTTAAAAAAAAAAAAAACATCTTCAAAGTGTGTCCTCCTCAAAGATTTTCACCTTTCCAAGCAGCGGTATAATTAAATGTGATCCCTGTCAGTCGCTGAGATACCGTGACAAAAGCTGTTACCGCTTTGTGAGAGAAGATGATGTGAAAGGCCACACAAATAGACACAGGCAACCAGGGGCTGGAATAATTATGTTAAAAATGGCAGGCTGCGAGTTAAAAATCAGAATGTCAGTGCTTGCTGTGCTGAGCTCGGCTAATAAAAGATGCCGGCGCTGACAGAATGGGGTTGTCACTAGTGGAGCCGGTTGGGTAAAGACGGAGGGCTATTCGAGGTAAATGGACAGAACTCAGTGCCCACGGGGACATATCATGATCCCCACTGTGCTACTAATTGGACTAATACTGCAGCATGTGTTTATTATTACTTGTTTTCTTCAAACGGGTTTGTTAAAAATTTAAAACCAGGTTCACCTTAAAAGACCCCCTTAGGATCCTTATTATGTTATTAATGTTCTACCTAAACACAAAGATTGTTGAATGAAATATTGTGTTTCCACTGTGATCGCTGTTACATAAAGGCACATTAATAATCTCTTTTGCTCTGGCTTTGTGAAGCCCTTGTATGTAAATGACCCTCCCACACATTCTCAGCAAGTAGAAACCCAACTGTTTTTGTCAGAGGGCAAAAATTTAAAAGTCAAATATAAATCAATAAAACGGATAAAAGGCATGTTTGTGGATCGGTGAATCCTCCCAGAGGCTTTGGAAGGGAGGAAGTTTCCTTCACTAGTAATATCACTTTTACTTACATCCCAGTGTGTGGGTGCACAACAGGACAATGTGGCTGAAGGATGCTGCGTCGTGTGCTGATGCTCCTGTCGAGGGTTGGGTACTGAAATCTGGGTTCCTACATGGGTTTGAGCTTGATTTTCCATCATATCCTAATTCACGATAATGACAACATAATTCTAGCTGCATTAATTAATTAACCATTTTTGAATCCTCTCTTATATGCGTTCCTTCTACGCTTGAGCTTAGAGTATTGGAAATAGTGAAATTATCCCTTCCTGTCCTTGTGGTTCTGTTGATTATAGTGTGTCACATTCTTCACAATGACGTCTAACACCCTGCAAAAACCACAGCCCCACTTTATTCCTCTGCACGCCTCGATACCATGAGGTACTTAAAGGCCATGTGTGTTTTTAATAACACTAGAACTGTTATTTCACCGGTTCTCCTATTAGAGTTAATAATTCCATTTTAGAGCATGGGTCTGTTTGCATAGTAATGAGAGCTCTTGTGAAGTAAAGTGCCTCACAGATTGATTTTATTAAGACATTGATTTCTTCTTTATTTGCATATCTGGTTTTAATTAGCAGCATATTGAGCAATGCATAAACTTTATATGATGCAATGAAATAATCTATTCAACTGTTTGTCCAACATAAGCCCATTTGAAAAAGCCAATAATGCACTTGCACTGTGTTAACATTTTATTAACTCGTGCAGTGTCCGTTCTAAACCTGCCAGTCTGGTATGTTTCTTAGTCTGTGGTGATTCTGTTGTTTGTGTGCAGAGCTTTTTATAGGCTGTGGTGCAGAACCCTTTGCCTTTATCCTGGTTTATAAATAAAAAAAATAAATAAATAAAGTTTCTCAGTCAATGTTTTTCATAAAGCAAAACTGAATTTTTTTAACTGTTCAAATGTAGCTCACTTAACCATGTTTAATTATCTGTCTGGCTACAACCATCACAATTTTCAGAACCATACTCAGATTTTTTTCAAAATAAAAGCTGTGTAATCTGTCTCGATATAAAACAGCAACGCAGCAACAAAATCATCATTGTGCTTTCACATTGAAGACACATTGGTGAAGTGATGGCATTAATGTTTATGGTGGAGATCAGCACTACTGCAGTAGTTCATCTGTATGAATGTAGAACAATTGTCTGTCCCCGGACTGACCAGCCCACTTCCTGCTGCCACATGGCTGTGTATTTATATTTATTATTCTATTATTCTTCTTATTATTTATTAAATGTCATCAATAATGATCAAATTGCAATAGCTCTGGCACACAGAATCCACATGATATGTATCATCACGTATGCATTCCGCCAGCCAGCCGTCCTACAGCTGTTGAAATGTTAGAGAGGGGCTGTTTGGGCTGATAAATGCACTATGAGCCTGAAAATGAAAGGGAAAATCACAATAAGGTTTTTTTTTTTCCCTTGACTACATCTACCTTTCCTGACAAAGAACTGCCTCACTTCTATGACAGTTTCAATTTCGCTGTAGAAAATATTGAAAAATTGCAAAAGAAACTAGATTCGGGGATTGGGGGGGGGGTGGACTTTCTAAACTTATCAAGTGTCACCTCACTGTGACTGAATTTCTGCTGAACCGACTGCTGCATCAGACCAGTCACCCCTTCTGTGTGTTCAAAACAGTTATTCCTGCATACATAATCACACATGGCAGTTATGGTGCTGCCTTGTGACATCTCTGTTCCTCTGTAATCTGATAGCAGCACTTTGATTAGTTGGTATATCCATCATTCTGTCAAAGGTGCTTCACTTTGATGTTGATCTGCTGTAATGAATGTCTTGTTCCATTCAATAAATCACACTTATCTTAAGAAGTGATAAAAGTGTTTGTGCTTGAAGGTTGAATTAGCATTACGATGATCTCAACATTAAAGCAGCACAAGTGTATTATTTATTAGCATGACTGGGCCGTAGAAACATCTCTAAGCCATTTACAAACTGACTGATGGTGATAATGAAAGTGGTATGAGGCTTAAATAACCCTGCAGATGCATGTATGAGTGAAAGTCAACCTGGTGCGGTGTCAGTTGTTATGGGTGCTTTGTGTGTATAAATGGAGTGACATCCCTGCCCCCCCCCCCTCTGTGTTTTCAGGAGTCAGTTGTGTCGGCGAGAGCGGTGAGTCAGCCAATATGACGGAGTGCCTGCGATGGGCTGGCCCCTTGCCCTCTCAGTTTAGAGAGTGTCGGGTGGCTTGCAAGGATGACTGCACCCTAACTGCATGGTCCAAGTACTCCGAATGCACAGGATGTGGCACCTCCACCAGTCGCAAGCGCTCACTCACAGGTAAAAGGCTCTGCTTCTATGAACACAGATGTCAGACAGAAATTAAATGCTTTTGGACTCCAGACTGTCCTCCTGCATTTGCACATTGATTGGAAAAGACAGCTTCTTCAGTATCCTTGCATTTACACTATTATTCTTCATGCATTAACCCCCCCCCCCGCGGGAGAAAAACCAACAAAACCAGCCCAACCTATTTTCCTCTCTGATACTGCAGCCTTCAGCCGGCCCGAGCTGGTGCTAGTTCCAGGCTGGTGCCTAATTTAGAACCGGTTCTTTCTGTTTTCACCAACAAAGAATACAAAGTCATTTAGCAACATACGCGTGATAGGTACAAGAACTGGCTCCAGGCGCTAAATATCAGTGCTTAGCAGGCACCAACTCTTTGGTGGGCCAGAGAGAAGCACCAACCACACCAGGAGGCGGGGGACGTTGTTGGAGTTTTTTTATTCAAATGCAAACCTGAAATGAGAATGAAACTGAAGCCGCAGTGGTCGGAGGAGGAGACCCGGTGCTTGGAAAATGGCAAACCAAAGTGGTTCTTAGGAAGAATGTGATTTGAAGTACAAACACTAGCACTAGCTCCAAACTAGCACCTGGTTCTTTTGGTGGAAAAGCCCTGTGAGAGGCTGTGTTGGGTCTAAATTAGCTCTGTTGCTGCTTGTAATCGGATGTTTCAGTGCAGATGGCAAACATCTGAAATACATGATGTGGATTCAGACCAGGCCCGATGCGATCCGTCTTGAGTATTTGAGCTGATGCCAGAGGGGTTGGAGTAAACATACCCTGTCTCTTTCTATAATGCTCTTAGAATCCGAGACATGAAACGAGCCTCGGCGCAGTGGTAGATGTCTGTGTGTGCTCACGCTCGCTGGGCTGTAATGGTCATAATAAGTCAGTATTCTAGCTCTTTTATGCCAGCGCTTAAAATTCTCTGTCAGCTACACTGATGGAAAGCAAGCCCATGGTGGGTTTACGCTGTCGCAGGGTTAAGAAGTTGGCAGTTTACCAAGGCCTCTGCTTAGATAAGCCACCCAGAGATATATCACTCTTTATTCTGTGTCTAAACTGAAAGTCATTGCAAAGGCCCAGAGGACTGTTTAACAGACTACTGCTTAGTAGTGGAGAATATCTCATGGATCTCATAAGATGTGGAGAAAATTCTCACAGACTAAAGTCTGGCAGGAGTTAGGGATGCTACCGATAGATTCTGTGCCAAGCATTGTGAATGTTTATTATGCCTTGTCTTTGGACATCTGCACTTCGGAGGGTATTTTGTGGAGTCTGAGTCTGTGGTCACAACACAGTGACTGTGTTCCCAGCTCGCACATTATGACAGGTGGTGCATATATAAGTTAGTGTGGCTATATTAACAACCTGCCTCATGTCATGCACGTGTCACCCATAACCACACTGTGTTTACAAACTGAGGACTTGGAAGGAGAAAGACATAAAATGAGCTTCTACGCCTCAGTGCTCTGCCCCCTCTCCTTCACACGCACACACACACACACACACCCCAAAGTCATTGATTTTGTACGTTACGGGCTTAATGCTCCGCCTCTGACTTTACCTTTCTCAGAGTGTGACAGAGAACTTTGGAAACAAAGTTTGCACCGAGGTGGTTTGAAATACTCTGTAGGAAACCTTGACACAGCCCCTTCCTGACTGGTTCTTATCACTTCCACTTTTCTTATTAATGATAGAGAACCAACAGTGGTTCTTAACCTGGGTTTGATCGCACCCCAGGGGCTCAGTGAGTCTCCAGACACACACACACACTGTTCATTCACTCATCTTCAACCACTTCCCCATTCCTGGGTTGCTGGAGCCAGCTGTCATCGGGGCGAGAGCCGGGGTTCACCCTGGACCAGTCACCAGTTCATAACAGGGCTGACACACAGAGACAACCATTCACTCCTAGGGGGAATTTAGATTGACCAATGAACCTGACGTGCATGTCTTTAGACTGTGGGAGGAAACCGGAGTACCCAGAGGAAACCCACACAAGCACGGGGAAGACATGCAAACTCCACATAGAAAGGCCCTGCTGGCCCGGGCCAGGTATAGAACCCAGGACCTTCTTACTGTGAGGCAGCAGTGCTGTCAAAATCATATTTTCTTATTGTGATTACAAAGGGTTCAGTGAATGTGCGTATGAAACAGTACCTCCAACAACGTTAAGAACTGGTTCAGAATCAGCATGTAGGTGCTGATCCATGCAGACGCAGGGAACCACTGATTCTGCTGCTGCATGGCCCCACATTGCCCACAGTCAGCATTCTGTTTCCTTTTCTTCACTACTACTTTTATCTTTCACCCACAGTCACACCTCAGAGTAGAATGACCATAACAAGGGCATGCTAATGAAAAGCAGATTGCATCTCGTCAGTCGCCTAATGCCTGCTGCAAACTGGAGAACTTGGAGGACAAAAGATTTCTGTGCAGAGGCTCAGGAACAATCAGATGTGATTCCAAGGTAAAAGCAAATCTCGAAGGGGACTGCAGGCGTCTTTAGCTGGCTGTGCTTGTTTGTGGAATATTTTGCAGAAACAACAGGACACATTAAACAAGCATTCCTGCTCTTGCCACAATTCTACTAGTTTATCTTTATTTTCGGTTACATAAGACAGATCATAAATCATAATGGAACCAACGTACAGAGTTTTTTAGTATTTATCTAACACTTGACAGACAGGAAAAAATGTAATTAAAAAAACAGTGATCAAAACACAAGTTCATATAATGAAAGACAGTGAAACAAATAAAGCACAGTATGCGTCTAACATTCAGAAAAGCTCAGCCTTTCTGATTTCAATTAAAACAAAGAGCAGAGGAAAACTAGTGGAGTCACAAGTACACATCATGTTGGTGACACTACCACTGTCACGGTCATCTTAGATTCTCCTTATTAGTTTAATCTTAGTCATGTTATGTTTTATTTCGTAGAGTGTGTCCTCATGTTCCTCGACTTCCTGTTCCTCTAGCGTTTAGTCTCAGTGTTTCCTTTGTTGAAGCCACTCCTGTGTGTTTGCTCACGCTCCATGACGTCAGTGTCTCATGTACCATGCCATGCCTTACCTTGGAAGTTTTTGCCAAGTGTTTTGTTTGCCCTCCTTCTGCATTTTGGTCCTTTTTCCCCTACCCATGTTCTCTCGTACCGCATTGCCCTGTCGCCCTGATTTCGATTCGTAAATATCAAATAGGACCATTCGTCTGTGTAATCCCTTCAGATCTAAGTCAGCTCAGTGACGCCCCAGCAATCACCAGGAGGACTGCATCAGACCTGAGATCGACTCGATTATCCTCTAATGTGCAGCAGGCACGGGAGATACATTTGACCGCGTTATTACACTGTGAAGTAAATGCAGCTAGGATCATTGGCCCAGTAATAGGGTGGTCAGAAGTGCATCTTGTTATACCAGCATGCATTGTTGAGTCGTGCATGCTGATGGTTTTCATATTTAAAAGTGCTGCGAGCAACATAATAAAACATCATCTTTACCTGATTTATGTAGAAGAACAAATGAGCATCTATTAGCAACACACAGATCATGATTTCATCTTCAGTAAAACTGATGATGTAATGGTTGTTACATGAAATCCGAACAGGTGGACAATGCTCAGCCAGTGAGGGGATGAACATTTTCCTGTTGCTTTAATGGCAAGTATTGAGTATCGAGGCTAATTTCCATCTCCAGCAGCATGTGGAGTGTTGTGCAGTTGTTGACACGTTAAGTTCCGTTAATTATTTCTTGCAAGGCAGAGGGCAGAGCTTGTGTGTATCTGTAGGAGCTTAACAGTGGATAAATGGTTCTGCTGCTTTGTTACAGAGCCCTTTCAAATTGGGCAGTTTCTCTTCTTTGTCAGGGGAAGCTTTTAACATCCTAATGTGGAATAATTCAGCCCGGACGATAGACATACTCGAGTTCTCCTGGTCAACGTGCTCCCTCTACCTGATTTTACATTTACATTTGAATGTATTTATGTGGATCGGTTTTTCCTTTGCTCATTTATTTTCTCTACTTTATGTATTTTATCAAGTCAAGAATCCTTTTTTACCTGCTCTTAAAGAGTCTCTTTAATCTTGAATATTTTTTTTATTTATTTTATTTTATTACTTGTGCCATATACCTGAAGATTGATTTATTAATTAATCAAAAGCAGTCAACAACTAGAGAAAAGCCTGACTCCAACTGCACATGGAATGAGGCAATGGACTGAGGGTGAGGGGAAGGTTTCTGTGGGATTTATGACACACATATCTCACAGTGAATTTAGTGTCAGACATTATATTTCAGGGGAGGTGGACAGAAATAGAATTGAAAGACTTTTTCCTTTATGACTCAAATGTTCCTGGAATACTGATTTGTATGTACTGGGAGACGTTGCAACTTGACAAATACTGCAAAATAATACTCAAGAAAGTCAAATCTAGTATTATTGGTTACGCTGCACCAACCATATTCCACATGGTGAATGTTTTGAGACCACTTGCAGTTTGTCTCTCGTGATTGGGGGACAAATTGTTTCTTTCATTTTGTCCTTGACAACAGTTTCAACAGTCAATTTTCATAGCCAGTCAGTCGTTTCCTCTGTGTGTCACTCTCCACAATAAAAAACGACTGAGCCGACAGTTAACGTGCTTCTTTGTGTCTCAGAGTCGGAAAACACCCTTTAAGAATTGGGTCCAGGAACAAATGTGCAAGTGATCAATTCTGCCTGTCCGGTCAGTCGCCAAATATTGAGGCAAAAATGTTTCTTGCAAGTTAAATGATCAGCGTTTAAAATAGAGCATTTGAGATTGAGACGGAAACATGACTCAGCAGCAACAGCTCTTAGAGCAGCCGTCATGTTTTCTTCTCTTTTCTAATCCAAATGAAGGCTCATGCCGGTGACATTTTACTGGAGAGGTGATCTGTTATCTGTTGTGTATCTATTGACATCTTAGTCAAGGTAATTCATTCACGATGTTATCAGAAGCTCCTTCACTCTCTCCACACTGTCAAATGCATCTTCACCTACTGTCACAAGGGTGTGTACAGCAGCAAAATGCAGAACTTAGGTGGAACAAAAAGACAATAAAGTCTATAAATAATAAAGCCACAGGGCATAAAAAAGAATGCAAAAAGTACCAAACAAAAGCTCTTCAAGGAAAACACCAGGAGGCCAAACAAAACCTACAAAGTACTGCCTGGCTCAAGAAACTCGGACGTAGCTCATGGACATCATGGATCGAGAGCAAACATAGAGGAGCGACATCAACGTGACGGACTGACCAGGAACAAAGGAAACACAGAGACTAAATACTAAACCGGCTAATGGTCTACGAGTATCAGGTGGGAACAGGAAGTCAATGGGAAACACTGACCAGGGCACACACTACAAAGTAAGACGTGACATAACTTGGAACAGGAACAAGTCAAGAAACATGAGGAAACATACTCTACAAAATAAAACATGACATGACCAAGACTAAATACAAGCAAGACACATGGCATGCCCTTAAAACTAATAACGAAAATATAACATAACCGTAACACAGCGTGGGGCAGTAATCAGGGACAAATCGCTGTCCTCTTGCAAAGAGATGTGCGTCTCCTGAACCTCAGCAGAGATACTGACAGAGGTGAGAACTATAGAGTAGCTTCAAAAGGAGGAATACAACCCACAGCATTACACACTGGGCGTTAATGGAGCATCGTCACAGTAAATATTAGAGGAGGCTCATTTAGTTAGAGCAAGATATTATACGTCCCAATGCAGATTTCTTGTGGCGTCTGTGTGCCGATGCGGTGTCGTTGCAAGTAATGTAGTTGTCAAAGGGAAGTGATGTTGCGCTCGAACTCTTCAATCAACCACCAGCAGTGGTGTAGATTGAACAGATTGACTCTGAATTGCCGTGCGACAGCAGTGAGTTCACACTCTGTGAGGAATGTTTGCAATCAGGCCCACTTCAGGAACAGCTGTCACTTGGCGCACAGGAGGCTGAGGACACCCAGGGTCCATGAAACAAATACAAGAGCACAAGTGGAGCAGTTTTCACCAGCAGGCCCTGTGTGTGTGTGTGTGTGTGTGTGTGTCCATTTAGTTAAGGTCAAGAAAGACTATTATTGTACTAAAAGTACACAAACAAGGTGTTTGCTTTAATTATGACAATTATGTAGTCATTTCCATTCTCTCTGTGGGCTGCAGTTCATTAAAGCCACAACTGAGCTTTTGGCACAAAGCATTGACTGGCTCTGTTCAGTGGGGACCAGCAGGATTGATTCTGTCTGCAAACTGCAACAACAATCTCACCTAATTTTCAAAAGCACCACTGAAGACATAAGAATAAAGATGCTTTTGCTCTGAACTCATGTCAGTTTGACGTTTGAATGAAGTCATCAGCATTCTTCATTCATTATTCTTCCACTCGTGTGAAAAGTTCAATTCACAGACCAGTGAAAAGCATTACTGGTTTGATTGGTTTGACTGGTTTGCATGCACTGTTTAGCCTGTATGTTGAGCAGGCAAGGTCAGCCTGGCCATATCATATATGATGTTATCATGATGTCAACTGATGATCTTTTTGTTGCTAAATTAACACCTGACAGCAATCTAAGTCATGTCTTCCAGGCTTTGTAGTGATTTTATGATGAGCCTATTATTTTTTGATTATATACGTTTCATCCTTCTTACTTTCTGAGATATTGCAAAACCTATTTGGGCTGCGCTCTGGTGGTCAGAGGTCAATGTTCCAAGTGGCCACGATGACATCGTTGATGGTGCTGATAGATTTGCCATAAAAGCAGAACTGAGGCTGATGTGTTGTTAGAACCAAAAGCTTATATTTAGTCAGAGACTGAATTCTGAGCAAGTTTTTGGACATAATCACCAAAGTTATCACAATTCATTCTGGTTTAATTTTCCCTTCAGTTATGCGGATTTCATTTTGATTTCAAAAGATTCTTTACAGAAACTTAAAGGACTCAGTGGTCAGAGTTTCAAGGTCTAAATGCTGTTACACAAAGGGAAGAAGAAACCCTTTTAGGACAAATGAATCTCAACAATTTTGCTTTGCAGATGGTGAAATACGAAGATGTTTTCATCAGCCAGACACGTCCAGCCAGCTCTAGTGCCTTGCATTGTCCCTCTGTAAAGAACAAGCTATCAAAGGAGTCAGTATCCTGCCAGGGTCCAGTCCAGGCTCTTGTGAAACACATTGTGTGACGTGCATGCGAAGCGGATGCACTGCCTCAACATTAACGTTTCAATCACAGTAGGATTTAGAACATAACAGCGTCTCTTGTCTTATCTCATGTCCCGCTCTCATGTCATAAAGCTGACAGTCACTCATGAGCATGGCAGAGGCTTTTGGAGCAGATGGACAGTTTGACAGGTTGGATCTGTTACTGCTCCAGATATTAACAGTGACAGAGTGTGAGAGGAGCACATGCTTTTCATGTCCCTGCCAATACATCAGCATTTGTCAGACATGATGGGCAGGACACATTATTTGATGCCTGAATTGAGAGTCCGTCTCTAATAGTGGGGTCAGAATGAAGGCTTAATGGGGAAGTTGGGAATTTGAAAAGGAATACGAATTGCCCCCCTTATTAAGTTAAGGGACAGGAGTGTGAGGGGGTATCGTTTAAAAACACTGCAGACATTGGAATGCTCATTGATTCTCATGATTCTTGTGGAGCTGAAATCAATTCTCAGTTTTAGCCTTTGGTGCACTACTATCCAGTGTTTGATCTGATAATCTATGAGACATATTGTGCAGGTTCATACGCAAAAGTTTTTCAAAACCAGAAAAAAAGGACTCGTAATTGTTTCCCCATGATAAGGGGTCGCCGAAAGGCATTGTGGGATATATATATAAGACATGATTTAGTGACATGAAATGAAACGAGGTGGAGTGAGAGAGGGTTGATTTACCAAAAAGAGATCTGCAGCACTTAATCACCGAATAACTCTGGAGCTCAACTTCAGCGACTGATGACAAAACAGTGTGTGGGTATCTGCTCAGCTTTTCATTGTACCACCATTTCTCCACTGTTGTCAATGCCTGTGAACCAGGGGCCGGCTCGAGTCAGCCACTGTGTGCTGCTGAGATGCCAGGGATGGAAAATGTTCATCAGGATACGTCTGTCTGTTTTTTCCTCCCCAGTGGAACTAGCACTAAGGACCAGCAGGTTTTCGCATATGTTGTGATATATGGTGTTTTTTTTTAATTTATCATATAGAAAAAACAAATGTGCTATTCTAAACTTCAGAGCTTATAGCTGTAGTGACTTAGCACCCACATTATTAAGCGTGCACTATTCCCTTAAGGGGCTTGGAAACGCGGACAGACATTAAAGTTTAATATGTTTGTAAACAGCACTAATCATTCCCCCGGGGTTATTCAGAGTACCTTACGAGTGCACGTCACGCAGGGAAGCCCGAGATCTCTTCCTCGGTCTCATTGATGAACTGCTGAGAATCTGGTGGTCAAAGGTCAAAGGTCAAAGTTTTTGTGAACATGAAAACCCTTCATTTCATTACATGGGGCACAAACATTCACTTGGACTTCTTCAGCTTTTCATCTATGTAATAGTTGTGTGTTTAAGGGGATATACCAGAACCCAGTTAAGGAATACATGTATTTCTAATCACAAGGCCTAACTTGGGCTTAATTTGAAGACAAAATAAACCATAACGAGGTGAGCATTTGTTCAGTGTTCCTCATGTTGGGATGAGTAATGAAAAACATGAGCCAGATTCCAAACCAACACCTTGAGGAGTCAACAACAAGAGGTCTCTTAGCTGCCGAGTGAATCTGACCTTGTGTCAGCCCAATTAGGACTTTGGATGGAGGGAAAGTTGTCACACCATGATGGAGCAGCGAGAGATATGCAGATGTGTACACTGATGGAGGAAACAACATTAAAAATAAATGCAAAGGCTGCTGGTTTATTTGGCCTCTGTCATTCACGGTCGCTATGACACAGATTAAGAATTTACACTCATTTTATAGCTGGTAATGAAGTTTGCTCACATAATGTCTTTGCAAGAGTTTGAATGCAGTGTGAATGATCATGAATAAATTAACAGAATGAGTCAGTGTGATTTTTATTTGATCATAGAGTCAAAATTGTTTGACTCTCTATAACAATAAACCTATTTCTGCATTCGGCAGCTCAGCTTCGGCTCGGATGTGGATAATGGCTGGCTATAAACTCTGCTCATGCTACAGGGTTTATTACCCAACCAGTGCACAGTAACTTCCCGTTGTTTTGTCCGTCCTCTGCCGCAGGTCGCAGCAAAAAGAAGGAGCGCTGCTTGAATGAGAGGCTGTATCCTCTGGAGGAGACACAGGCCTGTCCCTGCGATCAGTTTCTGTCCCGGCCCTATGGGAACTGGTCTGCCTGCATCCTCCCTGATCCGTCGCTCTCAGGGTCCCTGCAGGGCTGGATGAGCCAGCGGGAGGTGAAGGAATGTGGCCAGGGTCTGCGCTACAAAGCAGTGGCCTGCGTAGACCAGCAGGGACACCTGGTCAGCCCGACGCTCTGCACAGCCTCAGGTGGGATTTACAGGAAGGTCATTAGGATTTTCAAGACAACAGCAGTGCATGAATTGCGCGTTTATTGTATTATGCTTCACTAAATGTTTTGAATCAGACACTGTGTTTAGATGTTCTCTTGTGGATGCAGGATGATTGATTCAGCCAATTATTTTTGAATGAGGTAATTTTCCTATTTCTCCGACACACACATTCACTCACAGGCAGATAATATATAAATAAAGCACTGAGAACTAAAACTGCTGAAACATCTAACTCACAATGAGACACGCTAGAGGCAGAGCCTTTAATGAAAGAAAATACTACATTTTAAAATTGGAAAAAAAAAAAGATAAGTGCACAGAATGGAAATGAATAACACGATAAATAATTTGAAAAGAAGAGAACACATCTATTAAAGTGAGTAGAATAATCCCAGTGCATTAAACAGAAATAATCTGATTTGATGAATAATTTTAATTTCAACACCAAACTGAGATTTTATTTGTGTCAGGACGTTGATATTTGTTTCTGATTTGTTTGCCGACACAGTCATCTTCAGCATTTCTGTCTGGCGCTGAAGTTGACAGCAAACAAACAGTCATGGAAAACAAAAGACACTGCACAGTGTGAGACGCCTCAGCCATGTTGGCTCGGAGCAGGAGTGAGACGTCCATTAGTCACATAATTAGCTCTCTGTGTCACAGTGTCTGGCGTTGTGCGGGCCAGTGGCACATCTGTCGGACATTATTAATGCGCGCGACACCACAGCCACTGGCCCAGTCTTAACTCAGGCCTCCCTGCCCTCTCTCTGTCTGCCAACATTCAATTTCAGGCTACATGGTGGAGGTTTGCCACATTCCTTGTCCGCTCGACTGTAAGCTCAGTGACTGGTCGGCCTGGTCGCCCTGCAGCGCGTCCTGTGGCGGCGGACTGAAAATCAGGTCCAAGTGGCTCAGGGAGAAAGCGTTCAACGGGGGACGGCCGTGCCCGAAGCTGGACCTGAAAAACCAGGTATGGCTTTTGCCTTTCTGACTTTCCTCACACAGCACAAAGAAGAAGGGAATTATGGAGGGTGTTGTTGCATTCCTTATTTATATCTATATAAACGAGGGCACAGGGCTGACCATCCATCTGCATTGTCCTGGAGTCACTTCCTCATGGACTTGATTGTTTCCAGGGACACATACAGTAGAATGCAGATGGGGGCAATCTATACTTCGACTTCATGCACATGTAATAATCGAGCCACTGTTGTGTGTAGGGAACGAGATGCTAAATACAAACAGAGTGGACACTCCTCCACCTTCACACAGATATTCATCATTTTATTATTATTGCAGCAGCCGTATGCATCTTAATTTTTTTTACTTCTATGCTGTCAGAATATATTCTTCCCTCTCGTCCTCGGTGGCGTCGCAGCCTATGCTGTCACATAAATACACAGCGGGCTGGTTGCATTCTGCTCACATTTCAATGACAAGGTTTATTACCCATCAGGAAGTGGGACTCTTAGGTGACCTGCTCTTTCTTTTTTTTCTTTCATTCTCTGGTGTCTTGAGTCAGACCATATCATTCGCCTTGCCAGACATGCCCTTTCCTTGGCATAAAGACGGGGCGGCTTTAAGTAACAAACGGACGGCGGGGTGGCGGTAGGGAGGTGGACAGATGGGAGCCTTTGAGGTTGCGTTCGATAGCTCTGTATATTTTGTGACAGTATTTCTCTGATGGGCATGTCGTTTTCAGACGGGGGGAGGGGGGCTTTTTATGAACGCTGCCTCTATGCTTGAATGGGCTTGAAAGGACACTTTAGCTTGTAGAGGTCAGTATGGAGATGAGGCGCGGCTGGGAGAGAAATATTACAGTGTGCTCAAGTGGGCATTTGTGTACAGATGGTTAAGTGCCCACTAACAAGGTCTATATGGCCCCTGTTGTAATGCCCCGTAATGACCCCTGCTGCTGAAACTGGAGCTCGCTGTTGCCAATGCCCTTACGGACGCATCCTGAGGGCAGACTCGGGCTCCGTGTTAATATTACCATATTGGCCATTCAAAGTGAAGTACATCTGTCTGCTGTGTGGGCGTGAAGATGCCATAACCTCTTTTTCATATGTGGTTACTTCTATTCAATTCAATTCAATTTTATTTATTTATATAGCGCCAAATCATAACAGACTTCTCCCACCGAACTCACAATTGACTTGCTGCTTTCTTCTTAAGCAAGTGCACTTCAGCTCTCATAATTAGGGTTGCTTCTCCACACTCTGTTAAGTGTCTCTGAAGGGTGCAGCGCGGTGAGGAATGTGGTCCCTGGTAACGGTCAGCCTCCGTCTGACAAACACACGCTCCCTTATCGCTTACTTTGAACCGCTCTCGAGCCGGAGCCTGGCCTCCCTCCCACCAGCAGATGTTCCCCCTCGAGCTGCAGCCAGAAGTGACTGGCTTGACGGAGACAAAATTTACAGCGCGCCACAACTCATCCTCTCGTCACATGGTTCAGTGAGCAGGAGAAAGAGGTTGGAAATAATGAGTAGCAATGGCCACACAGTGGAACGGAGCAGGAGTTTGGCTGTGAAGTTTATGTGTGTGCCGTTAATGAGGGAGCCTGTAAGATTTTCTGCTTTTTAAAACGTGATCATGGGCTTGTTAATCAGGATGAATAATTCATATAGCAGCTCAGTGGAAACCTGTCACTGTGGATCAGTTGGCCCTTTTAGCAACTAAGCAATTGTCCAATCACAGCTATGTAAATGTCTTCCAAAGTTGTCATTTCTTTCCACATGTTAGGGTGGTGTGCATGTGACTGCAACACCAGGGATATGCTAGTAATTGAAATGTCAGAAGGCAGCAGAAAACACAAGGCATGGATTAAATATCAATATTCCAGACACGGATGCTAATGTCTTTTGCTTATTGCATTCTGTGGAGCCAGGGTATCGAGGTCCTGCTGATAGACGCACTCGACCAGGCCCAATCAGCTGATCCATTCTCCACACGAAGTCCTTCATAACA
Organism: Pseudorhombus dupliciocellatus; assembly: GCA_016785235.1. Classification (NCBI taxonomy): domain Eukaryota; kingdom Metazoa; phylum Chordata; class Actinopteri; order Pleuronectiformes; family Paralichthyidae; genus Pseudorhombus; species Pseudorhombus dupliciocellatus. Next base: position 5,821,959 of record JAFBJW010000311.1, read on the forward strand.
ATACAAATTTCATCGTAATATGTCGAAAATATTTCACTCCAGATCCTCCACATCCCACACATCGTTAACCTGAGTGCCTGTTTATGCTTTTCTACCCACACGCCAGCCATCTAATGCGCCACAACTTACCTTTTACTGGAAAGATATGTTATTGTTTGTTTGTTTGTTTTTAATTAGCATAAAAACACCCACACATATTCATTTTCTGATAAAATGGTTGCTCTGTACATGCTGATTTTACAGTATGTCTTAAGGTACAGTCCATGCCTGAATATGAGATGCCCCGGGACACTGCCACAGAGAGCTCCCAGAAAAACACACAAATTGGATCTATAATTAAAGGAGACATTTAAATTCACCATGACTTGAGCATTTGCTGCCAGATATCAAGTGGCATATTCAGTATTTTCCATAAAATGCAACAGAATAGTCGGGCTGCCGCGGTGCTCGACAGTTATTTATTTCCCATTCTATTAACGCCTGGGGCGTCCAGTCCATTCACTCTGGCCCTGTCCTAGTGAGAGACATCCTTCCTGTCCACCGCCAATACTCCTCTCTGCGTGGGAGGTGTGTGTGTGTCTTATGAGACAAGTGCTTTTGTGTGAACGCTGAGACAGTGCTGTCCATATTGTTGAATATATTACAGAATATTACTGACAGATTTGTATTGGTCTGAGGAGTGTATGGTTTTTTGCTTCGTCAGGTAAAAAGCTCCTGATCAAATGCATGAACAAACATCAAACACGTCAGTTATCAGCAGCAGCGACACATGTACAGGATGTGTTTTTCTAATATCATTGTCAGAGAGTATTGGAGTGGTTGATTCGCTATTTCCACTGGGCTGTGGGGAGCCGTCTGCAAAGATAGGTTCTTTGTATTTTTTTTTTTTTTTTTTTCAAAAGAAAGTCACCCCAAAATGTCTGAGGAATGGCATCATCACAGCAAAGTCATTTAACCTCCATAAGATCTCTGATGTGAATTTATTTCCAGTAAATACACATTTCTGCTGATGCTCTTAATTGTTTGTTTAATTGTCAGCAGAACACAAATGATGGGCATGATCCAGGAAAGAACACATTTACACATTTTGCAGTGGTCCCAGCTCACAGGCTTGGCTCCATGACTTTCACTTCCCTTAACAACGCAAAATGTGCACTTTTTTTATATTTCCTACATATTAATATTTTCTTTTCTCATGATGGGGGTTTGTGCTTGACTGTAACACTACAGTTCTCCATAGGTATCGTTTTGACCTCTTTACAATTGTTCAGCCACAGCACGGCATAAAGAAACACAATGAGCAGATAATTAACACCTTAATATTTCAAGTGCAAATCACACAGTTACAGGCTGTATATAAAAATCAATGACTGGTGGTGAAGCGAATGTGTGTAGAATGGCAGTGTCGCAGTTTTGTCAATACACGATCTTGGAGGCAGTTGGGCTGAGGTGGAGCAAAGCTTGTTCACGAACCAGAATAAATCAATCAATCAATCAAATATTATTTATATAGGCCACATTTGGAAAACACAGTTTGCCACACAGGGCTTCACAGGGTTAAGAGCATGAGGGCAACATCCTCAGTCCTTAGACCCCCAGCAAGGGTCAGGAAAAACTACCACGACCTTTATAACAGGGGAAACCTGAGGGATCCACTCCCAGGACGGACAGACGTGCAATGGATGTTGCACGGGCACACACAATGTACATATATTCAATGATTTGAATGATTTGAGTCCATTCTTGGGCGAGCGTGAATCTCATCTATGATTCATCTAAGCTCACCCATACATCTAGGACCCAGTGCCAGATTGGTTGTGGCGTGAGGCTGTAGGATGTCGGTGTCCTCGTGGCTGTCCTGGCTTTGTCCCGTTCATCAACACCAAAAAAGTGTCCTTACACCACCGCACTGGGGGGGGGTAAAGAACAATAAATAAGCAAGTTCTCCTCCACCCAAGAAGAACCAGGCTGCACACCAAAAAATACAACAGCCCATGAGGTTCAAAGGTTCCACTGCACTGCTCTCACATCCCTCTCCACTCGTCCATCACACTGTTCACCCTGGTCGCTCGTAAATGGTCTATAAAGAGTGAGCTGTCCAACAGTCGGATTCTGCCACTTAGGAAAGGTCTATGGCAGAAATAATTAATTTCCACTTCTTCTGTCAGACACGTGAACAATCCAATCTAAGTGCCCAGCGAGCAAAGGAAAATCATCAGTGTTTACCTTTCCATGCTGTTAGAGCCCAAGGATCATTGCAAGCATCGCACATTCATTTTTTCATGCACGTTTCCAGCTTTGGTGGTGCTCTCATGGAATGGCTCAATTTCAGGTGGATGTTGTCGCACTGGCAAATGACGGTAAGCAGTGAGGGTGCTGATGCTGGTGGGTGCTTAGATTCTTTGAAGATGATGATTGCAGGCATTGTTTTGATTCCCCCTAAGGATCTGCACAGATTGGTTGGTATGGCTGCCAAATACAACGCTTGGTGCTGCCATTGCCGTCCACCTTTGCTTAGTCCTTAGGTTGTGTCTTCTCTGGCAATGCGTTAAGTTGCATGATGCTAGTGGTTAAAATTGCAATATATTCTGAAGACCAGCCATCAAAGGGGAGATGCTAGGTACTGAGGTTATCCTTTGTTTTATTACTCATTATTTAGAGTCCACTCCTGGGTTGGGTAAGTGACTGAGGTCCAGCTGGTTTTTGCACACACGCAGCATGCATGGGCAAAGCATTGAGCTGTGTGTCCGATTATCTCGATTGTCTCGATTATCAGACATCATAAATTAGACCCAGACAGCTGAGCTCGTAAAGTTTTGTGGATAGCCTGCTGGACTATTGGATCACTCTCAGCATGCACTTTATATCTGTGCTGCTTTTCATGAGCTTTTGTCTGCCTCCAGCCAAAAGCCTTGATCTTGTGCGTTGATGTTTTATTGTTGTGTCCCTTGATGATTGTCTTTAGCTTTTTCTATTTTATACAGTTGTAGAGTGTGAAAAGGCAGTGGTGGCTAACCCTGGTGAAAACAGCAATGTATGTGCTGCATCAGGATGAAAGAGGCTGAACAGGGAACAATATACAGAAGGTTGTTAGTAATCCATTCTTCTTTTCTATACCCTTTCACCATCTTTATTTAATTTCCAAATTACACATGCGGAAGCTTTCAAACCAGCGTCCATTGTGTTGCTGGATACACAGGATTACAGAGGATTGTGCTGAATGAACCTGCTTCCAGCTCATTGTTGATAGATGTTGACAGAGCAAAGCATTACCCAGCAACTCGACTGAAAATGAAAGAAAGGCACTGGAGGAATCATTGGAGGTTCAGTTTCTTGCTCAAAGACAGCGTAACTGTAATAGGTAGGCATCAAACCTCTCAACTCTGTGATTCATGGACAATTTCCTCAAAACTGACATGAACATGAGAATATAAAGAATGTAGAAAGAGATAGTCTGGGTGATTTGTTGTCACAGCAACAGGAAACTGTAGAACATGCAAGAGGCAACACTTATGAATGTGGAAATCATCTTTACCCCGAGATATTGCTGTTCTACCTCTAAGTTTTGCATCCTTCGATTCGCGTATCAGACATGTTTGCTCGATGTAAGTTCTCTGGACATGTTCTTGCTGTATTTTCTCACTCAGAAGCAACCGGGGACATCAAATACAGCCCCTCTGGATAATCTCAGATTACCTGGAGTTCATGTATGTAAAGTGAATGCATCCTTGCAAATGGCTGAGTCCACGCCCTCACCAACATGGTGGTGCCTGCATGGATGTTCTTTGCACTGTGAGAGTCAGTGTTGAGACGAAGGCAGAGTGCAAGTAACCCTGAAATCAGCTGCAATGCTCTGTGGCAGCAGTAACCGCTCTTGCAGGGCTGTGTCCGCCTTGGGCAGTGGCATTTGGACAATGGACAAAAAGATACCGGACAAACTAATGAGCGAGGTTAGTCCTGTCCTGGGTAGCTAGTTTCCTTTCCAGAGAGATGCGGGGTTGGAGGAGTGACGACCAAACACCTTCCACCCACTGTGTGCTGTTTGACAGCTCCTTCGTTGCCAGGTTGTTCCTACGACAGTACATGAAAGAGGAACTGCAGCCCTTCCCTGTGCTTTGGGGGCTCCCGTAGTGGACCACAATAACAACCAGCTGTTTCCAGCTACATATAACTTTTTCTTTTTTTTTTTTTTTTTTTTTTTGTTTGTGTGTCTAACTTTCCTCCTACTTTGTCCCTCAACATCTGGTGTTGTTCTGCAGCTCACTAAGAATCATCATTATCTGCTGCAGATCTACAGCTGCTGCTCAACAGTGTAAGCTACCTTATACTAGTTGGCTTCAACACGTCAAGTTCTCACTCAGTTTCATATGTTCCACTTTTGCTATATTCTGCTTGTGCTTATGTTCTTTTATTGTATAGCTCAGCATTCCTTTGGTTTTCATTGGCTTGGTACTCAGTTTTATTCACCACAACAGGCTCAGCATTCCATCAGGGGTAAATTCACAATGGACTCGTTTGTCTGATGATAATATATTAATAAAGAAGAGCAGATCTGAATCACACAGTGGAACCTGGCTGTCATTAGGGTGCACAGAAGATGTCTAAGAGCATTTGTCAGCAGAATATATTCCTAAGAATTAAAATGTGCTTTTAAGAATATTATTTCAAGGGAGGGAAAAAAAGGGTTTTTACTTCAATAACTTGTCTTTTAGTTCATATCAAAGGAGGGAAATGGATAGTTTCCACACTTAAGATAAGAGGTTTCCAAAATCATTGGTATTCATCCTCTGGGAAGCATTCAAAATCCAAGCAGAACTTTCCTACATATCTTCTACATGTACTCTATAGCTTTTTTTTTTTTTTTTTTAATCCATTTGCTTGCTGTCTCACAGCATGTAAACGGACCGGATGGCTAAATGCTAAATGCTGAATTTCAAACAGAGATAAATGAGGAGAAGTTGTTAGATTTGTTTCCCCCCACTACACCCAGGTGCTAAACTCATCTTTCTCCATTAGGACGAAAGACTTTTGGAACAAGCCGCTGATGGAAAATACCGAGGGCCAATCAGGTGTAATTAACGTAGAGCAGTGCTTGGCCATGTGTTATTCCCCCTTTAGGTTCAGTTTGAAAAAAATCCAGCTGTCTCGTTGCATTACAAACCCTGCATATTGTTCCGGCAGTCTGAAGTGCTGCCACCAAGTGAGGCTCGATTTTAGAGCCTCTCGAGAGCCTCCAGCCACCCAGATGGTACACAGCATTTACTTCAGATACAAAGGTTAATCAGAGCTTCTGTCTCCAAATTAGAAAAACAATTTGTATTGAGTGGCTGGGTGAATTTTAAATACACGCTTATCTTTTCTAAGAAGGATGACTCTTTTAAAGTCAAGGTTGTTGCAGTCGCTGTGAGCTGCGACCACAGTAACGTGAGACTCAACCACCCAGTCTGGGATTTTGCCTAGTCATGATTGGGTAAGTGATCCAACATTAACTGGATGTGTCTCCAGGCTTTCTCTTCCTGGCTCTGTCCAGCTGTTTACAGCCAAGTTCAATTATATACTGAATAATAAACAACTGCAGTTGGTGGAGACTAAAGGAATACACAATGTAGAATACTAAAAAAATACAATTTTGACTTACTCGTAGTATCATGATCATTACTGCTCTCTATTGTCACATCCATGTTATTAGTTTATCCATAAAACAGACATTCTATGTATTCTTAAAACTTCTATACTTGTATTTTATTCTATTATACTTACAAAGGAGAGAAGTCTGTCTTATCTTAAAATAATGAAAATGACAGTGACTAGCATAAAATAAGAAAAATAGTGTTAGTAATATTGACAGCTATACGGTACGTATATATGAGTCATTAACATACAGTATAGTTTGTCTTTTCAGTGTGGTGTTCGAAGAAGAAATCTCTCATGACTCGTTGACCTGTGACGTAGATATGTGTGTGTGTGTGTGCGCGTGTGATACAGATTTATTTTTTTTTTTTTTCTTTTCAACGTTGCAATGAATATCTCTGCGAATACATTCCTGTCCTATTGATCTGTGTCCTGGTAATAGATTACAAAGTAAATGAGAGAAGACAATTATCACTGAGCTTGGAATAGAACTTGATGTTCAAATAATTAGTGCAGCGGTGGGTCCAGGAAGGGCATTAGACATCAATCTTCTTTCTCGCTTACCTTCATCATCTTCCCAGAGAGAGAGAGACAGAAGAGACAGAGTATATTTCAATGAGCTCAGCTTTTAGATTGCACGTTTAAAAAGCTGTATCTGTGTAGGCACATGCATCACTGCATAGGAAAGTAATGCCTCATTTCTGTGTGTCACGTGTTTTTGGATGGAGGACACGACCATTGTAGATATTAACGATTGTCCTGACTACACCTGGCATTCTGTTGGTCGGTCATGGGTGTCACATGCACACGGATCAGGCTGAAGCTGGATTACAAGAAATACAGTGATAACACAACACAGCAAATGTAAGCTCAGGGTTTTATTACTGTACTTCAGCTTCATCTCTTTCCTTCGTGCTTCTTTACCCATGTGCAGCATCTGCTCCAAGATCAAACCTAAAGAGGTTGACAGCCCATGCAGGACTCTCAAGGACATCACCCACACTGAGGCCAGAACAACCGAGCTAATAGCATTGGATTAGGAAAAATAAAAAGCACAGCGGCACGAGAGTTCCAGGAGTGGAGTGCAGACAGGCTCAGTTGGCGTGCAGTCAGAGGGTTTTCAGTTTAAGCATTCTAAAAACTCCAGAAATCAATAAGTCCTGCTCTCAAATTGAAAGACCACCCGTCCCTCCTCATGTCTCTTCTGTCCATGAGGAATCTGCACAGCCTGAAAAGTTAGTTACATCCAGTGCTATAGCAGTTCGTTTTCGTGAGCTTGTTAAGGTACAGAGCACACAGCGTCTCCGAGCATATGCTCATCAACGCCGACTATCCTCTCACCGTCTCCAGACAAATTAATTTGTGGGAGTTGCCTTCAGCTGCGGGTTCGGCCATTGCACAGCTGTTGCATCCGAGTGCAGCACTTAAAAAAACTCTCTCAGCGCCATGAATCATTCCGTTTGGCGCAAACATCCAGCGCCACTAGATTCGCCATAAATGATGAAGCACTTAATTATCCTTTACCCTCATTAAAAGAAGCACAGATAGCGGGATGCACAATTTCTTTTTTCAGACCAATAAATTAAAGGGGGGAACAAAAAAAAAAAAAAAAAAAACCTTTCTGTCACTGCAGGCAAAATCCAAACTAATGATCATATCATTGTTCTTCTCTCCTCTGCCCAACTTCTGGCTTGTCATGCACTGCTAATACGGACATCCACGCAGGCTCAGGTCAGTGCTGTTCATTCTGTACATATACTATGCTTTAGCTAATGAAGAGAAATTGCATGCCAGATCTGTCGTCGCCACACACTCCCGTGACCCACTTTGGTCGTCTCGCCGAGAGAGGAAAGGTCTCATAGGACAGAGGTGCAGAGGGTGAAGTCCCTTTGGATGATATTCAGTTTACTTTTTTAACGAGAGGAACTCAGTGAATATTTGGTGACGAGTGCTTGATTTCACGACTTTGTCTCCAACAGAACAAAAGCGCGGGAGACTGCGCACGTTACATTAAACCAGCGAGGCGCTCAGATCTTGCAGCCATGTGAATATTCTGTATCTTTGCGCTGCGGCTGTCCCCTCACCCGATGCTTTCATACCAGCGCTATGGTCACATGGTTAGAATGCGGCGAGCTCGATAAATATGAGGAAATATTCTGGAGAATTGGCTCCGAAGTTTTTTTGGTTTTATTTTATTTTCCCGGTGATGAAAATTAGCTGTTAAGCCAGACCCAGGCATCTCGAGTGCTATTAGAGAACGCGGGAGCAGAGCAGTCGCCAGTTTACCCAGCAGGGGCATCTGCAGGGACAGATGGGAGATGATGAGGGTGTGTAATAGGCATCTGTGTGGCCCGTAGGGAAGGGAATATTCGACACTGCTTCCCTGTCTGTAGTCTGCGCGCGCACACACACACACACACACACACTCATAAACACACACTTACAGGCACCCATTACGGCTTGTCATAGCTTTTCCCACAAATTGTCCTCTGGAGTATACCTTTTACTGTGGCAGACTGTTACATAGATTGAGAGTAAACATGTGTTTACAGGAGCAGTGTGCTGGCTGCTCCCTTGGTTACACAGACAGGCCACAGTCGCCGGTTGAGTGGGGGAGAGGTGAGCAGGCTCAGTATCCGGCCAATTACGTCCTCAGCTGAAGGGCCGTGGCCACTGCAGCTTTACACACACCACATGTTGTTCTCACCATGTTATGGGTAGGTTGCATTTCAGAGTAAATAAAACCCCTTATTGTTTTTTTTTTTTTCCCTTTTTGCTGCAGCAGTAGAATATTAAGTCGGCATTAGTTAGTTAGGAGCCGCTCTGTGGTTCAAGGAACACATTCTTTGGTCCAGATTGTTCAATATTTCTTTGAACTTCTGTGACAATCTGTTCCAAAGCTGTTAGTTTAGCCTTCCGTAGTCTGAATGAAGACACCCATATTAGCATGGCATGTTTCTCTCTCATCACACTAATATCAAACTTCAAACAGATTCACATGCGCTCTGTTTTGCAGATGTTCAAAAAGTCTGGTTCACATGAAACTTGACATCACATTTTAACCTTGCAGCTCATTTAAGCACAACTGCCTCAGCCAGTGTTAACAGAGCAGGCAACAATGTTCTTCTTTGGTATTTGATGAATTATTGACGTGGTGCCAACTACTAGATTAGATTAGATTACATTAGATTAGAACTCTATTGATCCCTCCGGGAGGTTTCCCTCGGGAAAATTAGAATTTCCTGCAGCATCAGCAACATGGTATTTAAAATAAAAATAGTGACGAATACAGGAAAAATATAATATAAGAAAACAAGACAGTCCAGGCCGCAAATCAAACAAGATATGTGTTTGAGACAAAAACAGAATAACAAACAAGTCATGACAATATATTGCACTTAACTTAATTGCACCAGGGGGCGTGCTGGCGGTGTGCTTAGTGGTAGTAATTGTTTGCTTCCTATCTGGATAGAAATATTCAGTAAAGTAAAACACTGTTGATGTGAAATTGAGGGGTAAATGATAACACGTAGTATTGGGAGTAGTATATTTAGATATCACCTTCCAGAGAAGTATAAAACAGACCCATACCAATAATAATGTCCTGGCATTTGATGTGCTCTTAAAGGAGAGCATTTAAATGTAAAACGATGCTGAAACTTGTTTAACTTCACTCTAATCTGGTAAGAGTTTATACCTCTTATAAGAACAAAATAACTATTGCTTTTGCTTGTTAGAAGGAAATTACAATGAAGACACCTTGTTGGTCTCACATGAAGCTGTCCGTAGTTTCAAATATTGTCTCTGTACAATAGTGTGTCGGTGTTTGTGTGTTGTGCGCCTGCAGTTCCTGAGGTTACACACTCGGTTGCTGTCTTTTCATTGCACCTCACGTGTCCTCTCCCTCTGTGTGTGTGTCTGTGTTGCACGTGCACAGGTGTACGAGGCCGTGCCGTGTCACAGCGAATGCAGCCAGTTTGAGTGGAGGATGGAGCCCTGGTCCATTTGCACCATCAACACTGTGGACGACCTGCCAGCCTGCGGGGAGGGAGTCCAGAGCCGAAAGATCAGGTCAGTGGGGGGGGGCTGGGTTTGGCACGCCACGGGCCTGGCACTGGTCCTGTAGCTGGCACTGCCAGGGGGAAACAAACAGTTAAAACAAGGTAGAGCTTGCCTGTGAGTGTAGTTCCTGAGGTTACACACTCGGTTGCTGTCTTTTCATTGCACCTCACGTGTCCTCTCCCTCTGTGTGTGTGTCTGTGTTGCACGTGCACAGGTGTACGAGGCCGTGCCGTGTCACAGCGAATGCAGCCAGTTTGAGTGGAGGATGGAGCCCTGGTCCATTTGCACCATCAACACTGTGGACGACCTGCCAGCCTGCGGGGAGGGAGTCCAGAGCCGAAAGATCAGGTCAGTGGGGGGGGGCTGGGTTTGGCACGCCACGGGCCTGGCACTGGTCCTGTAGCTGGCACTGCCAGGGGGAAACAAACAGTTAAAACAAGGTAGAGCTTGCCTGTGAGTGTTGCCAGATTTCTACTGCTGATTTGAGTAACTGCCTCAGACCAAAGAGCGGAAGTGTTGACTTTTACTGCAGGTGACTGATTAAGGAAAGTCCTCTTTGGAAAACTGTTATTGTGTGGACCTGGACCTGGCTGGTTCTGTTAGATATAGTGCATGCTGAACGTTTAATGACAGGCACCACCACAAAACTAAAATCACCCCTCTTCCTCCTTTATTCCTGAAAATGAGCAGTAACCAGACATCAGCCCATTTCAATGTTTTATAGCCAAATTTTTAGGAAACGAAAACAGCAAGGGCAAATCAGGATGCGGGTCAAATATACAGTCGTCCCAGTTTGCACTGGCCCCGAAACGGCACCTGTTCCTCTGCTAGGTGTGTGAAGAGAGGGTTGAGTGGGGACGTCAGCAGTGTGGAGGACAGTCTCTGCGATCAGGAGGAAATGCCGCCCAGAGCCCAGGTTTGCTTTCTGGCCTGCCCCAACGACTGCGTGCTGACTCCCTGGGGACCCTGGACCAGCTGCTTCCCGGTAAGAAGCAGCAGCAGCTAATTGTCGACTTTGATATCTCTTGCTCTCTGTGTGTGCTGACAGATTTTGGCCCCCGCTTGATTAGTTGTTACTATTATCTGATGTACTGTAGCTATATTCATTACTTCCGCCAAGGGGCGCATGTTTATATTGCTGTTTGTCAGACTGTTAGCATTATTACACAAAGAGTGTAGAACTGATAATCTTGAGAGAAGGATGCAGGGTGCGCCACCGAAGAACCCAATTTATTTTCCAGTGGATTCTATTAAGGGGAAGTAGCAGTAGATTTTTTGCACACTGCAAGATAAGGCATTTTTGAAGGTTTGTAATTGTCTTGGAAATGTAATTGAAAAAGAATAAGGAATGTGTAGAATGCTTATACTGTGAAGACTTGGTCTGGATGACACAAATGCAAACAGCATGGATCTCAGTCCATGTACATGTCGCATGGAGATGGAGAAGTGTTTATGCCCAGGTTAAAGGCTTCTGGTATAAATCCGACTGATCACATAAGTCATGTCAGTCCTCAGAGACCAGGTTTGAAGTGAGACGGATAAGCACTGGTCAAGGACAGACAGGCAGAACAAAGGCTGAATGTCTCTTCATCCCCCTTGTTATTTGTTCTTTCTGGACCCGTCTAATTGATTAGAATGTACTCATCAATGCAGAGAACTACAGCACTATACACTCTGGTTAACGCAGTCAACGCAACACTAGTTGGCGTCATGGAGCTACTTTGATGTTCGGATTGGTTAGTGAAACATATCGCAAATGTGCATCCACCAGGCCGTTCGGTCCACCTGTGTAGCTTTTAAATTCTCATTGTTCTCTGCAGTGGTGGGTGTTGCAAATTACAGTGAATTGACGCATGCGCCTTGAAAGGTTTTGCCCTGTGGATAGAGCTGTGTAGCACATGCCTCCCCAGGGACCACAGCTACAGGTTACTGGTCACAGTTTGCTGGACTGGAAGCTGTGTTTTGGGCGATGAGACACAGATTCATTAAGGGGTCTGAGTTCTCAGCGCAGACTTTTTTTTGCTTCACTCGGTCGTTTGGTGTGCAGCCCTTTAATACAGTTGGTGATGTTCTAATGTTTAAGGCTATTAACTCAGAGGCCAATTAAAGTGTAACAGCCGCACAAAATGGTGAGAGGAGTTTCCACTCAACGGATAAATGTGCCCTCAATCACATCAGCACGTGTGCTACATTGGAGATGGACTGTTCTAATTTGTTCTGTCAAATGAATTGAAGTTTCAACTGAATTTTGGACTTGTGTTTGTTTGTAAGACGTTACGGATAAAGTTACATCTTCTCATCTGCCTTCTCATTCCACCGATGCCTTTTATGGTAACCACCCATGGTTAAAACTAATTTGTAGGAGAGCTCTCAAAGCCCAAATGCTTTTCGGTTGTTCTGACGTCATTTCACTTCCACAACCTTTCCAGCAAAAACAAATGCACAGAGCCAAACCACAGACAGTCCACCCGCCGAATCATTCCTGACACCTTCTCCATCCTCTACCCAGACAAGCATCTCGTCCTCCACTCTGCCGACTGACGCAGAGACACTTGTTTGAGAAAGAGACGTACGTGCGTGAATTCCTAACGCTCCTGTAGGAAAAATGAAATGAATCGTAAAGTGGACGGTGCTGGCCCACTGTAATTGCAGATAGCTGTGTAGCCCTGGGCCATTCCTGTGTTCAGCCAGAATGAGGTTGTTGTGCGAGTGTGTGCAGGTGATAAGATCAAAGGATTTGTGCTGTGCAAAGGTAGCATAGTGATGAACTGTGGAATCATGGGTAACGCAGCCTGTAATAATGCTTCCTTAGTCTTTGCACTTACTAGGGATGTCACGATGGCACTGTGCTGAAATTTTCACGAATCTCAATACGCAGTCGCTTATCCTGCAACAAGTGCTGCGCCGCATGACAATCAACAGGAGGAGCCTCTGTCTCGTCTGCAGCGGCACATTTCAGCGTCTGCTCGTCTCCGTCACTTTGTGTATTACGACTGCAGAGCAAAGCGAACACAAAGCAATGCACAGGTCCAAGGAACCTTTGACCAGTGACGGCCACTGCCAGTATGCAAAGTGAGGGCAGGGGAGCAGGAGAGCGAGGAAGGAGAACATGGCGCCGGTACAGGCGCAGTTCTGTGAACTGAACCTTTGATAGTTTTTTTTTTTTTTTTTTTTTTATTATTTTGGCATATTGGTACCAAAGCACTCATCCATTCACAGTGATGTTGTTTCAGATATGGTGTCAAACTAAAATTGCCAATAACAATATAATTGCAGGGGGGGTTGTGTTGAGCTGGATGACTCACCGCCGAGGACATAAATCACACAGAATCAAGAGGGCTCGTTATGCCGTGTGCTCTGCATCATGCTCGTAGGTTACAGTCAGCCCCCCCCCCCCACCATACACACACACCATGAGTTCACTCTTCTGAAATTAGATCATTGTAATGTTCTGCTCCAGCTTAAATCAAAGCTCTTCTTTATTGCCCATTCCATCATTTTTATGGAAACCATTTTAAGGACATTTGTGAGCATCAACTTTATGTGGCCTCAAGATTGCATCTTATATTTTGTAGGCAACCACAATAAAGTGAGAACCAATGGCTACCTGGACCAGCACAGCTACAACCCACATTCAACACATCTGTATCCTCTGGGAAATGCTTTGCAGCAGTGAGGGTGAATAATAGAGCACTGGTTTAGAATAACAGGTATTTTTTGTTTTCCTCATACACTTCCAAATTCAACTGTGGCCCTGAGTCAAGTGAATAACACGCCACACAGTCCCCTGAAATGAAATAAAGCTGCATCAGATTTCACAACGCACACATCTCAGTTCCCTGCATATGCCAGAGGCTTCTGTCATTGAGATCCTTGAATTATTTTAAGAGATAAACTGAAGTCCGGATCCACAAGAGTGTTCAGAGAGCGCACGCCAAGCTCTTCCGTCCACGCACACAGCAATTGCTATGCAATCCATTCACAGTCTGCATTTCAGATCATACGGTCATTTTTTTCCACCAGAATGTCTTTACAGTACAGTGCAGATTCTGTTTTGTTGATGGTTATGATGAGAGTTAACATTTCAGAGGTCAGAGGTCAAGACTCTCTGCATGGGCGACATTAATCATTCGGTCTAAGTCACTTTTTGTCCACAATAGATTTGTATTTTTTGAGTGCAGTATTCTTAAAGGAAAGAAAATAGGGTCCGTTCAGTTTGTCTGAGCAGCCACTCTGCCATTTTTTGGTCTTTTCAATTTTGTGGCGGTCTTGTTCTGCTGTTTTAATGCCAGTCTGCATTTTTAGTCTAAGATGAAAAATAACACTTGCAAAGTTTCTATGAAGTGTGTATGTGTGTGTGTGTGTGTGTGTGTGTGTGTGTATTTGAGAGAGTCACTTTTCTTGCAAATACCAAATGAACAGATTTGTTCTGAACTTAGTTGACTCTATTGTTATTTTGACTTATCACATCTTAGCCTGCTGGTTTCATCCCAGAATACAAATGAATGAGTGTATCGGTGTGTGTGCGTGTGCGTGTGTGAACGATTTTTGAGAAGTAAATTAAAGGTGCAGTGAGCTACAACACAGTGTTTGGTGGAAGCTTGATTTCATGGAGCTAGTGTTGTGTGTGGGACACACAGAGGTCCCTTGTTAGGAGGTGACAGTGATTGAGGTTCATGTCCCAATGTATCAGAGGCACAGGGGCAAATGCAGCTCAATACAAACACCTTCATCAGTATAATCATTCTTTTTTGTCCCTAAGAGATGGAGCTGACAGCTCTTCCATGCTCGCTCCTGTCTCCACCATTTCCATTCCCCTGCCGTGTTATTTGAGCAATAAGCACTTTCTCACCACACTGCCTCCGTCCCCTGGCAGGTGTTTGCTATGGTGCACTGTTACAGATCTAATAATTCTCCCTTAATTATTGTTATGGACAGCTTTATCTGTTTTCAACTGTGCCATGTAACAATCAGTGTTAGAGTAAATCTCAGGTTTTCCATATTGCATGCTTCCTAATTAAGCTGAGCCAAGGTTTATAGACGTGTGCACACACATGCATGGATGATATATATTTTGTTACCCTAATAGCTAAAATATGCCTCTGAAACCTTTGCTTTGTCTTTTATATATATATATATATTTTTTTTTTTAATTATGGAGATCATTACAACCCTCCAAGATTATTGACTTAACCTAAGTCAAATCTGATTTGATGAATGATTTGTGGCCATATTGTTGGAATGACATCACAGTGGCATTGGCAGGAAATAGCATTTTCACAATATAGAAGAGAAAAATTCTATTTTTGGTATGCGTCATCCTTCTGAGGCTTTTCATTATTTAGTCATTCTGATGAAAATGAAATTTACAGCAAGTGTGTCAGTTTGGAGAATGTGAGAGCAGGTTTTTACAGATCTGTGTCAGTGAATTTGCATTTTTGAGCCTGTAAAAATCTGGTGTAAACACATTGCTCTGAGAAGAAGAATCTCACATATAACAACGGAGACTCACTTCAAATATGATCTGGAGCCTCTGTGTATAATTCAAGGTTTATGTTACATTTAAGTATTTTTGATAACTTGAATATTCTGTCTGAAAAACTTTAAAGAACGGAATCCATTGGATGAGCATCACTATGTTTTGTGCCCTGGGCTGAGATGAACCTTGAGACTATCTGGATTCTTGTTAGCTAGCTTGATATAATGTGCTCCACAATGCCTGACTATCATCAAACATTACTGTATATTCCACCATATCCTGTATTATGTGTGTATAGTGTACATTACATAATTTCTGTGCACTATCATGAGGAGAGTGCCTGGCTAATTCCTCAGATTCTTTCTTACCCAAGGTCAGGACGGAGATGAAGACCCAACCAGCAGTGCACTGTAGTGTCTGTGCCAAGAGACTTTAATCTGTAACCCAGATGGCCCAGACACAGAGGCTCCAACTTCAGCTCTCACCATCTTGAACTCTTCAGTGGGAACACCTGCATACTGCGAGTGACAGGGATGTGTGATGTGCTCTCAGACGCACAGAAAGGAAGAAAGGAAGATATATGAGCACGCTGTGGGAGGCATCTTCAGACTGTCGTATATTGTTGCGCCTTCTGCTCTCCTTGATGCATCAAGAATCTGTTCTTAATGGAGTTCTGTGTTGTATTTAACTCATATGACAACTGAGAGCCATCGAGTAAATCATTTTCAGTCATCACAGTGAACACCAGTTCAAAGTCAGCCACATTTGATCAAACACCTGTGCAGGAGGAAAAATAACAAGGTATTTTTCATACAGCCAAAGATTTTCACCCTCTGATTTTATATCCAATATCCAATACATTTGACATCAGTCATTTGACAAATTACAAGATGTAATTAAAGAGGTCTCGGGAGTGGTAGAAGCATAGCTGAAGGTCATAGTTTTTGGCCAGGGAAGGCATAATGGGTTCATTTTTGAATTATTTAAGTGCACAGTCAAATGGAGCCAATGGAGAAAATACCAGTAAAGACCAGTCCATATGAGTTTCTTGTTTAACAGCAAAAAAGTCTCAGGATGGGATGAAATACAAAAAAATATATACAAACCTTCCTTGGTTTGGACTGTTATCAACAACACACTGACAATTATTCGTCTAATAATTCAGTATATATATTTCGTCTGAATCAGAAAAGGAGTCATCAGGAGGTTTTCAAATCAAAGGGAAGCTTCTCTTTGAATTCCTAATTGAATTGCATTCTGCTATTATCGTGAATCATTTGAAATCTTCTCTGTATAACATGTGTTTTCGTCAGCTAAAAAAAAATGAGTCATCTTCAACAGAGAGTGGAACAAGCTTGGGCACTCTCCTGGTGCTGTCCCACTCAAAGTCCTATTTGCTGATTTGTTACCAGACTCATATGTTAAACTGTCAAATCTCTCATTTTTCTGAATACGTGTTCCTTTTCGTTTGCCTTGCCTTGCGCTTGCCTGGAATTTGTCTTTGCCTTGAATCGCTCGGGGAAGCTCCTCCTGATGCTTTGAACAGAGGTGTCGGAGCAATGCTGTGCGACTGTAGGTTATTGTTCAGATACTGAATGGATCTATTGGCGCCCTGAAAGCGTGTTTGTTGTGGTGGCTTTGAAAGCAAAAATCCTCTGTTACGTTCATTTCAGGGTCTAAATCTGATGAAGCAATCGTGTTGTTGCTGGTGGGTTGATGAGATGATCAAATTAAGACAGGCTTTGTTTTCTCTCACTTTCGACTGTTAAACTGTGACAGTTTCATCTGAATATATTAGTTGGGAAGCTGAAATTCTTCACCCTGCCGCCTGCCTCCGCTCTTGAACTAAACCTCTCCTGTGCTGCCATCGTCCCACAGCAGTGTGACCAAGGGACGGCGAGGAACAGGAGCAGACAGGTCCTCCGCCCGGCTGCCTCAGAGAGCTCTGTCTGTCCAGAGCTGCTCCAGTCGGAGCCCTGCGTCCTCAACAGTACCTGCTTCACCTTCCAGTACCGAGTGTCAGGTAGGACGATCTGCACGACCGCCCCAAACCAGAGGCTCAGAGACTGTTGTTTACATCCAGTGGGAATGTGGTTCCCCTAGTGTGTGAGCGAGTGTGAGACCTGAGTGTCTGCGCTCCTCAAGACTGAGGAAAGTCTCCCAGTTTAAAAACGTGTGCGTGTATCTAATGTACGTATATTTCTATGTGTGTGAACTACAGAATGGAGTACATGCCAGCTGAGTGAGAACGCCCTGTGCGGTCAGGGGTCACGGTGGCGTAACCTGGACTGTCTTCGCAGCGATGACAGGATCGTAGAACTGCACAAGTGCCAGCAGGTAATCACTGGGCCGTCACTGTCCTGCAGTTCAGCGCTACCTTTTCATGAAGAATTGATTTCGTTTTGTTCTGTCACTGCAGTGGATGATGTAGACTCCACTACTAATGTTACGTGAATGAAGTCCTAACATCATGAGAATAAAGCTGTAGTTTGGGGCTACGGGTCATTTTGCAGGGGAATGTGAAGATCAGCCAGTCGTTTGAATTAAAACAAGGAATCAGATGCAGCTTCAGTTCAATCAAATATGTTTCACTGAAATGTGTATTGGGCCATAGAAGAGTACAACAACAAAAAAAAAAAACAGAATGACAGTGTGTTGAATATTTTACCTGCCCTAAAAACACTCAGAACTCAGAAGAAAAATCAATCAGAACTAACCTGATAAGAAGGGGTCCAACTTTAACATGTGGCAGACAAAGCGCAATGGCTGATGACTGAATCAACACTTCTCCTTACTCCTTACTCCTTACAGCGTGACCGATGTTGGGCTGAACGCAAGGTTTTACACCTACAGCCTCTGTACCTGCTCATTAAGGATCCAACCACAGAGCCTTTCGGCTTCAGAGCAGCTTTTTCCAAAGCTCTCAACGCAAACAGCTGGATCGTGAGAGTGCAGAGCTGCTCTGCTGTCATGCACAGCAGCATAAATATTTAGCGATGACGTCAGTGCTCACTGAACAGCCTGTGGTAGCCGGCTTCCCACACAGACACACATGCGCAAATATTTAAAAGTGCCCACCTGCCATATCCCTTTGTCAGAGGGTAGATGACCTCTGTGGGGTCATCACAGCATCATTCCCTTCATCTGTGGGATCTTGTTAAGATACTTTAGTGCAGAGTTTTCCAATAACTAAATACTTCTGGCTGTTTAGCATCACATTATCATAAATCCCCTGAATACCACTTTGAACATAAACCTCACAGATTGTGCTGGAGGAAATGTTTGAGTGTATGTTTTGTGCATTTGAAAGCGTTCCTCATGAAACAATGAGATTAGTCAAGAAGGATCCAGATGGAGTGGAACTCCAGCGAGCACTGGTTATTTCCCAAAGATTTGATTTACTTTGTCTTCCTGATATCCTCCTGATATTATTTACACCTTTCTATACCATCTTTCTGTCCTATAACTCCTGTGATACAGCCTCAACAATGCATTTATAATGAGCTCAATGCACATGCGTCTGAACCAAATTCCTGAGAGACCCCAAACCAGAACATATATGTTGTGTTGTATTAAAAAAAGAAATTGTGTGATATAGTTTGGAAAATATATTATGGTGGTCGAGCTCCTCTTGTCCCACTGGCTCATTTTTCAAAGCCAATATGTAAAATGCTATGCTAAACGAATCAGCTTGCCACCAAGCCAAACAGATGGCGATGCTGCGTGTGATTGTGAAATCAGCAGCGGTGGGAGCTGCAGTGATGCAGAAGTCTGGAAGAGTCGAGTCCTACAACCTGCGGTTGAAGAGGAATCTGCTGTCGTTTCAACACTGGCCCTGTTTTTGTAAATGTGGCTGTGTTTTTGGAGCCCGACCAGTAGAACACAGTGGCAGTGGCAACAGTCCATATAGGGCAGCTGAATCTCAACCTTTCATTGTTCAAAGGCTCTAATTGATATTGTTAACTGTGAAACTTCTTCAAAGTTCTTCAGTTCTCATATTTCCAGAATCAGGGGGAATGAGACTTCGGACTTCAATCCTGCCATCACGTGTAGTGTGACTGTGTCCAAAGAACAATATTAAAATGATGCGTAATTTTAGCTGCGCTACCATTTGCAAGCAAGGTTGCTGCTAAAGTTGGTTAACCACCTCCTCGTCTCCTCAGTCCTGACATGAAGCGCTGCGTATGTGAAGCATGGAAATGTGTGAAAATAATTAGCTTGAACCTCCTCACGGCCCTGCTCTTGTGTTCAGCTCGGCCTGACCAACACGTGGAGGCTGTCGGAACGGTGCGCGGTTGACTGTCCTGTCAGCTGCATGCTCTCCGACTGGTCGGCGTGGGCAGAGTGCTCGCACACCTGCGGTAGCCAAGGTAGGCATCACGAGCAAACACGCGCTGTAAGCCAAAGGGAAAACACAATCCTCGACGGGCTCCTCATTACTCTGCCAGCTCAGGCTTTCGCCAAGATGTTGAATTGTGCACGAATACATTTAAATGCATTAAAATATTTAGGAGCATGTGGAATCCAAAGCCTTACTATCCAGTGAAACAGTGTGCTCCTCTATAATCTATATAAAGAGACAGACAACCACTCACCTCTCCCTCCTGGCTCGTCCTAGGACTCAAACCCATGACCTTCTTATTGTGCTAGCCACTGCAGCACCATGCTGCCTACATACTGTATATTGTTACATAATTAGCATTCTATATGAAGCTGCTGTTTTCAATTAGTGGGAGGATTTGCATTATAAAGTGCAGAATGACAGCTTGGGCTCAGCTCCATTTGACACATCTCACCTTTGCAGACGTGGTAAATGATTCAGCGATCCTAAATAAAACATAGACTCAACCTATGAAATTCCACGATGCAATTAGTCATCCCCAACCTGTGGCGTGCCCTTGGCATCGCTTTGAAAAACCTCATGCAATATACAAAAAGTTAATGACGTTAACCTGATTGCATACATTGTTTCTCCAGCCTCCCAAAGCCAAACTCCCAGAGGGGCGAAGCTTGTTATTCTGTTAATTAGAGAGACTCAACAGTGCCTTCTTACGTTCATCAATTTTAATCTGTCGTTTGCTGTCTGTTTCTTCACAGACCCCCCCCCCCATGTGAGGAAGCTCGCATATACACAAGTGTGTTCATTTAGGGATTTCAACTTCACACTCTGTCGTGTGTCTGTCGCAGCCGCGTCAGGAAACACATCTGTCAGCCCTGATGAGGGATTTGCGTCGCATCTGTATCAGACGACGCAAAGGATCTTGTTTTGTCAGGATGCCAAGGGGAGCGCTAATGTTTTGATTGTTGGGACGGCAGAGCTGGATGTCCTCTCGCTGTGTCTGTCTGGGCCCTGCAGAGTTCAGCATGTCCCCTGGCGCATCACACACACACACACACGCACACAACTCTTTGCTCCGTGGTTTCTCTGAACCTCACAGGATCCAGACGCTTCCCACTATGTTGTCTGGCCACTTCTTTTTTTTTTTTTTTTTTTTTACTGTTGTCATTTACCAAACCACCTCCTGTCACACATTATAAATGGCTCACTTGAACAAAGCATTTGTGAAGGAAACTGTTAGATCAGAGCATAAAGTGGCATGGTGGCGCAGATGGACTAACTCCTCTCTGTCATGACGGATTCAGTGGATAAAGCCACCTCTTTTTCCTGGTAAATAAATGATCGCCGTTCATTTCAAAGTGAGGAGCACAATCATGCATCGATGGCTCTGGCTTCATCACACAAGTGGTATACTGGATGGATCCTTTTTCAAAACGTCAGTTTCCATATGGAAGCTTGTCTCCTCTGGTATATTGTTCAGGTTTCTTGTTCTCGATCCTCTGCAGCTACGACCGTGCGCGCGCGGAGAATTCTGCAGGAGGCTCACGAGGAGGGGCGTCCCTGTCCCAACCAGCTCTCCCAGTCCAAACCCTGTCCCATAAAGCCTTGCTACATGTGGCTGCTGAGCGACTGGTCCCAGTGCACTGTGGAGGTATGACTTCCCACCATCAGCAAGAGGCTTCTGTTTTCTCTTTCCACTCAGCACTTTCAGTTGTTTACCATCATTCATGTTCTTTACATCACACTTCTTATGATGTGCAGCTTATAAAGAGGCTGCACTGCAGGGCCAGGTTCCCTGCGGCGTCTCTGACCAGCAGCTCCACTGATGATGATATCCTGTGGTGCATTCTTGCGATAAACAAAAAGCTCTTGCGTGTATCCGTGAGGGCTAATAGGCATGTCAAGTGCAGTTTTTGCTTTTCTTTTTTTTTTTTAAAACAAATGCCAGCATTATATCTGCGCCACATACTGTGTCATGGCATCTTAGCAAGGAGGCATCTTACTAGGGTCAAATGTATTGTATTATTTTTAACAATTTAGGTGGTGTTACGCATGAACTAAAACGATGTTGGTCAACGTCTTCCCAGGGAACCTCTCAAATACTGCCTTAGCTGAGAAATCAGGATGCTGTGTTGGCTAAAGTTCTACTTTCCTCTGAATCATATTGTGTGTGTGTGTGTGTGTGTGTGTGTGTGTGTGCAGGGTGCAGAATGCGGTGAGGGGCTGCGGAGGAGGAACCTGTCATGTGTCGTGCACTGGGGCGACTGGCCCGAGTCTCCTCCTCAGCCGGTGGACGCGGAGCTTTGCGGAGACAGAGCGAGGCGGCAGATTCAGCAGGAGATGGAGCAGCCCTGCTTTGTTCCCTGCCCAGGTAAAACCAGGCCGTTATAAGGGAGGAAGAAAGAAAAGACTCACTGTCCACGAAAGGTTTTTATATCCTCAGTGGATGTCACAGTTGACCTCTTGCCATCACCATTGATTTGTTTTTGCACTACATTGCATAACAACCCAGGAATAAACAAGTCATGAACCATCATCCTGGAACAATTCACACACAAGAAGTGATTACACTGCAGGATGTTGTCAATTGGCCGATCACAGCAACCCAGTTTACCGCTCCCGTGGAGGATTCCTATAAACTCAACACATTCCGTATCAGAGCGCTAACAGTGAGCCGATGGCGGATGTAATGTAACGTTGCCAGCGTTTCCTTGCTTTCTCGTCTTGCATCGCAGTCATGATCTCATGTTCACGCTGATGTGTGAGGATGATGGTGAGCGCGTCGACAGCTGGCATCCAGCAGTGTGAGTGAAGCTCCCAAGTCAAAACATGGGTTAGCCCTCTGTCACCGCTGTGACAGTGAGGTCATTGACCTCATCACAGTCCATTCAGTTCACACTGGTGTCAAACTAAAGGGACGTATGGAGATGTTTTATCCTGAAATAAGGATATTTAGCACCTGAGGCAGAGGTGGGACGTAACTCATTCCATTCACTGTGAACATGTTTAGCTTCAGGCAGTTTTCGATTTTGCTCCACTACATAATTCAACAGATATCTTTTAAATGGATTCACTTTGACAATCCCAATTGTTTTGAAATTCTTGAAAATAACCAATTACATGAGAGGTGGTCAGTGGATCCAATCAGAACAGTCGGCCATATTAAGCCCCGCCTCTTTTAAAGAGGCGAGGGAGCAACTGAGAAACCTGAACATATGTTGACGGGCCAAACAAATGATAACCGAATTCTATAAAAATCAGTCTGCATTAACAAGTAAGAACAACAACTTAACAATAATTAACCAGAACCTGT
Source organism: Pseudorhombus dupliciocellatus (assembly GCA_016785235.1). Taxonomy (NCBI): domain Eukaryota; kingdom Metazoa; phylum Chordata; class Actinopteri; order Pleuronectiformes; family Paralichthyidae; genus Pseudorhombus; species Pseudorhombus dupliciocellatus. Next base: position 5,844,783 of record JAFBJW010000311.1, read on the forward strand.
AATGGAACATGTACAAACAGACAAGTATTTCAAGTGCATTACTGTCGAACAAGTCATAACTTCCATTACATGGAATGAACACCAGCCCACCTATGGATATGACCATTCAGCACTGAGTCCTAGTATTCACTCATTTACCTATTTACTTTTTAACTTTTAACATTATTGCTACATTATTTACTTATTTAATGACTTACCAAGCAAACAAGTTGTGTAGAGCCAGGAAGAATAGCTGGGTCAAACCGGTCATGCAGTGGTGAGCGTACTTTTGGGTGCTGTCAGGTGTAGTACCTGCGCTCTGGTCAACATTTTGACCGGGAGTGGGAGGGACTACTTTGGCCGCTACGAGCAGCAGACTGACTGTTGCCATCCCTTCCACCCCGGATACGTTTAAAAATCGCAGAGATTTGTACCCGCTTTTCAGGTGGTTGTCTCTCTGCTCGGCCACACAGGGATGTGACCTGCGGGCACAGTCCACGGTAGCTGACCAGGGATCAGTGAGGAGGATTCATATTTATATGGACTGCTTGGCTGAGAGAATGGGCAGTGATTGGTGATCACAATCAGAAGCATGACTAAATGAATCAACACGATGCTGCTTTTCTTTTTTTCTCTATGTATTTGTACTGCCACTGAAGTCAAATCTTTCTCTTGTACTCCATTGGCAGCCGATTATGTGGTGTATGACTTTATGCTTTGAGAGGTAATTCTGCCCAGCTGCATGGAAAACTGTGAGAGGAAAGGAAATGTGAATGTTCTGACGTGGTCTTAAAACACGATTATTTGCTTTATATGCGACGTGACCCATATTACAAAGCCTGAGTGGCATCAGCTCCCTGGCTATAAATCTATAGGATGCACATGCTGATGTGCTCATGGATGCGCTCGTGACTGGAGCAATGAAATGCATCAGGAGCAGGTTCAGATCAACTTGTTTTTCTTGCAATTTTGAGCAGTGCGTCTGCATCCACTGGTGCCAGTTTGTAGTACACATCAAACCACACGCAGTCTGTTTTTTTTTTTTTTTTTAGATGGGATAATGATCAAAGAGAACCGGCGTTGGCAGAGCGCTGCCCGTAGCTGTAACTCAACTGAAAACAAAAAATGAAAATAAGAAATAAAAACACTGGCTGAACCTGGCAGTGCCTGTGTGCGCTACGCTGTATCTGAGCAATGGAAACGGCGGGACCGGGAAAAGGCAGCGCTGCTGCAAAAATAATATACTCTTAAGTAGTTTCTGGTGTGGTCCGCTGAGAAGACAGTGAAGAATTTGGTGCCAAATTCACAGCTGTCATGAACTTATCACTTTGGTGTGGAAATAATTAGTCGTATAATCATTTTTTATTGTATCTGTGCACAGTGAAATGTTCAATCATTATACCGTCACCATAGCAACACAATCCCAGCAGATCATAGATGACTGACATCCCATGATGCCAACTAGTGTTTTTCTTTTCATCTCTTTTTTAGGCCACACTGTGAATATGGAGCTGGCTCTAAGTGGCGCAGCTGCTGACCAGTTGACAGCCTGCTTCACTTGTCCCTGTCACACTCTCCACCTTGAAAATCCATAATGGGGTGGTTGTAGAATACATATATGAGTTTTACTCCACGGCAACAAAGAAGGCTCCTCAGATCTCCTCTGGCCGTGTGAGTGCTCGCCGCACAGAGACACCATCTTGCAGCGCTCGCTTCTGCTCATCTGTCTCTCGCTCTCCTCTGATCCTCGCCTTGATTCATCACTCACTTTGCTGCGAGCCTTGGCTCAGGATCAGGACTGTTTGATGGCCAGAGCAGATGTGTACCAGTGTGTGTGTTTGTGTTGTGCGCTCCCGCGTCTGTTGATAGTGGAGCAGGGGCCTGGGGGAGGCCGTTGTCAACACGCACGTGATGCTGCGTGCGTGCGGGCGGCCGTGCTCGTGGTACGCCGCGGCTCTCGCCACAGCACGTCTCCACGGTGCGAGGGAAGAGGATAAAGTGGGTCCGCGTGAAGATGAAGCGTAATGAGATGCGTGAGTCCACAGACGGCCGCTAATTGACGTTCATGGCAGAGAATCAGAGGCTTGTTCTGGCTGAGTGGCTGTGGCAGCAGGTGATATTATCACTACAACACAACCCTGTCAAGGATTAGTTATAATGGATATTAATGTCTGACCTTCAAGGAAGCAAGTAGTGTGTGTGTGTTGTTTGTAGACTGAGGAGATGAAGCAGCATTTATCCGCTCTAAACATTTCCCATTCCTCCCCTGAGACACAGTTCAGTATTGTGTGTTGATTTTTACAGTTGGGCCCTGCATCCCAACTTGTATTGTATAATTTATAACTCTGGTTGGCCTATTACTTCTGAATACCCACTGGGCTGTCTGAGTAATTTGTTTTTGCATTTGGTACATTATCAGCCGCAGACGTGTGCTGAAGTTGTATTCGATCTCTTTTAAATGTTCCAGGAGCTGGCGGGGGAGCCGATAAAATGATCCCTGGAACAGCGTCGGCGAGCAGAATGTAAACCTCGCCGCACTAAACCAAAAAGAAAAGCCTCTGGGTTCTGACTCGTGCCTACCTCTGCTCTTTGCAGGAGACTGCCATTTGACGGAGTGGTCCTCGTGGAGCTCCTGCCAGCTGACCTGCCTGGAGGGGCGGAGCTTTGAGACCACCGGTCGCCAAGCCCGCTCCAGAGCTGTGATCATCCAAGTCACGGAGAATCAGGGCAGCTGCCCGCATCAGGTCTTTGAGACACAGCCCTGCAAAGGTAGTGAGGAAACCACTTCAAGCCTTAACCTGTTTACAACACACAGATCCCGGTTTTTACATTGATAGTGTCTCACTTTATATTAAAATGATGCTCATGCAACTCATCAGCTATTGTCTGGTCAGTATTTTGGGACTTTTAGTGTAGAATACAGATGATCCAGGCTCATTTTAAACCATTTGTAGTCTGACTAGTTTCTATCTCATGAGTCTGTTGGGGTTTTATTTTCCAGAAGACATTTTGGCTCATCCCAAATAAACTCAGAGCCAGATCAATGCATTTCAGTCTTGAGTGCCACACACAGACTGTTTACATGCTGGTGGGCAATCACCAGCTCAAGCATCATTATCCAGACTAGAAACAGAACCAGAAGGGTTCCATCATCCAACCCGTGTCCTTCAAATACAGATCATGCACACAATCTATATGGAGCGATGAATTAACACCAGATGCACTTCACAGCTTTACAGCTTATTTCCACTCTTTGTTTTGCCACTTAATTCTTTTGTTTTCACTCTTGCTGCGCCGGCGGGGAAAAAACCCAAGCAGCAAAAAGACAAAGTTAGCCCGTATCCGCTGAACGTAGTGGAGCATTTAGCCACTAAAGAGCCAGATATTTCCCTCAGGAAGCAGTGGAGCCCAAAGATGGAGCATAAAACGAGAGTGACTAATGGACTAGCATTTATCATGTGGCCGGAAAACATGACACCAAAGGAATGCTGATGTCGCTCCGTCACTGCTGCATATGTTAATGATAAACAGTTTGTTTGCTATTGGTGATCATATGCTAGTGTTACCAGAGCCTGGAAACCGCCAAAAAACGATGGAGTAAGAAAAAGGAAATCATGCAGGTTTAATGAGCACTGCGGTTGGGTGAGGACCCAAACCACTGGAGGTCAGCAAGAACTACAGTAGAGTGCTAATCTTTATTCTCTATGTATGGACCAAAAAAGAGGACCAGCTCAGCATTATGTGAATATCAAGTGTCTTGGAGGTCAAGGCCTTCGTGGAGCTTTGTTTCTCCACGTGCTTCAGTGTGCAAGGAATTCATTGATGAACGCTTTAGCTGGCCACAAAACAGTTGTATTTACACTCCAGTATTTATCGTACGGTGGAGGTCGACCAGTGTCAGGGCGCCGTTGCCCTGGAAAGATCTTACTTCTAAATGGACAAATTCATAGTCAGAGGCAGTTTTAAAACTTCTGGAGAAACATGGCTCGGAAAATGACAAATTGGATGAAAGGTTTCTGGTTAAAGCATCATGAGATATGCTCTGATTATCATGTAGGTCACAGGTATCGACAAATACAATGTGCTTCTGCTACTTACACGCGGACCATGACAGCACCGTGTGTTTCTACTGAACACAGCCATCAAACACTCTCTACATGGTGGAGTGAGAGGAAGTAGATAAACCTCCTCTGGGAGCACTAACCTCAAACAGGAGCTCCTGCAGACGAGACCCGCACGATGTTCAAGAGGAATGTTGAACTCGCTACAGAGCCACTTCAGCTCCGCCATAAGCCCAGGATGTCTTCAGTGCACAGCTCTCTTGAGATCACTCCACAGCATCTCTATTGGTTTAAGATCCGTGCTCTGACCGGGCCACTCAATCGCGATGGATTTGCTTTTCCTTTAGTCTTTCCAAGGTAGACCCACTTCCATGTTTGGGTCTTCATCATCCCACTCCTACTGATTTTCAAGCAGTACAACCAAAACACGATGCTCCCAACACACTGTGCCTGTATGCACCACTGAGGGGTTTTCCTGTTGGTGTGAACTGCCATTTTTACACTAAATGCACAGAGCTGATTCTTCCTCCCAGACATTCAAGCTTAGTTTTGCTTCACAAAACTTTTGCCCAGTTGAGTTATGAGTTGTCCAAGTGCTCTGGAGCTAACTTCCAATACATAGTGACACGTAACTTAACGTGAGCTCAAGTGGTGTCAGAATAATTTCAAAAAGTTGCGGCAGCGAAAATTCATGAGAACACCACTTCAAGTTGGAACAGTTCAAAAAGTAGGAGTTGCAGAGATGCATTATTCATCACTTATTAACCAATTCATTATTATTATTTTTTTTTACAAAACTACAAAAAAATTAAATATCAATGTGATTAATACAATTCTCTACAAATTGCTTTAAATTAAAACAAAACATATCTGTAATCATCGAGGATCAGCCCGACAGGTTTATATCTCAGAAAAATTATTGATGTTGTTTTTTTACAATTTGCACAAAACAAATATGAGCTGTGGTTTTGTCATGTCCAGTCCAGACTGGACATGACAAAACACCCTAAATGCTACCACCAGGTTGTTATGTTTACAAGTGCAGGGTGGGAGGAGGAGTACTTAGCTGCTACTTCACCACTAGATGCCACAAAATTCTACACACTATATAATCTACTTCTTGACTGATGTACCTGAATAGCAGAACCAACTCTATTCTTCCATTACATAGAAGCGTTTTTCAACTTGAAAAAAAAGGGTAACTCTCAGACTTCCTGGCATTTTTTTTACATGCAGTTCACCCATGGTGCATACATGAGTGATTTCGAACTAAATTCAGATTTCACAAGTCCTCTCTTGAGGGGTTTCCCCTAGGAAAATAACAGCCTTCTTTTTGAAAGAAGAAATATGAGAGCTATCCAATTTTTTACCACCTCATTTCCTCCAGAGATGCCTTTCTCACATCACACCGGGTGTCAGTGGAGCGGTGCTCTTTTCCTTTACACTACAAACGTAATACACCTTAGTATGAGATGAAATGGAGGGGCAGTGGAGGAAGCGGTGGTTAATGTCCACGGCAGTGGGATGACGGCGCCAGCGGCTGACACAAACTGCTAATGAGCCTCGCCTCTGCCTCTTTGTGCCACCGCTGCAGAGGGAAAATGCCACAGTTACCAGTGGAGGACGGGGGGATGGAGCAACAACGAGCGAGTGGTGTGGTGTCAGCGCTCAGACGGCATCAATGTCACAGGTGAGCCTTCGCAGCAGCGTCCCTGAGCCCCACACACACACACACACACACACACACACAGCGACATGTGAGAATAAATATGAATCTAAGTATATCTGGCCTGATGCTGACTGCAACAGAGAGTGTCCCAGTTCTGCCTTTGTTCCCTGAATCTGTGGGAACAGCAGAAAGAGCTCCACGGCGAACATGGATGCGTGCCCCAGTGTCTGATAATTTGATTGCTCGGGAAAAAAATGTGAATTTGAAAGTGTTGCAGATAATGGGAAGTGAATCTCCCTTCATTCAGCCGAGTGAGCAAAAGCTCTCACTCAGGTTATTTCTTGCAGAGGTGCTTGAAGCAGCAGGTGTGAGAATAAATTAAGAGATAATTGAAAAGTGACTGTGGAGGAAACAAAAGGAGATATTTTCACTTTGCAAAAACATGGAACTCTTCATGAATAATGTCCTGCAATAGCTAGAATTACTCACTTTACCACCTTAAAATAAACTGGATTGTGCAGCCGGCTCCGCACAGTGAACATGTGTTTCTATCTCCCACACACCTACACACATATGCACACACACACATAACTAATAAACAAAGAATCGTTCGAGTATATTGTTCCAGTTGAATTTACCACCTTATTTGAGCTGTCCATTCTTTAGCGCAGTCACTATTGATTTCTCCTCTGCCTCTTAACATAAGTAATCAATAAGTCCGACTCCGAGCTGGGAGGCATTCAATCCATATAAATATAATCATGCATTTGTATTTGTGGGAAGTAAAGCAGGCGTGGAGAAAGGGAACAAAGGTAATAGTTCTGTGGGAACCAGCCGCTCGAGGCGAGCGTGATGTGCCGTAAATAGCGGGTGAACGTGATCTTATCGCCGTAAGGAAGTGTTTCTGACAAATATGAGACCAGGAGGAATAACCTCCCCCTGCAGACGAAGGCAGGAGCCCTAGGCATTACTCTTTGATATTTTGACATGCAATTTTCCATGTTTGAATTAAAATGCTCACAGATTGATCAGGGACCCTGATAGGCAGCCAGGGCCATTAATCAGGTGTGGCACTACATTCATTTACTGATCAATGGGCAAAGGCACAGAAATTAAAGCACCTGTTGTTCTCCCTCCCCAGGGGGCTGTTACCCGCAGAAGCGGCCCACCACGGTCAGACACTGCCATCCTCTGTGCACCAAGCCCTTCTCGCACTGCACGCCGGTGAGATCGCCGTTTCCTTTGATGAGGCGGCTGTGATCTTCACAGCTATTTTGCTTTTTCCTGCTGCTGCCGCCTCGTAAACAGGGAGCGATATGGATTTTGACAGATGACATTTTTAATTTTCGAGAACAGGCCATTAAAGGGAAATCACATTAATGGCAATGAACTGACTGTACCTGGAGGGTTGGGGGGGGGGCTGAAAATAAGACATAATCTAAGCTTGAAGTTTTACTGCCCCTCAGAGTGCCCTCCATGTTACTGCACTTCAAAGTGATTTCATTCCATTGAATCAGACGTTTTACTGGAGATAAAAAAAAAAAAAGCTTTAGATGAATCAAACGTGTAACCCACTCATCAATCTCTTAATCTGGCAATTATGATCCACCAACAGTTTAATACCAGCGCTCAGATGAATCAAGACCCGTCCCAACGTGTGACTGCACAGACTGCTCTGTCAGCAGGAAAGCAACGATGCCCCTGGTCTTGTGTCGGCTATAAATGATGGTCTTCTCCTCACAGAGCGGAGTGTGCGGGTGTGAGCGGGGTTACACTGAAGTGATGACCACGCACGGCTTCTTGGACTACTGCACCAGAACGCCGGGGGTGGACAACAACAAGAAAGCTGACGTGAAGACCAACTCTGGAAGATTAAAACCGGGGCCGTCTCAAGCTCGAGACCTCTTCAGCGAGTGGACCTTACGACCCGTCGGCCCAGGTATGGGAATGGAAATCGTCTCTGCAGCTCGGCCTGCGTCACCCCTGCCTTTGAACCTCCTCGTTGCAGCTTCCAGGAACACGAGGCCGGGGGTGGACTTTGTTCTGTGTTTTTACTGCTGGACTTCTCATTATGGGCCGTGAAACCAGGACGGGGAATCTCTGTCTTACTGTTTGATTTTCTCATCAACGTCTCATCTGAACTCTTTCAGACGGGGCGTCTGAGTTGCTGAGAAACCGCAGTGTTGACAGTGAAACTGAACGGCCAGCGACTCCATTTATTTTAACTGCATATGGTCGCCTTGTTTCTGCTTGTCAGCCTCTGCAGTAGTTTCCCCAGCTGTTCAAGTACAGACTTTAGGAGTAGAAATATTCACAGAGTAGTAAATCTGCTTTTTGATTTGCACAGATGGGAGAGTAAAGCTGTGGGTCTACGCCGTGACTGCCCTTGGATTCATCATGATACTCTTCATCGTTACTGTAACATTCCTGGTCTGGTATGTGTGTGATAAGTGATTGTGCTCCTTCTCTATACACAAGTTAAATCCCATTGTAGATGAGAGCCAGCAAATTCCTCAAGATTAGACTGTGTCATAGACACATAGACAAAAAAAAATGACAGGAACAAATGAGCAAGGGGTTGGTTTGTCTGAAATGTTAAAACATTTCGACGATATGGCCGCCGACCAAATGTGAGGCCACATCTTTGTGGCTGGCCACGCTATAATGACACTAAAATTTCATGCTTCCTACAATTTTTTAAATATGGGAGGTAGTTCCCATCATGCTGCTCGTTCAACAGCTAACTTTGGTTATAATGACTGAACGTCATGATTGACAGTTTACTTTGACACGACTTCCTTCTTGTTTTCTGTTTTTTCCAGTAAACCATCCAAATCCACGAAGACATCCCCTCCGCCCCAGAAGCCGCTGACCCTGGCCTATGACGGGGACATGGATATGTAACCAGGCTGCTGCTATACCTCACAACGACACCCTCAGCCTCTGATGGACCCCTGACTGCGTTCAGATCGTTGACATACAACCTACCACTGGTTTGAGCTGGGAGACTTTTTTGCTGTATTAATAACTGTACTGCAAAAAAACGGACGAAGCTCTCGCGAATGATCTGCGAACGATCTGCGGCGGCCATCTTTCCTCCTCTGAAAGGAGGAACTGAAACTGATCGAGGTCACAGGGAAGTCTGTGGGCAAAGAAAATAAAAGGACCTGTAGTTTCTTTTCTTAACTGCTTGCAACACGAACACTTAGTTGAAGCGCTGTTTGCAACCCCCAAATACACAAGGAGGATGTGGAGGTGTCGACCCTAGAGGTGGGAGGGGCCTCGTGTGTGTGCTGTGAGGGAGTCGTCACTCATGACATTATAAAGGACAATGGAGCATTGACATTTGAATTTGTCTCATTAGTGCTGGATCTTTGTAAAAGAAAATGTCACAAGCCTTTTGGGTAAACAAACAGCCTTTTTTTCAATCTCTGAGAATAAACAAGAGACTTTATGCACTATGTTAGTGCTGATTCCCTTTTTTTCCTTTCAGATGACTTTTTCTAGTGTTTCAATTGTAATGCAAGTTGTTGCTGTCAGATTGTGTTTGTTGATGATGCCATATGTTGTGTATCTGTGGAAACCAAAAGCAGGCTTGCCTTGAGTTAAACGATTCAACGATGCAGTAACTTCTCCTCCCTGTTGCCCCGCCACCGAGGACTAAAATTAAAGAACGATGTCAGAAATTGTGCAACGAGCGCTGCCGGGATCACCAGACAGCAACGCTGACCGATTCTTTTGATGCAAGTTATCAAATACCAGCATGAGGATGATCATACCTCATACACGCACTCTCATTAAAAGGCAAAAGAAAACAGCTCCAATTCACCAAATAACACATACACAGACAGTAGACAGGATGATTATCCACTGGATCACAGTTTCCATTAAACTCAATGTCTTGATTATTTTTCACAACATTTATTCCATTGATTATACAGATAAATACAAATTAGGCTGGCAGAGTGCACAGATGCAGGATCGTTTGAAACGGTTTATTTATTTATTTATTTTGCACCATGAAGATAGGGCTCCAGCAAAGACAGCAAATACCAAATATTTTCAAGCACAGTTAAATTATAAACATTTTTCATTTCTCCAGCTCATACATAAAAGTGTTTTCTTTATCTAGGCCAAAGGTTTCTTTTGAAAATATTTTTGTCAGATTTCAGCATCTGCGATTTTAATCACGCTAACATTTTTCAAAATCATCTTGGTGGATTGGAAATTCCCCCCCCCCCCCTCGGGTCAGTGAGACGCAGACCCTCCTGAGCATCAGTCATCACAGCCAGTGGAGAATTAAATTCCTAATACTTGGTGCTTTCGACTCTGACCAGAGTTTTCTGCTGTTTCGCTTCTTGCCTCCACAAACTTGAGCTTTGGTCTCTTGTCATCTGACCTCCCACTGAATGTATTCTACCAGACATAATCTATAATCTTAATGGTTGTGCAAATATGGCGGTTATATGCTGTAACAACTGTACGTCAACAGCTGATTGTATGTAGGCATGCTTGATTCATATTGGCAGAGAGCGCTCCAAGTGGCCTTGCAAAGATTCTGTTTTTTCCAATTGCCAAACATTTTACAGTAGTTTCTTTTAGGTTGTGTTTCTAATATTGGGCCAGTGAAGGGACACGGTTCATTTGAGGTCATTGTGCAACCCGGCCAACTGATTAAAATAGTCATTTGATCACATTCACATTTGGAAAGTGTGAACAGCCTCTGATGAAGAGACGTTTGCTGGGTTGTGTCCCAGAAAATCTGAAAGTATGATCATCCATTGTTTACAAGTACCATGCTATTTGTGTTACTATTATGTGTACATGGAGAGCTGGACAAAAATGCAAATAAATTGTGGAACAATGTGAAAATAAAATGGTGCCTGCTCCCTTTTCTTCGCTGCACCCCTGGTTGAATATTTTTACGAGAGACGCTCCGTCCTGCTGTGATCTTCATCGGCTCCTTGACTCTCGAGTCCTGATAAATTGTAATTACCGATACAGGCTCCGGCTCTGGAATAGATGAGCATCTGATAAAATTCATCTCGCCCTGCAGGCAGATTCCCAGGCTGATATTCCCAGGATGCATGCAGGTTGTGGAGTAAACAGTTCCTAAATCTTTTGTTCTCATCGAATTCATTTATTTAAGACTGTCACTTTTGTTGAAGAGATGGTTGAATTCGAATGCTTGTGTCACAGCCATCTGATCTGTGGCAAAGTCGCGGGCCGATCTTGTCGTGTTCAATTTGTCTCATTTTCTTCGCCATTCTGATGTATTTGCAGGTTTCAGTGAAGATACGCGAACAGCTTGGCAAGGGCGGAGGGCAGGATTCATCTTTTTTAAGCGAGAGATGGGTCATTCTAATAAAATGCAGCGTGCTGCTGTTTGGCAGAGCAGAGTGAGACCCCAGTGAATATTTTGTAGGAGCGATGTGTAACCTCTTGAAGCAATGAGTGCTCCATATCCTGTTTTACTGGTTGATCAAGTGATTGTACAGGTTTCATCAGAGGCGGAGATCGCTCACTGGAGGACAGAACGAGCCCAGACGCAGACTCAAAGGTCAAAAAATAAAAGGGCTCATTAACAAAAGGTCACAAGGCCAAGCTTGGAAAAAAGTTCATGAGCAATACAGAAAAAACTACGGAAATACGGAAAACTGAAAACTAAGGTCTTAACAAAAGATAAGACACATTAACTTGACTCCTGTGCTCCACTGAGCACACGACATCAGACAAGGCCTGGACATAAATGTAAACTTAACTTGACTCTTAATGCATATTATAAACTAAACATGAATCTAACATAACAAATGACAAGACATGACAAAACCAAAACTGACAGTTGCATTGATGTTTATGTGTAAACCTGTGGAGCACAGAGATGATCTGTGGGTGAATACATTGAGCCTCATCATGGACATCAGTCAGCTCACACCACCACTGTGTGCGTGGCTTCATGTACAGCATTGTTGTGGGTGGGTGGGTGAGGTGGCGTCAGGCGGCTGGGGTGGGGTGAACGACCAGTGAACGAATCACTGCCAGGGACCCCCGTCCCTGGGATTACATCATTACACAAGTAAAACAGGTTAAGTAAGGTCAAGAGTGCTTTGCATACCTCATATTCATTTTAGTTCGTTTTTTTAGAAATGCAAATGTACCTATTCTCTCTGTCCATTGCAGCTAAACCATACAGGAGCAAAATTCAACTTCTTTAAAAGCTGTTACAATAGCCAGTAGTTTGAATTCAATAAGGAAAGACAAACTGTTTTCACAATCAGAGAGGAAAGTGACGTTTCCCTTCAGCCCCTTGTGATGTCATCGACGCTGCTAGATATGGAGGCTGGAGGTGATTAGTGAGACGGAGGAGGGTCACAGCAAATCACTGAATGACGGCTGACAGACAGGAAAGAGGAGCACATTTCAACTCTGATAGTTATAACTTGATTGACTCACTGAGACCGTGACAATATCCGATTGGATTATTGTAAACACCCGACAAGAGACAAGGAGAGTAGAGAATTAGAAATGACTGGTCTAAAACAGATCAGAACTCTGATCAGGGCCCAACACAAGGTCAGCCAGTGTCCAGCATACATCCACATAGACCACTCCTTATAAGTTCCATATTCATGTCTGCCTAACCCTACTCCCACTGCAGTATCTCTTCTGATGTGCTGTGTGGCCTAATTACAGTCTAATTTGAGTTCTTGGCCCACTTCCTGACTATCTGACATAATAAGCAACGGGAAATCTGGGTGTCATAGACAAAGCAATGGCCTTTACTTTATTCTCTTGTGTTGAAAGTACAAATTCAGCTTGTTTCCACGTCCTGCTGCAAGTATCGTGAGAAGCACTCGTTCATTCATCTTCAACCGCTTGACACACAACGACAGACAACCATCTGCCCACCTGCGGGCAATTTAGTTTGACCAATGAGCCGGACGTGCATGTCTTTGGACTGTGGGAGGAAACCAGAGCACCTGAAACCCACGCAAGCACGGGTAGGATGCCATGCAAACGCCACACAGAAAGGCCCTGCTGGTTCGGCCCGGGAATCGAACCCAGTACCTTCTAGTTTTGAAGGGGGAGACGGCTCTACCTTATCAATGTAATCTGTCTTTGGAGCAGAGTACTGATGATCCTGCAGCTCATATTTCTGCTGACCTTACAAAAACACAAATCTAAAGTTTTTTCTGAAATAAACGCATCAGTATCCACTCAATGAGAAAACCCTGATCCTGAGACCTAGAACTAATCCTGATAAATATTGTGTCTGTTTTTATTCTTCTCAAAGATCCATTTTTTTCCTTGTGCGCTGATGCAGCAGTGCTCCACTGTGATGGGCCCATGTACAACAATAACACAACTTTGATATGATGGATTACATGAGTCAAGCAAGTTTTCAAGGGATACATTTTTTTCAAAGGAGAAATAACAATTGCACGATTATACATTCAAATATACTGCACATTATTATCATGCAGTTGTGTAGTGAATTACATTTTCAATGCTGGTGTAGCTTCTCCTCAGCGCTGTTAGTGGTGCTAGTCAAGTTAAGTTGTTAGTGTTTTGTTTACTTCCTGTTTTATTTTAGTAAAAGTCTGTTTTTCCTGTGTTCACTGTCTCCTTGTCCGTATCCTCTCTGATTGCTGAGTGTCTTGTCATTACCCCTCTCCCTTTATACACTCCTCTTTTCCTGTCCTTCTCTGTTCCATGTGTGTCTTTCGTGTCCTGTCCATTCAGAGCTTTGTGGGTATTTGGTTTGTTTAGGCCTTGTTTGCTTGTTTTGTTCCTGTTTTACTTAGAGAAAGAGTTCAGCCTTTTTTGAGTGTTTCTTGGATTTTTTGATCAAGAGTAAATAACTACTCTCTGGCCCCGTGCATTCTATGCCGTGTGAATTATGGTAACATCCTCTAAAGCTTCCAGCCATAATCTGAAGGGGCCCTGTACTTTACAGCATATGCTAATAAATTGGAGCCAGTTCTTACAGACTCTGACTCTCAAGTTCTAAATAAATGAGTTGGTCTTTTTCACATTTTGTCCTGCTTTTTTTGGAATTTTATGTGAAAGACCAACACAAAGTGCCACACAGCTATGAAGTGAAAAATGAAAAAAAAGATATGATTTTCAAAATCTTTTACTAATTAAAAAAAAAAAATGTGTGGTGTGCGAAAGTATCCAGCCGCCTTTACTGCTCCTCTAAAAATCCAGTATAACCAACAGAAGTTTGCCAATGATTAAACAGTCTACCTGTGTGTTAGCTAATCTGAGTATAAATTCAGCTGTTCTGTGAAGGCCTCAGAGTTTCATTAAGAAGCAAACAACACACCAGACAGGTCAGGGACAAAGTTCTGAGATAGACAAAGCAGGGTTAGGCTATGAAAACACTCCCCAAGCTTTAGATACCTCTTTTAGCCCTTTTAAATCCATCAACATTAGATGGAAAGAGTATGGCACAACTGCAAATCTATCAAGACGCAAAGACGCAAAGCTGGTAGAGACATACCCTAAAAGACTTGCAGCTGTAATAACAGTGAACAGCAGTTCCACAAAGTGTTGAATCAGAGGGTAGAATAGTTATTTATTTATGACACTTTGTGTCCCAATAAAAATATATTCATGTTTGTAGCTGTAGCAGGACAAAATGCGGAAAAGTTGAATGAATACTTATGGAACCCTCGGTATTTTGGATACTGTTGCGTGCAATTCAAGATGCTGCGACGCCTAGAGGTGAGGGTGCAATGTTGCAGCTGAATCCCCATCACCCCATCCTCTGCTTCCATGAAGAACAGAGACCCTCTGGTAGCTGGCCCAAAAAATCAGAAGGTGTTTAGTTTGTCCAGTCTGTCCAAACTAAACATGGCAGAGAGGAGCCTCCCCTGATGCAATCCCGACACATTTATATATAATATTCCTGTATATTGAATATAGACAGTGACCTATATAGTCCCCTATATATGACGCTGGACCTTTAAGTTTGCTGGACACTGGTTTGACTGTGGGTGTGTGTGTGTGTTTGTCTCGGGGGGGGGCAGTCCTCCGTAAAGTGGGAGGGTTCTCTCCTCCGCTCTCAGCCCTCGGATCGTTCACGACTCTCAGCTTTGATCGACATGTAAGTGGACTCGCCAGCGCACACACGGTCAACACACACACACACACACACACACACGCACAGTACATTCATGCGTTCACCCGGATTGGCAGCGTCATGCTCACGGCAGGACGCGTGTGTGCCTGTAAGAGAGACTGCGTGCGTGTGCGTGTGCGTGTGGTATTGTGTAACCCCGCCGGCGGGGACAGTGAAGCTGGTTTCGCGTTGGGAGGGACTGGGTGTGAGGACGCACTCTTCCTCGAGAATTAAACAAAAATGTTTTATTTCATGTAAGATGTTTTATTTCTGAATCTCTGCTCTGTTTGATCTTCCATTTGTAATTTTAAATATGTTATATGTTAAAGATAACAACAACAACAACAATAATAATACAATAATAATGATAATAATAATAATTATTATTATTATTAATTACTTATTATTAATTATATTTATATAACCATTATTAACCATTATTATTATTATTACAAGAGCGCCCCCCCCCCCCCGTACGACCTAGTAACGGACTAGTAGTTGAAGAAGTCGTATAAAGTCATATAATAGTCCTAACTTTAACGCAAATAATTTAAAGCTAATTAGAGTCAAGCTTTACTCTCTCATGTGAAATAATCTTGGGAAAGAAATGTGTTTAATATGTTAGTAACTGACTTTGGTTGGTTGCATAATGACATGTATGGCAGTCAAACAGTTACACTTCGTGGTGGGAATTCATGTTCTCCTGCAACAGCAACTGTGGTTGAGCTAAAATAAAACCAAAAACATAACAGAACCCTCACAAACACGTTGAAGCTGATTTGCATTCTGACCTTTCTTGGCCATCAATGACAGTGTTTTGTTTTTGCCAGATTACACGTGCCATGGCGTCTCCTCTGAAGACTCTGGTCAGTGATGATAGCCGGTACCAGAAATCCTTCCAGGTTTTTCTGGAGCGCTCCTCTGAGCATCAGTGTATGCAGGACTTCATCCACAACATGCTGCCAGACATACTGGCCAGGTATGAGTGAATTCATAAACACTTTCCACCGTAGACTGGAATACATTACCCGTCTGCTCAATGTAGTATGTGACAAAAGAAGTATTCAAATTGAGACAGTGTACAAAAACATTATTATTGTAGTGGAGTTTACCCTCAGCCCTTAACAAGTTCAGAAAAGTAACTTTACTGGAATACCTAGATGTAGGTGCTGGAATTTTTTTTTTTTTGCATGAGGAGAAATACATTTTTGATTTGTTCTGTTTGTGAAGAATAGAATAAGATTAGCAGAACTCTCAAAGATTGATATTGGCCTGAGAGATCTGTCTGTCTCACGGGAGTGAACACCCCCCCCCCCCAACACCATTAAGCAGAACATGTAGTGAAGGTAATTAAAAAACATGGCCGCCTCCTTACAGAGGACCCCGTTCCTTTAAATATATCACCATTTAATTATTATGGGCCCACTCTCTATGGTAAAGACAATTAGTTCATACAATTTATATGAACAACACCATTAGAACATTTCAGCTAAATCTGACACACTGAACCTTGAACCTGAAGTGACAAACAACCCCAACAAGACAAGAGCATCTTTCACTGGAAACACTGATACTGTTAAGTTGTGCCTCATTAGCCATTAGCTGGCAACTATTTAAAACCTCCACATTTCAAGCAGAACGTCTCACAACCCAAATCTACATGATTTATCATAACTGGGAATGGGAACAAGTCTTTCACCTTCTTGTTTTTCTGCTGTGTTGATATAAGCCACCGCACGTGTGCACAGATAAGAGAGAGAGATATGACTCATTAGTAAATTGAAAGTTTGGTGCATTAGCGCCATTAGAAGTGAGTGACAGAGCTCATTGGGGCAACAGTCAAAGCCTGTTGAAGGTCCCACAGACACCAGACAGTGTCGGGCAGCATCACCACTTCTAACATCCACAAATCCAAACCACAGTGGAAAGGCTGCAGGTTAACTGTTCTGTAATATGTTTGTATTCCTCTCTGCTCCCTCCTCAGCGTGGGCGGTGGAAAGTCCTGTCTGAATGTCATCGGAGTGGGAAGTGGAGCCGGTAAGAGCGCATGTTTACGGGACACTTTCACTGCTGAACTTATGTTCTGTGTGACGCGGCAGACAGCTGAGGTGGATTAGCCCACTGTAAGCGCTCCCACTGCACTGCTGTCATTTATGGCCACGGCACTAAAAACCTTTACCCTTATTATTGCTGTCAAGGGTCTGTATGTGTCAGTCCGGCCATCAGATTAATCTTTAATCTCGGTGCAGACGAGGCGACCTCACCAGTCTGTAGTTTTACTGCACATGTTTCCAGAGCTCATGATGACTGCAAGGTTCATTTGATCTTGAGCAAACCGACTACTGGCCCAGGAGGGCTGTTAGCCTTCCCCTATGTCAGAGCCAATTTAATTTACCTGAGCTGTCATGTTGGTATCATTATGGAGCGCCGTTCCACACCCTCTAATGGACTGTAAAATCTGTTTGAACGACTACAAACTCCCCAGTAACTTATTATCAGATCTTATTAGAAAGGCTCAGCATCTGTCCATGTCTCTGCTGAAAATGATTCCTCCATCAGCTTCAGTAAGACCTCGAACAAAGTTCCCTGCTGGTGGCTGACTGACATTAAAGAGAGTATCCCAGCTGTAACCTGTTCCACTGGTATGGCAGCGTCAGTGCACAATTTGCAAAACTGTTCGTTATATCCTTGTCCCGCTTGGACTCAAGTATCATGATGATGTGTTGTGATGTCTTCAGAGTTCTTTTTTGTCCTAGTTTGCAAAGAATGGGTGGTTTAAAAAAAAACAACCATATCCCTGCAGGTAAGATTGACCTAGAGATTCTCTCTGAGCTGCGGAAGAAGCGCCCAGGAGTGACTGTGGATAACGAGGTGGTGGAACCCAGCAGCCAGCAGCTCCACAACTACAAAGGTACGGCCTCTGTGTGCACGCAGCCTTTAACCTATCACAAATTCACACTGCGTCTGGATATACCTCTCAATGTATGTTTCAGTATTTTATTTAACAGGAAAAAAAGGGGTCATCCTCCGCATTGTATTTTTTTTAGATTTTAGAGCAGCTCATGGCGTTCACACTCGTGCATTATTAACACAGTTATAACACCGTATAATAGGAGGAGGAGTTCCTTCAACCTCCAGACTCAAGCCGTTGTGTCAGCATGTATCCCCCCCTCTGATGTGTCTTTGATTAAAACTCTGAATCCCCAAACGGCTCCAAGTCTGCTGCAGATCTCCACTCTGCTCCTGCCACTTCATATTCACGTCAGGCGTTTCAAAACCCATCAAATTCTCGATAATCTTCAGCCTCCTCATTTGTATCCTTCGGGCTCATCCCTAATGCACTTTGTGTTCCCTGTGTTCTTGCGCCAACCCGTTGCTCAGGTCGTCTGTATTTGCAAGCGGCTCACTCAGCTTCCTCGCTGTTGACAGACGTCTTTGGGAAAATGCACATTTTTTGTAAAAAGCAGGTTTTTCAGACGTGCTCACCCTTGCCCGACTTGAAATTGCACCTCGCACGCAGCTGCTGCGTGTGGTTAAAGCTTCAACATGGTGACTCAGTCTCATCCAGACAGTTCATCAGGTGCATATGCAGCGGGTCGTGTCCTCCCTCTAACTCACTGTGTGATGCAACAGGCTCCAACCCTCATCTTTGTAGTCGCTTGGCAAGGCAAGGCAAGGCAAGGCAGTTTCATACACAGCGCAAGACAGTGTGCTTTACATAAATAACAGACACACAAAATACCGTAAAATGCGTTAGAAGAGCTTAGTCATCAGCACATGACAAATAAAAAGATTTTACTCCTGCACTTAAAAAATTAAACAAATAAAACAAAAAAATGTTTTAAAAGAGCTTAGTCATAAAAATGTTTCTAGCCTGGACAGTTGGGGCTGATCTCGGTTCGATTGCTAATGCGTTGACCCTGTTGTGCAGCAGAATAGCTAAACGCTGCGTCACCAGGTTTAGACTGAACTCTGGGCTCCACTCGCCGACCTGAGTCACTAGATCTCAGAGCTCTGCTGGGTTTGTATTCTGTTAATAAGTCATCAATGTACCTTGGAACCATTTGTACACCACTCGCAGAATTTCAAAATCGATTAGCTTAAAAAAGAAGTCATGTGAGGTCTTCAGCAGCCAGCGTCTGTTAACTTCAAAATGTGTCAAGACAAGGAAATCAAATTTTAAACTGGATCTTGCAAAACGTGGGATACAGTGAAATGCCATTTGCACAAACGAAGCTGGAATTATAACACAGATCCAGTTTTCTCAGTGAATACAGTGACATGCTTGAACTACAGCAACTGTTTTTTCCCCCGTCTGTAGTTTCAGTGTCACAGAAACCAGAGCTGGATTACATCAAATTCGTATGGAATGAGATGACTGCCTCTGAGTTCCAGGAGCACTGGATGGCGAAGAAGACGCCAAAGAAAGCCGACTTCATCCACATGATACAGGTCTGTTTTTTCTTTTTTACACAATGCTTTGGCTCTGAGGAAGACTCTTGACACATCCAGGTCATGTTCATTTGAAAGTGCTGTGCAGCAATTAATCCCATTAGAGCATCTGTCTAGCACAGCGCTATAATTGACTGCAGTCACCAGCTCATTATCTTTGGTGAAAATCGACAGATGCTGTACTACGTGAAGGATCCTGCAGCGACCATCAGCTTCTTCCAGAGTCTCCTCGATAAGAATGGGAAGCTCCTTATCATCCTGGTCTCTGGTAAGTGCAGGGATCATCACGTGGTGATAAGCGCCGCAGGCAGTCCATGTACCTCATGCCTGCGCAGTGCATGCAGTTCACAACGTAACTGGAAAACAGAAGAATCCCTCTCTGGTACAGTAATGTCATTCATATTTGATTCACCTCTTTGGTCCACAGTGAAACATATCCACCACCATTGAATAGATTCTTAGTGAAATTAGGTGCAGGACCACCAACAAACAATGAACCTCATTGACTTTGGTGATCTCCTGACTTTTCTTTGTGTGTCAGCCAACTTTTAATCTGTTCAGTGAATATCCTGGCATCCAGTCATTGATAATAAGCAACTGTTAGACATGCTAAACTAAGAGGGCATCAATGTTGGACAATACCTGATGAACGTCTGTTTGTGATCACATGCTACTGTGCTAATAATGCTACGTGTGTGCTATGCCCTGAGAGCTGCTATATATACATACATATATGCGCTGCTAGCATCCTTTTCACACATCACTTTCAACAGAAGAAGACACTATCGTCATCCAAGTGAGCGACGGCTCAAACAGATGCGAATCGAGTGCATGTCATGTGATGACCGGCGACTCGGAGTCAGCGTGTCAACACGAAGGAGGACTGCAGGGTTGTTTTCATGTGTGTTCCAGAGGAGAGTGGTTGGGGGAAGCTGTGGACGACGTACGGGCAGCAGCTCAGTTGCACAGAAATAAGCCAGTGTGTGACCACCGGAGACATCAGACGCCTCCTGGACTCCAAGGGTGTGAGCTACCAGAGCTACCAGCTGCCGTCTCACATGGATATCACCGAGTGTTTCACCGAAGGCGATGAGACAGGAGAGCTGATGCTCGACTTTCTCACCGAGGTGCTGAACTTCAGCAAGACGGCCCCGGCGGAGCTGAGAGCCGGAGTCATGGCGTTGCTGCGGCACCCACACTGCAGCGTGGAGTCCAGCGGCAGAGTTATCTTCAATAACTCTCTTGAAGCGATAGTCCTGGATAAGGTCTAAATACACGTCCTAGTAATGTGAACGTGAAACCTGCTCTGCGATGATAAGATTGTTGTTGAGTTTTAAACAGATTGTTTTAGAATAACTTGTTTAACTCAAATGTAATTAGCAAGCTTTATCCAGTGATTTTTAAACTCCTGCACTAACTGGAACATCTCCAGGTTAATTGGATATGTTTTCTAATGATTCCTATTTTGTTCCTTCATACAGTGTTATCTAGTAATCTTCTATGCTTGTGTCAAATGAATATGGGGTAATTGGTTCTCTCACTTTCACAATCCTCTAAAACTCCAGCGAATGTGAAATCAGGGCTTCAGAGTGCAGTTGGCAGAGTGTGCTGCCAGCCTCATTCCACTGCTGCTCTCGTCGCATGTGAAATTAAATTCAAAATGGAAAATGCCACATGTCCACATGTCCATGGTGACATACGTCTTCGTTTTGGAGTAGTGTGTAAGAGTGTGTGGAGCATTTCAACACACTCTGTTGTGGAATTGGCTTTCAATTGATGTGGTTTATATTTCTCCTTTAAGCCTGTGGCTGAGGGGATAGTGTGGTTGCCCAGAAGGTTGTGGGTTCAATCCTGCTTTGAAATCACTATATGAATACAAACCATTAACCATGTGATGTGAGGGACATCTCGGGTTCATTCACACTAAATTAAACTTGTGAACTAACCATGGATAAACTTTGAGGTTTTTTAATGAAAAATATTATAAATACATAACTCAAATGCTCAGTTGTACGCGTTATAAGGTGACGTGGTGACACGGGCCTTATAGTGACCTGATATGGGAAAAGCATTGGTGAGGCATTGGCGCCATCTTGAGGATGATGTGAGTAACTACGGACTGTAAAATACTGGACATGGACAATGGGCAATTATGGTGCAGAGCTAGTATTTACACAGTTAATGAGCAGGTGACTGAACATCGCCCCAGTCAGAGATACAGAACATATGGAATGAGTTCCTGTGCTTGACTCATACAAGCAGACGCGTTTATCCAAGCGATAGGTACAAACACAAGCTCTAGAAGGGAAAGCCGAAGTAGGTAAGTGCTGTTTGTGTCCAGTAGGACTCAGTGCTGGAGTCATACATATACACAAATATTTATACTACTTAGATTACTGATGGTGAAGATAAGAAAAAGCTCAATATAATGTTGCAACTTAAAATTACAACTTGAAAATGTGGTAAGATAAAAACTGCAAACATTGTCTGTATGGACAGACAGACACACACACCCACAGAGCTATCTGCAGTAAAGGGGAATTATCTGTGGTTGCAGCAGTTAATTGAATTGCTTTTCTAATGGCTGTCTTCTTTTGCACCAGGCTGCACCAGATTTGTCAGCTCCCTCTTTCTAATGTCACTGTACTCTGTTATCGTCTTTATCTTAGATAGAGAGCTCTCAGGGTCAGACCATCGGCCAGTGCAGCTGGTCTAACAGGAGTGCTGCTCCCTCATTTGAATGTGTAAAGAAAGACAGAGCACATTAAAAACTATGAAGCCTATACTGCTGTTTACCACCTCAGTCCTGTTTGTTGCTGGTGTGTTCCCCAGACAGGCTCATATCTAATATCAACGTGTGGAAGCTCAGCCACCAATCAATAGGACAATGACGAGCGTGTCACCGTGGCGATTTTAGAAATAAGATTGATTGTTGAGGTGCACCACATTTGAGGAGCATCTCATATCCAGGTAGAACACTCCAGGCTGTCAGGGTCCTCTCACGATCGTTCAGTCCCTCTGCCTTCTCAAATTACATTTCTGTTCCACAGAATGGACCAGAAGGTTTTAGTTCAGTATCTGGCCTTTGGTTCTGTGGCACCCAGGCAAGATTGAAATGTACACTTTAAGGACGTACAGTCTGATATCCTCAGGTGCTCGATAATTACATGTCTTTATTAGAAAAAAGAGTGCCCTTTATCTGAAAATGAAGTGCTCATGAGGCTGCAGTTTTTGGACTGGAAATGAAGTTTCTGTGGGCTGTGGGAAAACGACACACCCAGAGAAAAGGCTGCAGCTGCTTCAGAAGATAAGAGCTGTTGTTGCACAAGTGTTTTATGAGCACGATTCATTCTCCATACTTCACTTGAACAACTCTTACATTTCAAATTCTTATAATTCGGCAGTTCTTGGGAAAAGCAAGACCTGTTTTGCTTTGCCAAATCTAAGTGACTGTCAAAAACCAACATGCAGCTGGTTATAAATAATCCTAAATACTGCAAGCGACTGATAGACTGAGACTAGAAGCAGTCGACAGGTCTGATAATCCACCTCTGTAACAAGCCCTGAAGATGAGCTGCTGCAGGTTGGCTGCATCCCAGGAACATTTCAATCAAGTGTCCTCCTCTGCTACTTTTACTATTCTAATAGTTGATTCTTTATCATCTTCTGCAGCGTCTTATGTTAGTTTTGTGTTAAATCGTTTTCTTGTCATGACCCTTTTTAGATTTTATCGAGAGCACTTTAAATTGCCTTCTTGTTGAGTTGCACAGAAAAAAAACGAATTAAAGAAGCAAGACATCACAATAAAAACAACAGGAGACGTGTCCCAGTAAAAGTAATAGCCTAAATATTACAATGAAATCAACAGGCTATATATTACACTAAAGTAAAAGCTCTATTACAATAAAAGTAATGGGTTATATATTATTACAAAAACTCAAGTAGTATAATAAAAATGTTTTAGTGTTTCATTATGTGAAGTTATGGAATGTCTCTGCCAACGATAATGTGTCAGCTTTCTGTTGCATTCCTGTAAAAGACAAATAATAGCGCAGGCTTGGCAAGTCATCGATTTACGGAGGAACCTGTGAAAACATGGGCCGCTACAAAGTTAATTTGTCAGGGGTTGTGCAACAGCTATGGGGAAAGTGGATCAGCAAGCCTGTGGCTGGGCACAGAGCTGTGAGGACGCAGTAAAGAGCAGGAGAGACTCGACCGCGTGGCTTCCACAGACTCAAGGTAATGTGGACTCACTCTGTGTGTGTGACTCTGACCAGCTTAGTCGCTAAATGGCAGCATCAGGAAATGTGCTAACTCAGTGCTTTTCACTTCACCCGTGATGCTGTGCAGGGACCAGTCATGGCTGCAGAACCAAAGCAGACTTGTTACGAGGGCAGCATAGTGCAGAGCTTCAGGGTCTACCTGGAACAGTCTGGAGAGCAGGAGGCCATCGTGCAGGGCGTCAGCCGCCTGCTGCCGGCACAGTTTCAAAGGTATGCTGAGAGGAGTGGGAGTGCACCTCTTTCTGTCTTCCAGCTTTATGAAGGGATGGGATCACTTTGCTGTCTGACTGAGGTCTCATCTGATTACTGCCCTCAACAGTGAAGACAGGGCCTAACTCACGTAGGCACAAAGATGGCGACTGTTGCTAACCTATTAGAGTTCATTTCTATAGATCTAAAGTTGTTTCCCAAATCCATACCAGCCTGATGGTGCAGAGGTGGGGGGCGGGTTCTAATTTCTGCATGAGATAATTCTGTTTTCAAGTGTTTCATAAAACATTTTGACTTAAGATATAATTGAAGCTTTTGGGAGATTCTCACGAAAAATGTCCTGCTCAGGTATCAAGGGTAAGGCCCTCTCAGCAGGAATGATAAGTGCTGTCTACATTCAGCACAAAGATGAAAATACAATAATATTAAACTGTCACAGGAGGGTGATTAAATGGTATTTTTCAAGAACCCTCACTGGATAATTCGACATTCATATATTTTGTTTTGTTTCTCATTTCACCGATTTCTGTTTGTTCTCCTCCCTTGTGTTGCTGTAGAACTGGAGCTGTGAAGAGCAGCCTTGATGTTCTGGGCGTTGGAAGTGGAGGAGGTATGTGATGACACCCAGCATACTCTGAATAGTGCTGCAGCTCCTCCCACACTGATTCAATGCTCACTGTAATGCTGCAATACAGAGGAATGCTGCACTGCATTAGTGGGAGGACACTTTGTCCTGAGTGTGTCCTGGTGTCACCTGAGAGGTCAGCTAGTTCACAACTGTCAATTATTACAACAGCGGAGCTACAAAGTTGACTGCCCTGAATAAAATGATAAGCTTCACAGTCCCTCTCTCAGTATCTCACGCACACGTAGTAATAATTGACACATGGGGCTGTATGAACGTCTAGAATTGTTTGCATTGTGGCTTTTTGAGCCTGTTGAGTGTGTAGCACTGAAGCAGCAGTACGACATCACACTGGTTCCTTCCAGGGGAGGTGGACATCCAGATGCTCTCTCTGCTGCAGTCGATGTTCCCTGCTGTTCCCATCACCGCTGACATTGTGGAGGGCAGCAGCGAGCTCACAGACAGCTTTAAAGGTATCAACGCTTCCAGAACACCACTCAGTGACTGATGGAATTTCTATTCTATTTCTATTTCTATTCCTTTTCGCAGTAAGGAATAAACTGTTTTACTTACGCCAATGCAAACGATTACCACAGGTCAAAGGTCACGTAAGCCATGTGTTAGTGGCCTCCTGATTGAACCTATAGAACAGCTACTGAGAGATCAGAAGGTGATGGGTGCTTGGGAAAATCTGCTAGAGATGATGGGATAATTTGCCCTGATGGATGTGGAGGATTCAAGAAAGAACTGGAACACTCAATTACAGCTGAAGGGATTTGAGTACTTACTTTTAGAATTTCAGTAAAATTGTTCATCTTATGTACAGGTTTTAATGCGTGCTATGATATTTATGTCTGTCACGTCCCTGATACCTCTTGACTGCTGTGCAACCTTTAGCTTTGGTAGCAAAGACCACCAACCTGCAGAAGGTCCCGTTCGCTTGGCACATCATGCACAGCGAGGACTATGAGAAGCAAGTGAAGGCAAAAGGGGACATGAAGAAGTTTGACTTCATACACATGATCCAGGTACGAGGAATGTAAACACCACCACTTCCGACGCCTCACGCTGGTCATTTATGTCGCATCATACTTGTAGTAAAACATGTCCAGATATGTTTCTGTTTCTACTCCTTCCTTGCCATTCTCATATTTGGCACACTTTTTATCTGCACATTTGTAGCATTTCAAGGTACACTTTTCACATTTTGCACATTTGCACAATTCAATACATTTTCATATCTTGCACTTCTGGACGGCAGAGTACAGAGAACGCGTTCTTTGCACATATGAATGTCTTCATTCTTTACTCTGAAAATAGGAATCAATGTTGTCCTCCTCTGAACAGATGCTCTACTACGTGGATGACCTCGCTGACACCATCAAGTTCTACCACAGCCTGCTGAAAAACAACGGCACGCTCATGATCATCATTGAAACAGGTATGCACTTGGGATTTTTGTAATAATGATGAAAGAGTGCAATATCAATCACGTCTAAAGTTCCAAAAGTTTTACTGTGTTCTTTACTGTTCTGACTGCTTCATGCTCGTCATTTCTCCTAACCTCCTTTCAATCTCTGCGTCTTCTCCAAGTATTCATTTATTGTCATCATTATTGAAATTCTATTGTCTCTGGTTTTCCCTCTGGACTCACTGTCCTTTCTCATGTCCCACCACTTAGCCCACGCAGGCTGGGACACCCTGTGGAAGACGTACCATAAGGAGCTTTGTGTGGACACCGTCACAGAGTACCGCTCATCAGCAGAGGTGGTCGCCTGCCTGAAGAGCCAGGGTCTGAGCTACGAGGAGCACATCATTCCCAACACCTTTGACATCACCGCCTGCTACGACCCTAATAACACCACGGGAGCACTTCTGATGAACTTCATGACGGCCACAGAAAACTTCCAGCAGTCGTTCTCCCCAGAGGTCAGGGCTGGGATCTTAGACCTCCTCAGGAACAAGTGCAGCACGGTGAAAGACGGCCGGGTGTTGTTCAACAACAGCACCAGCTGCATACTGGTTAATGCGTGAGCGCGTCCTTGAATGTCCCTGACAGCTGTGTCGAGACTCCATGTAATAAAACACTGAATACATTAAGAAGCATAGTGTCACCACAATTCCTTGTGTACTGTGTTTGGTTTGTTCTTCTGTTAAACTTTAGCTCAAGAAGCTTTTCCCCATGGGGACAGTGAGGCCACCAGGGAGCACAGACCAGTGTTTCATACTGCCCGTCCCAATCCCGGACTCCCAATGTCAGAGTCAGGTGGGAGGGAGGGAGGGTGGGGTGGTGGGTTGTTATTTGGC
This sequence comes from Pseudorhombus dupliciocellatus, assembly GCA_016785235.1. Lineage (NCBI taxonomy): Eukaryota > Metazoa > Chordata > Actinopteri > Pleuronectiformes > Paralichthyidae > Pseudorhombus > Pseudorhombus dupliciocellatus. Next base: position 5,871,496 of record JAFBJW010000311.1, read on the forward strand.
ATTTAGCAATCTGATGGCCAGGGGGAAATAACTGTTTCTGAATCTGGTTGTTCTGCAGCGAATGCTGCGAAACCTTCTGCCAGACGCCAGACGAGAGAACAGTCTATGCTGGGGGTGAGTGGGGTCAGAGAGGATCTGGTGGGCTCTGGATAGGCAGCGGCTGTCTCCTGGGTCCTGGATGGTGGGGAGCGGGGCCCCGGTGATGGAGATGCAGCTGGTCAGCAGGCTCGATGGTCCCTCTGTAAAAAGTGGTTAGGATGGGAGGGGGAGGGAGGCTCTTCTCATCCTCCGCAGGAAGTGCAGGCACTGCTGTGCCTTCTTCGCCAGGGAGGAGGTGTGGAGTGACCAGCTGAGGTTATTTGTGATCTGCACCCCCAGGTACTTGGTTGTGCTCACAACGTCGACGGCTGTGTTGTTGATGCGGAGGGGTGTGTGGCTGGGTCTGGATCTCCTGAAGTCCACGATTATCTCCTTCGTTTTGTCAACATTCAGGACCAGGTTGTTCACCTTACACCAGTCCACAAGATGTTTCACTTCCTCCCTGTAAGCCAGTTCATTGTTGTCCTGAATGAGGCTGTTACGTGCCAGGCAGGATATGTTGTTTCTGCGTATTTGTCTCCCTCTCCTGTCTGTATCTCTCCCTCTCCCTTTCACCTGAGCAGGTACAGCAGGGTGTGGCTTCACCAGTGCCTCACAGCCAATCAAGAGGACTATAAAGAGGCTCCACAGCTGCACCTCTTGCTCTGGCCTTCACTCTATGCTGCAGCTCGCTCCACGCCACTCTGCTCCTGCCCCTGCTCTGGCCTTGTATAAGTCTAGCCTGCAACTGGTTTTCCAGCTGCTTGTGTTTCTCCGGCTACATAGTGGCCATTTTGTTTAGCTGCATTTGTTTATGCAGTCTCCTTTAGTTGACTCTGTGGTGGTGACTAGGTGAGTGGGGGTACCCTGTACATGCCATCACATAGTTGATTTATTGTCTAGAAAGTAAGACAGTTAGAATAGGCCTGTGTTTGTTGTGTTTGATTTGGTAAGTAGATAGCTAGGCCTCGTTTTGTCATTCTTGGTTTCATTTCTTTGGCAACATTCTTTGTCCCTTTTTACCTCCACAGGGTAATTTTGCTTGTGTTCAACTAACTTCAGCCAGTGTGGCAAATAAACATCCTTTGTTTAATCTTCTCCTTTGCCTGCGACCCATCTAACTGCGCGTGTGAAGTCTCCTTCAAACGCCTCGACCAAGTCTGGGGACGTAACAGAGGCGCACAACTGTTGTGTCATCCGCGTTCTTCAGGATGTGGTTGCTGCTGTACTTGGGGCGACAGTCGTGGGTCATCAGGGTGAACAGCAGGGGGCTCAGAACACATCCCTGGGGGGAGCCGGTGCTCAGGGAGATGACACTGGATATGTTGTTACCCACTCGGACAGACTGGGTTCTGTCGGTAAGGAAGTCCAGCAACCAGTTGCACAGGGATGTATTGAGACCCAGAGGCTCCAATTTGCATACCAGGTCCTGGTTGATGATCATATTGAAAGCTGAGCTGAACAGGAACAGCATCCGTACATGGGTGTTCTTCTCCTCCAGGTGCTCCAGGCTCAGGTGAAGAGCAATGGAGATGGCGTCCTCAGTGGAGCGATTTGGTATGTGTATTGGTGCGGGTGGAATGATGGGGGGGAGTATGGAGATGATGTGGTCCTTAACCACCCTCTCGAAGCACTTCATGATAGTGGATGTAAGTGCAACGGGGCGAAAGTCGTTAAGGCATGTGATGGCTGGTTTCTTGGGCACTGGAATTATTGTGGCTGACTTGACGGGACGACAGCCTGGTTCAGTGAAGTGTTGAAAATGTCCGTAAGTACTTGGGCTAGCTGGTCTGCACATTCCTTGATCAGCCGTCCTGGAATGTTGTCAGGGCCTGCAGCTTTTCGTGCGTTGACCTTCCTCAGGGCTCTCCATACTACAGTGGTTTTGAGCCTGAGTGCCTGTTCGTTGGGGTGGGGGGTAGCTTTCCTCGCAAGGTTGTTGTTCAGAGCTTCAAACCTTCCGAAGAAGTAATTTAGCTCATTGAGGAAGCTGATGTCGTCTTGACAGTCGGTGACAGTCTGGATGCCCTGGCACAGTTGTCTGGTATTTCTGGGGTCCTGGAAGAAGCCTTGGATCCTCTGACTGTGGGCATGCTTTGCTACTCTGATGGCATGGTTCAGATTTGCCCTTGCTGAGTGTCGTCACATCGCCAGATTTGAATGCAACATTGCACTCCCTCAGTCTTTCACGCACCTCCTTAGTCATCCAAGGTTTCTGGTTGGCCTGAGTGACGATAGTCTTGATGACTGTGACCTTCTCCATGCACCAGTGTATGTACCCTAACACAAATGCAGCTTACTCACCCACACTGGTGTATTGATTGTCTGTTGCAGCCTCTCTGAATATGCTACATTCGGTGCATTCAAAACAGTCTTGCAGTACAGACACGGCTCCCTCAGGCCACACTCTTGCCTTCTTCACAACAGGCTTTTCTCTGGTGAGCAAGGGCCAGTATGCAGGAATTAGCATAACAGAGAGGTGGTCTGAGGAGCCAAGGTGAGGGCGGGGAACTGCTCTGAATGCCTTCTTGATGTTTGTGTTGACCAAGTCCACAGTCCCTCTAGTAGCGAAATCCACATGCTGGTAAAAATTCAGGAGCACAGTCTTCATGTTGGCTGTGTGGATTGCATATTGCTGATGGCACGGTAGAGGACACTGAGGGCTTGTTTACAGTTAGCACTGGGTGGAATGTAAACAGCAACAATGATGACGCTAGTGAATTCCCGCGGCAGGTAGAAGGGTCTGCATCTCACAGTCACAAACTCTATAGCAACTCTATAGCAACTCTATAGCAATGACTGGAGACCAGAATAGCGTTGTTACACCAGCTGTTGTTAATGTAGATGCAAACATTGCTGCCCACCGCCCCCCCCCCGGGTTTTGCCTGTGAGAGCATGGCTCCTGTTGGACCTGAATGTTGTTAGTCCGTCCAGGCTAATGGTGATGTCTGGGAAAGAGGAGTTGAGCCATGTCTCGGTGAGGATGAGGATGCATTTGAAAGACCTACATTGCCACCAGCAGATGGCGCTACGTATCCAGATGTGGCGCACAGGCCTCACCCTTGTGAGCCTTAGCACCTTGTAGCACCATAGCACATGCTACTGTGCTAATAATACTACATGTGTGCTATGCCCTGAGAGCTGCTATATATGGCTCTAAGACTAAAGATCTTTGCGCATGAAGTATTTTCGTCGCCCAGTAAAAAGTGTCACGCACACGCGCACAAAACTTACACACTGAGTACATTCCTGTCAGTGGTAGAGAAAAGCGGAATAATGAGTTGAGCTCATCTCACATGAGAAAACGTTGAGTCCTCAGAAGCCATCAGGACAAATGTGAGGTTCATCTGATCAAGGAGCTTCCAAATCACCCCATCCACTACAAGTCTATTTCAGAATGTCAGTGGTTGATCCACTACTAGCATCTCTTTCACACATCACTCTCAACAGAAGAAGACACTATCGTCATTCAAGTGAGTGACAGTCACTGTACTCTGTTATCGTCTTTATCTTAGATAGAGAGCTCTCAGGGTCAGACCATCGGCCAGTGCAGCTGGTCTAACAGGAGTGCTGCTCCCTCATTTGAATGTGTAAAGAAAGACAGAGCACATTAAAAACTATGAAGCCTATACTGCTGTTTACCACCTCAGTCCTGTTTGTTGCTGGTGTGTTCCCCAGACAGGCTCATATCTAATATCAACGTCTGGAAGCTCAGCCACCAATCAATAGGACAATGACGAGCGTGTCACCGTGGCGATTTTAGAAATAAGATTGATTGTTGAGGTGCACCACATTTGAGGAGCATCTAATATCCAGGTAGAACACTCCAGGCTGTCAGGGTCCTCTCACGATCGTTCAGTCCCTCTGCCTTCTCAAATTACATTTCTGTTCCACAGAATGGACCAGAAGGTTTTAGTTCAGTATCTGGCCTTTGGTTCTGTGGCTCCCAGGCAAGATTTAAACGTACACTTTAAGGACGTACAGTCTGATATCCTCCTAAATATTACAATGAAATCAACAGGCTATATATTACACTAAAGTAAAAGCTCTATTACAATAAAAGTAATGGGTTATATATTATTACAAAAACTCAAGTAGTATATTAAAAATAACATAGTCAGTGTTTTAGTGTTTCACTATGTGAAGTTATGGAATGTCTCTGCCAACTATAATGTGTCAGCTTTCTGTTGCATTCCTGTAAAAGACAAATGATAGCGCAGTCATCGATTTAAGGAGGAACCTGTGGGCTGCTGCAAAGTTCATTTGTCAGGGGTTGTGCAACAGCTATGGGGAAAGTGGATCAGCAAGCCTGTGGCTGGGCACAGAGCTGTGAGGACGCAGTAAAGAGCAGGACCAACTTTTACCAGGGACCAGTCATGGCTGCAGAACCAAAGCAGACTTGTTACGAGGGCAGCACAGTGCAGAGCTTCAGGTTCTACCTGGAACAGTCTGGAGAGCAGGAGGCCATCGTGCAGGGCGTCAGCCGCCTGCTGCCGGCACAGTTTCAAAGGTATGCTGAGAGGAGTGGGAGTGCACCTCTTTCTGTCTTCCAGCTTTATGAAGGGATGGGATCACTTTGCTGTCTGACTGAGGTCTCATCTGATTACTGCCCTCAATAGTGAAGACAGGGCCTAACTCACGTAGGCACAAAGATGGCGACTGTTGCTAACCTATTAGAGTTCATTTCTATAGATCTAAAGTTGTTTCCCAAATCCATACCAGCCTGATGGTGCAGAGGTGGGGGTCGGGTTCTAATTTCTGCATGAGATAATTCTGTTTTCAAGTGTTTCATAAAAAATTTTGACTTAAGATATAATTGAAGCTTTTGGGAGATTCTCACGAAAAATGTCCTGCTCAGGTATCAAGGGTAAGGCCCTCTCAGCAGGAATGATAAGTGCTGTCTACATTCAGCACAAAGATGAAAATACAATAATATTAAACTGTCACAGGAAGGTGATTAAATGGTATTTTTCAAGAACCCTCACTGGATAATTCGACATTCATATATTTTGTTTTGTTTCTCATTTCACCGATTTCGGTTTGTTCTCCTCCCTTGTGTTGCTGTAGAACTGGAGCTGTGAAGAGCAGCCTTGATGTTCTGGGCGTTGGAAGTGGAGGAGGTATGTGATGACACCCAGCATACTCTGAATAGTGCTGCAGCTCCTCCCACACTGATTCAATGCTCACTGTAATGCTGCAATACAGAGGAATGCTGCACTGCATTAGTGGGAGGACACTTTGTCCTGAGTGTGTCCTGGTGTCACCTGAGAGGTCAGCTAGTTCACAACTGTCAATTATTACAACAGCGGAGCTACAAAGTTGACTGCCCTGAATAAAATGATAAGCTTCACAGTCCCTCTCTCAGTATCTCACGCACACGTAGTAATAATTGACACATGGGGCTGTATGAACGTCTAGAATTGTTTGCATTGTGGCTTTTTGAGCCTGTTGAGTGTGTAGCACTGAAGCAGCAGTACGACATCACACTGGTTCCTTCCAGGGGAGGTGGACATCCAGATGCTCTCTCTGCTGCAGTCGATGTTCCCCGCTGTTCCCATCACCGCTGACATTGTGGAGGGCAGCAGCGAGCTCACAGACAGCTTTAAAGGTATCAACGCTTCCAGAACACCACTCAGTGACTGATGGAATTTCTATTCTATTTCTATTTCTATTCCTTTTCGCAGTAAGGAATAAACTGTTTTACTTACGCCAATGCAAACGATTACCACAGGTCAAAGGTCACGTAAGCCATGTGTTAGTGGCCTCCTGATTGAACCTATAGAACAGCTACTGAGAGATCAGAAGGTGATGGGTGCTTGGGAAAATCTGCTAGAGATGATGGGATAATTTGCCCTGATGGATGTGGAGGATTCAAGAAAGAACTGGAACACTCAATTACAGCTGAAGGGATTTGAGTACTTACTTTTAGAATTTCAGTAAAATTGTTCATCTTATGTACAGGTTTTAATGCGTGCTATGATATTTATGTCTGTCACGTCCCTGATACCTCTTGACTGCTGTGCAACCTTTAGCTTTGGTAGCAAAGACCACCAACCTGCAGAAGGTCCCGTTCGCTTGGCACATCATGCACAGCGAGGACTATGAGAAGCAAGTGAAGGCAAAAGGGGACATGAAGAAGTTTGACTTCATACACATGATCCAGGTACGAGGAATGTAAACACCACCACTTCCGACGCCTCACGCTGGTCATTTATGTCGCATCATACTTGTAGTAAAACATGTCCAGATATGTTTCTGTTTCTACTCCTTCCTTGCCATTCTCATATTTGGCACACTTTTTATCTGCACATTTGTAGCATTTCAAGGTACACTTTTCACATTTTGCACATTTGCACAATTCAATACATTTTCATATCTTGCACTTCTGGACGGCAGAGTACAGAGAACGCGTTCTTTGCACATATGAATGTCTTCATTCTTTACTCTGAAAATAGGAATCAATGTTGTCCTCCTCTGAACAGATGCTCTACTACGTGGATGACCTCGCTGACACCATCAAGTTCTACCACAGCCTGCTGAAAAACAACGGCATGCTCATGATCATCATTGAAACAGGTATGCACTTGGGATTTTTGTAATAATGATGAAAGAGTGCAATATCAATCACGTCTAAAGTTCCAAAAGTTTTACTGTGTTCTTTACTGTTCTGACTGCTTCATGCTCGTCATTTCTCCTAACCTCGTTTCAATCTCTGCGTCTTCTCCAAGTATTCATTTATTGTCATCATTATTGAAATTCTATTGTCTCTGGTTTTCCCTCTGGACTCACTGTCCTTTCTCATGTCCCACCACTTAGCCCACGCAGGCTGGGACACCCTGTGGAAGACGTACCAGAAGGAGCTTTGTGTGGACGCCATCACAGAGTACCGCTCATCAGCAGAGGTGGTCGCCTGCCTGAAGAGCCAGGGTCTGAGCTACGAGGAGCACATCATTCCCAACACCTTTGACATCACCGCCTGCTACGACCCTAATAACACCACGGGAGCACGTCTGATGAACTTCATGACGGCCACAGAAAACTTCCAGCAGTCGTTCTCCCCAGAGGTCAGGGCTGGGATCTTAGACCTCCTCAGGAACAAGTGCAGCACGGTGAAAGACGGCCGGGTGTTGTTCAACAGCAACACCAGCTGCATACTGGTTCATGCGTGAGCGCGTCCTTGAATGTCCCTGACAGCTGTGTCGAGACATGTAATAAAACACTGAATACGTTTAGAAGGATAGTGTCACCACAATTCCTTGTGTACTGTGTTTGGTTTGTTCTTCTGTTAAACTTTAGCTCAAGAAGCTTTTCCCCATGGGGACAGTGAGGCCACCAGGGAGCACAGGCCAGTGTTTCATACTGCCCGTCCCAATCCCGGATAAATGGATAAATGGGTTGTGTCAGGAAGGGCATCCAGTGTGAAACCTTTGGCCCAATCAACTATGCAAATCGTGAGATGGAAAACAATGATTCGATGTGTCAACCCCTAAAAAAGGGACAAGCCGAAAGGAAAAGAAGAAGACAATAACATATATTTGATTTAATTTGATTTGAATTATGTTTAATCGAAATGTGGGATCTTAACTTTGCAGTTCCCGTCAAATCTATAAAAGGTTGAATGAGTCTTTATCCTCATGTCTTCACATGTTTTCATCACACATACATATGTTTGTGTCAGGAACGGCTCAGGAGGGAGGATCCAAATGCACAAGGAGGCGAATGTCAGTTCTCACAGTGCATTTATTGCTCTTAGCACAGGGAACGAGGGCATCAAAAATATAGGCCAACTTACCACCCCCACCACACGGTTCAGTGGCAGGATGGGTTGGCGTTGCGTAAGTCCAGTTTTGAAAACACCTGTGCCCCTTGGAGCAGTTCGAAGGCCGTTGACATGAGCGGGAGAGGGTAACGATTCTTAATCGTTATGGTGTTGAGAGGGCTATAGTCAATACAGGGTCGAAGACCCACATCCTTCTTGCCTTCAAAGAAAAACCCTGCTCCTGCAGGGGAAGAAGAGGGGTGAATCAGTCCCGCTTATAAGGATTCATGGATGTAGTCATTCATTGCTTGGCGTTCGTAAATTCGACCCTTGGGTATGGGGGCTCCTGGCATGAGATCAACTGCACAATCATACTGCCTGTGAGGTGGTAGTGATTTGGCCCTGGCCTTATTGAACACCTCCCTCAAGTGGTGGTAACAAGCCGATACACCTGTGAGGTCAGGTTCTTGGGTCGTCTGATTCGGGCTGAGTGAGGTGCTCAGTCTGGTGGCGTTGCTATTGTCAGGGTCTCTGTTTCAGTACAAGGTTCGGTGTTGATTCTGCCTCTCCATGACTCAATTATTCCCGACTCCCAAGTGATGACGGGGTTATTTTCTTAACCATGGGTACCCAAGGACAACAGGGTGTGAAGGTGAATTAAAAATGTGCAACGAGGTGCTGCGTCTCCATCCGTCTCTCCTGGCTGCGCTCCCGTAAGCAGAAATCCATATCGAGGGCTGCGTCAATGAGCACATCCAAGCTAGGTGCGCTAGGTAGCGGAGCTAACGCATCTTTGACGGTGGAAGAAAGTCCCTTCCTGAAGGCGTATCGCAGCGCCGAATCATTCCAGTCAACTACGCTGACGATACCACGAAACTTCGTGGCATACTCGGCCACCGAGTCTCCTCCCTGGCGCAAAGTGTCCAGTACCCAGGCTGCCTCTTTTGCCGGGGGCGTGTGGTCGTAAACCTTGCGGATGGCGGCCATGAGCGCCTCCGCGGAGTTACAGGAGGGAGCTCCTCGGTCCATCTCATCGGTGGCCCAGGCTGCTGCTCGGCCAGTGAGATGTGAGAGGATGAAGGCTACCTTGTTTGTCTCGTTGCAGTAGATGTGAGGCAACAGGCGGAAATACAGCTTGCACTGGTTAATGAATGGGCGGGTGCGGCCCAATTCCCCCGAAAACTTGTCTGGAGCCGCCAGCTGAGGCGGGGGAGCCCCGGCCGTGACGGGAAACTGGGTTCTGGAGGAAGCCGGAGCTGGGGCTTCAGCGGGCAGAGCGAGATCTGCAAGGAGGCTTGCCTCTCTGGTGGAGGGTTCCAGGTGAGTTACCACCCACTGCAGTGTCACGCAAAGGCGGAGAAATCACTAACAAAAATACTCTCTCATTCAGCAATGGAGGACACTTAGAACAAAAAACTCTGACATAGATTGAACAAAAACAAATATTCGCATTAGCAGCGCACAGCTCTGAAATCTACTCACTTCCATACACGAGAACAAGGGAAGACGCACTAACACAGAATGAGGGGAGAGGGAGGCACATAAAGGGAGAGGTGACCACCCAGGTGCAGACAATGAAGGATAATTAACGAGCGCGTGGTAAAGACAAATAGGGTGTGCCCAGACAGGAAACTCAAACCTCACCAAAATAAAAGCGGAAGTGAACGCGAACACAAAACTAAAATTAACAGAGGCGTCGCCGCACAACAGTTTGTACGTTTCGACACCATAAATGACTCTGTGAAGCGTTGAGAGTGTTTTGGACTGACACTGATTTGATCATGAAGGCAGATGTTTTTGCTTAGACTCAACTTTAGCTGAGAGTTTTGACAGTTTTTGTCCAAATCTACATGGTGGGACACCTGGACTCCTCACAAACTCAAAATGTCACGTCAACTGATGCTGGCATCATGAATTAAATCCTTTAACGCTTGTGTAATATGAGGAAAGGTGATAAAAACTCATCTGAAAACACTTGCATCAGCAAGAGTGAAGTAAATCATTTGAGGAACTGCATAATAATAATAATGGAGGAAGCTAGTGCCTGTACAGAAATAGAGGGTTCATCAGTCTACATTATTAGATTTTGTTCCTAGTCGTGTTTTAATGAATTAATAATGTCAGTGTGAGATGTGAGATGTGATTGTGTGTGTAACTCATGTGTCAACATAAAAGTCACCTATTTTAGAATAGTTCACTATATTTAATCAATCAGGGCTCCCATGTTCACACACACTTTTTGCTCTTTCATGTCGAACATTTACAAAGAGCACAAGGCCACAGAACTGGTCTCACTTTTAGCAAATAGTTTAATGCAGGGAGAAAGTAGACAAACTATGTGAACCAGGGCGTGGTATTGTTCTTTAGGTGTCTGTTCCAGGGGAGAGATTACAGGGACAGAGGTGAATGTAGAATAGAATAGTGAACTCATTCGATTACAGTTTAATTTATTTGGCTGTGTGTTACCTTCAGGGCTCTTCAGTCAACTCAAAGTCCATTTGAGCCCCTGTCAGAGTAAGCAAACAGTTTAAACTCATATATTCCACAATGTGTACTCCCAGTGTCAGAGTCAGGTGCCAGGGAGGGAGGGGGAGATACCCACCGCTCTTCCTCACTTTACAAAGTCAGGTCCAGACCTTCTGTGACAATAAAGTTAAAGTTAAATCACAGTCAAATATTTGAATGTATACCAAATGGTCAAATCTATTTCCATTACCATTTGGACAATTACACAGAACGAACAAATGAATATAGTAAATACGTAAGCTAAAAAATAAAGACCTAGTTAATAATAATAATCATGTAAATAAAAGAGGCTGGTGCTATTTTTTGTTTTCACCTATACTGCATGTGTCCGTGATTATTTGAAAGACCTACGTTGCCACCAGCAGATGACGCTACGTATCCAGATGTTCAGCTGAGCACGCGCCTGCGTGCTGCTGCGGTGCCTCCAGCAGATGGCGCACAGGCCTCACCTTTCCACGTAGCCCAACAGCCAAGAGTGAGAACACCAACTTTTATTAAACATGAGCAAAAACACCCACCGTGTATTAATGTGTGAAGAACAACTCCGTGTCCCCACTTAGCCGTCACATTTCGCAGTGATGCTGCGGCCGCACGCGCACAAAGTCACGTCAAACCGGTGAGGTCTCGTCTCCAGCTTTCCCGCAAATGTATTCTGGCTGCTCATTTACCTCGTTAGCTTTAATAGGTCAGTAATTGAAATTCATCAGAAATTCTTGTCAGTGCACTCCCCCCTGATGTCAGTGGGATTCAGCACCTGCTCAGGCTCCATTACTGGGGGTCCTCGCCGGGCCCGCTCCTCCTCCACGGAGTGACAGAGCATTAGTCACCGAGATAATCAACCTCAAGACATTGTTTGCCGCTAATGCTCATCAAGAACTATTTACTTCGCACGCCAGTTGGTGGCTTATCGAAGGAGAAGTTCTCGGCGAGATAAATGGGATGGAATGTTTAACGGATTGCCTCGTTCTCCAGGTGATGGATTGTGCAGAGTGGTGCCGAACAGCTGGATGTTGTTATATTGTTAGCTGGATTTAGTTTTTCGTTCCTGCCAGTGGCTCACTTATTAGCGGATGACAAGCCCAGTCTCTCCAGAGTGCTTTCTGCTGTATGAAACTCACCCATGTGATATTGAGCAGGCGGTGGACTGTTCCCAAACCATGAATACTTGCTGCAGCTCTGCCCTCAGTTCATCTCTGTCCTGTGGCAAGAAAACTTCTCTTGGATCCTCCGGCCAGAGCTGAGCCTCCGGCCTCTGGCCCGGTCAGTTTACTTTCACTCGTCCTTAAAGTGATGTGCTGATCTTGTTTTGTCTGATACAGTTACTTATTTCCTACGGTCTGATCCATGTGTTTAAACTCTGCTTCGTTTGTCAAGGGCTTATGTGTTTGCAGCTTTTCTCCTCGTTGCCTGTTAATGCAGCATTTCATCATTCTGTGAGATGCATGTTCTTTTTAACCATGAGTTCTGGCTGTGACTGAAGCTGAAGATGAACCAAGGTAAGACATGTAATCTTGTAAATAAAAAAAGTCATCACAAATGATTATGACAATAAAAATTCCATTCAGATGAAAATAACTTCATAGGCGATGTTTTGACACTGAACTGATGTTGATGTTGTATTACTAAAAACAAACCTGATTTTTTTCTAATTTAAGAAATCTTTGTGATAGTAGTTTCAGAAGCTTTTTCAAGTTACAAAAATAAAAAAAAAAAACATGAATTCATAATACTGACTCGCAGCTGCACATTAGTCTTACCAGCCTGTCCCTATTTGTTTTAAAGGCAAAACCTTGGTATTCTGTTTTTTTTTTTTTTTTTTTTTTTCTTTTTTCCCAAGCTGGATATTCACATTTAGGCCAAATTGACTCTTCAGATGTCTATCTGCTTTAATACGGTCCCTTGCTCTGGGTCCCCTCTGTGTGAGGCGCCAGCATCGGGCCAGAGGCATCTTCTATCAGCCTGCATGTCAGCGTGTAGACCTCTCCAAGACCAGAGCAGGAAATAAACTGGCCCTAAAATACATCACACACACTTTAATAGGCAGAGGCTGCGGCCCGGGACTTGAAATATAGCTCTGATAGCGCTGCTGTAAACGGCCGGCCCTCTGCAGCGTATATTTCATGCTGGAGAATTAGCCGTGTTTAGCGGCTGCTGCCATAAAGCAGCCGTCCTCCACGGTTCAGCAGAATACCACCATGTGATTTACCATTGAGGATTTGTTTTTCCTTTTGTAGATTTGGTTTAACATCAATTAGCTTGGCACAAAACAAGATGGGAGAGGGCGGGAACAGCGGTTTTAGAATTCAGTTCAGCTGTTGACTCGCAGCCCTAACTCATTCCAATGCGATTAACCAGGAATCAAAGAGGGTGGGATCGGGCGACTCGGCTGTAATCAAGTTTACCTTTGTCTGTCTCATTAATCTGAAGATTCAGGGCCTTCCAGTCCCATCCTCAGGATTCTTCCTGTGGATGTGAACATGGAGAACTGACGCTGATAAAGACCAGAGCCATATTTATTCTGCCAGGCCCGAACCCACCATTAATTGACCCCCTTCTCTTCATTCAGCATCTTGATCAATTACAGATTGCACAGCACATTTACTGAGTTCATAAATGATCCATTTCAGGTTATAGGCTGCAGCAGTGAAACTTCTCCTGTCGAGGGGAAAAGTTGAAATATAAATGTGCCACTTCAGAAGAATTTTCTATGAGCCTGACAAACGGCGATAACAATTTTGAGAAACAACTTGATATTGACTGTGAGCCATCCCTCTTTTAAGCCCATCCTTGCTTTTTGATAAAAACCAGTCAGTGTCACTCGCTTGCTTTGTCAAACAGGAGACTTCCTGAGGGTGAGAGCCTCCTTAATTACACTCAGTGACGTTCACAAACACCCCTCACAGGCTGCTGTGGTGGGAGGGGGGAAGCCTTATGTAATGCTGATTGCTGAGCTTATTAAGTTTTTGCACACACACACTCCATATGAGTCAGTCTGCATTCCTCATCCTCAACTTAGCAGCCGAGTCTTTCCATAAAGAAGAAAACATTTAATGATAATGTGCAGATGAGCAGTTTTTGCTGCGGTCAGCTCAGGCCTTTAAAAACACCTGCAGGGGATGTGAGCTGCTTCTTTATTCCTGCTCGTCTGTGCGGCTCAGCTGTGAACTGATACAACGCTACAGTCATGACAGAACAGTCCTGCCAGAGGTTGGAACCAGCAGCAGGAGTATTTGTACTTAATCCCTGTCATGAAAAAAAGAAAAAATAAGACTTTACATTTCCCTGCAGATCTGCTTTGGCTTTATTATTCTTCAGCGCATTAATCAACTTGCATCTCGTCCCCTGATTTTATTAAATGCTGGTTCTGGCTCGCATCAATTCATTGTCTCTTAAATACCCTCCCTCCCATGGGTGCGGGCTTGATTGTGCATAGGAAATGAAGTTGGAAACTTTTTTGGAGCTCTATTTAAAGTGCGGGTCCCTGGAGCGACCCCCCCCCCGCCTTTAATAACTCACGACCAGGGTCCTTTGCATTGTGTTTCGCCTCGCCACTGTTCTCAACTAAAACCCATTCTAATGAAATGTTTGGCTCAATTGCCAAATGGTGTCTGCTTTCCATCCATGGACAGGAAGGTGTTTACAGGCCTGTGAGGACCCCGACACAATAAAGAAGGCTGTTTAACTTGATAAATCACAGTGCAGGTGGATGGGAGGAGTTGCGGTCTCTTTTAGGAGCCTGGAGTCACATTACAGCTCGCTGCAAACTCTTTCTGTTGGTGGGGAAAAACTGTGTTCAGCACTTCCAACCCAAATGGTTATATCGGATTTTCATCTGTGTGAACTTATTTGTGTGAGTCAGCTTGAATCAACAATTTCATTCTGATGGATTGTAACGCGTGCATTTGTGGCATCGAAGCAACACATGCATGTGTCGGCTGTCTCTGCAACATAACGGCATGTTGTTGTTGTTGTTGTTGTTGTTTTTAAATCAAAATTGGATTTCCCTGCATAGCAGCACTACGAATAGCATGATGGATTAACAGCTGTCACTCCACACCTCGTTTCATTCCTTGCATCTTCGCTCAGAGGATTTGCGCGTGCAAGCATTTTATTTCCCCCCTCTGCTCTCGCAAGGTTCGATTCTACCTGCGAATCAATAAACGTATTGATGGGCGTCAGATAAAACCATTACAGCGACCCGTTGTAATTTTTCAGCTGAATTGATTTCATTTGAAATGATCCATGTACTTCCAGTGAAGCACGCCACCGCTGTGACAGTGTTTTACCTTGACTCCATGCGAGAGAGACATTATTCATCACCGGCAGAATGTCCCTTCTTTCATACCCCCAATAAAAAGCAGAGTAATGAAGCTTCTGTGGGTGCTGTCACTTCAACACTGCTTTATAAAGGATGACACAATTATATTTTACCAGCTCACCAAAAAATGCTGACATGCCCTGGTTCAATAAAACGCAATCTGTATCGAGAGCAGTGCGCGGGTTCCTTCGCTCCCGAGTCATAGCTCATGAACTACGAGGTGTCGTTGCCTTGGGATGCTCCTCGCGGAACGTTTTCTCCTGACAATTAAGTCCGGGAAAGAAGAAGAAGGAAAAAAAGAGCAGCCGTGTTGATATTAGGAATAAAGAGTGATATATCAGTTTGGCTTTAGAGGAGCGCAGGTTTGTCACGCTCCTTCATATCCTGTGCAATATATATTGCCGCTTGCTGGGGAAATAGCTGCACAGGTCTGTTCACAAGGAAAAATGTGAACTCCACGAGCTTCCCCCCTCATGGAGGAAATGCATAAACAGGCATGACATTTGCCTCTGAGCAAACAGAGGCTAATGCTGCATTACCGTCAATCAGTCAACTTGGTAAATGTTTGTCCAAAGTATGATGGATGACGCGGCGACAACATTAAAAAGCGGCCGCCTCCTAAACCTGAAATCTTGCATATTCAGTGGCAGCCGGTGTGATGCTCCAGACAGCCGCCGCCCTGCTGCTTGACGCTTCCCAGCAGCAGGATATGGCTGCTTCTTAGCGCATGGCGTGTTTTTTCCTTGGAGAGAGACACATCTGGCCTTGGATAATCTCTCCTTAGTCTTCTGCTGTGTAATACATGCAAAGCTCTGCTCCATGTAATTCCCCCAACTGCTCCTTTTTCTACACGACAAGGGTGAAAAGACCACTAGTATGAAGTGCATTACTGTTTTTTTTTTTACCCACTGTGTAAGTAGTTGGTCGATGCAAGAGTTACCTGTATGTAAATGTGAAACAGAATATGAAAGGGGATAATAGCAGATTTAGATTGGCGCAGATATTTTGTTATTCCATTTTCCCGAAGCTTAAAAAGTCAAATGTGCCCTGGTGAGCAAAATACAATAGTCACTTAAGTATGGGCAGTTCAAAATGGGCTGCTATTATATTCTACATTTATATTTAGAGCTATTCATTAGCATTATTGATAGTATTCAATTCATACATGAAAACGTCATAATTATGCACTGTGGAATGACAGAATTGAGACTGCACATCAGCCACTGTTAATGGTAATGAAACGTGCAGTGCGTAGCCAGACGCCTCGAGCCTGAGCAATATAATACGTAGCAGCAGCGTCTCACTTGTTTATTTATTAACAGAGGGATTGTCTGCTTCACTTGCTATCACTGAGGCTTGACAGCTGCAGAGTCCAGGTGATGCATGAGCCAATATGTGAACTGGAGAGGGCTCAACATCGCACATCAATATGAAAATCAGTTTCTGGCAGAAATAGCCCGGGGCAGTACATCCAGCCTCAAAAAGTGACTAATCTTAGGGTCATAAACCCTGCACAAGACGCCCTGGGTCTTTTTTAGAGCGACAGAATTCAGAAATACCATCATTTTCCGTTCCACAAGCCAAGGACCTTGCTCCTTATATTAGCAGATTTCTTTTAATAGCGTGTGAAATAGCAGGGTTGCCAGAACTAAGCAAGAGCAAATAAAAGAGAGAGTGTGGGGGGATTGTGAAAGGTGACCTTAGTCTCTGGAGCGGCAGATTAAAAACTTCAAATGCTCTGCCAGAGGCTCTCCTAAAGAAACAAAAAGACCACAGGCACGATGTTACTGTAGATGGAAGCGGCTGCCAAATATCATCTTCTTACAGAGAGGGATTATGAATTTCACAAGGCAGCCATGGTCCCATTGGTGAGAATATTAGTTCACTTATTGTTTTCCAGATCTGCATATATATATATATATATATATAATTTTTATTTTTATTTTTTATTCATATCCCGGCTTTCACAACGTCGGAGCAGACTATTTTGAATTTCTATACACTACAGAATTTATTGCGACACATAATAAAATATCATGGATATTTTTTTCATGTCAGACAACAAAGCTGACTAACACCATTTTTATATAAGAAATGTAAGAAAAGAAAAGTGGCATGAAATTGTTATTATGGGAAAATCAATGTTTATCTTTTGTCTTATGTTTAGCACATCATTTGCATAATGCCAAATCATAACAAACACTATCTCACAGCACAATGTCACAGAGCAACACAACAGCTCCCACTGTCGTATTGGTGTTATATAAAGCCCACACGTTTAAAATGTTCCCCTTACATTTTCTAACAATAAAATCCATAATCCAAATGCTGTTTGAATCATTTTCAAGCAGACATCATTGCATTATTTTAGCTGAGCTCCAGCTTCATTTGAAAGCCTGGACAGTGCACATTATAGGTGATCAGGCAGCACTACCCCAGTCCCTCTCCCGTGGCGTGATAATAACTCAGCTCACTTAATTACAGACTCAGCTTCCCAGAGAAATAAAAAAGAGAAGCAGGAAAATGATTTTTCTCATGAGGGAAGCGAAACAATGGCGCTCCAAATCCTTGAATGGATTTCTATCTCAAAGCTCGTGGTGGAGACAGTTTGAACTGCAGTATCGCCGGGTGCTTTAATTACTGTTCAATGACTTCACTCCGAGTCCTTGGCCTAGTTTAGATTCCTTATCAAAAAAACAGCCCTGCGCTGAGAAAAGATTACTTTTTAAACTTCGGGATGAGGGGAGGGCAGAGGCAGAAAACAAGCTAATGCTGTTGCACAAATACATGGAAGGGGACACAGCCCAGAGCTATTTGGAAAGCAATAGCCCATTCCAAGATGTGGCATCGGGCTGGCATCCGCACAGCTCTTAAATTCCTTTTCTCGAGCCAGATGGCTATGGAATTACACAATTTTTAATCTAAAGCACGAACCTCTCTAGGCTTGGGGAAATCTTCTTGGGATAGCCACACTGGATTTATGTGTTGAGGAGACCGTCTCTCGCCCTGGGGTCTACATTTGATGGTAAATATGAAGTTTGACACTGAAGTGTCCTGAGTCCACTTGGTAATGTGAGAGATAAGTCAGACCTACAAACTTTCACAGTGTTCAATAACTATTCTTTCTGACAGGGTTGAAATACACTTTTGTCACCTTGATATTTTAATATAAAGAGAGGTCCCAAAATACCGAGAAATAATAGAGTGACATCTGGGGAAGTGTTGGAAACAAAGGGGACGCAAACATTGCTTAGCTCTGTCCAAAGGTAATAGCATCTGCACACCCTGTCCAGAGCTCTCTCGTTAACTTGCCGTATCTCTGTTATATTCCTGGTAGAGAAGCCAGGCTGTATAATCAGCTTCAGTATTTCTTAGCTGAATCAATTTCGTCTAATTTAATCAGCTAATCTTAGTGTCATCGAGACAACCGCTCAAGTTGAGGTTGATGAAATTCCCTAAAGGTGAAAGGATTTGGGTCGTTTGAGTCGTCACACTGTGACCTCTGACCTCCCAAATCGCATCACTTCATCTGTGGGTCTGAATGATTCCTGCCATATTTGAAAGGATTCTCTCGAGGCGATACTTCCGGCTTGAGCCAAAAGAGGATTTTCTGAGGTCAAAAATGACCTTAACCTTTGACCTCGAAATTCAAATTGGGTCATCCTTGAGTACATGGGAATTGTGGGTGGTCCTGATATCGCCCACATTCACAGGAACTGTTTCCCTTTCATATGCAACTTCTGTTTATCTACGAATGGAAATGAACGTTGATAATGTGTCTGGGCTTCTAACATCCTAACATGCGCTCCATGAGGGCACGGCAACTTTGACCTTTGACCAGCTATCCTTTTTTTGGTAGATAAACAGATGAACTGCATCTTTTCCATAAATCCCGGGTTGTTTAGTGAGCTTTAGGCAGGCTGGTAGGCAGATGTTCCTGTCAGACAGACCCTGACTCTGTCCCAATGCAGTTAAAGCATTGGTCGGCTGGTCTCCACTTGGCCAAGATGTTTTTTTTTTTTTTTTTTTCCTTCCATATCTCTTGGGCACATAACGAAATAATCAAATCTGTGAAATTAGAATGAGAGAGTGGGTTGATAGAAACCCTGGCATTGGGCTGTGATCGCGCAGACACGGGTTCGATTCGAGATGTCTATACCACCTGCGATATGATCAGCATGCAGGATCAATTCCATGTAGTTTGTTTTGCAGTGGAATCATACAGGGGGCAGTCGCTGGCAGGGACAGTTTCTTCCCCTCCAGTGCGCAGTTCTTATTTCGTATCAAGACAGGAATAAAGGAAAAGTGGCTGAGGTGCTTGGCAGCCTCTCCGCTCTGTGAATGCAACATAAAGCAATGCACTTAAAGGTTAATTAGAAAAATTATCTGTTGAGCTGAAAACAAATGGTACCATGGAGTCCCCCTGCTGGCAGACGAGTTAATCTATGGCGGGTCTCCTCACTGGTCCACCTGCGATCTGTCTCCGTCAGTCGGTTGACAGTCCCCGCGGGCCGCTGAGAGGATATGCTCCATCGCACCGCTGTGACTCGCCTGCTAATGAATACAGAGGAACCCGGGACGTCCAGACGCCCACAGAATGGCTGGGAAGACTCCTCTGGCAGCCTGGATTGTTCTCTGGGCCGGATGTTGGATCAAATGAAGCGGAACGCAGCTACTCGACTGAGAGCACGGAGACGGATGCCACTCAGCCTGAATAGCGATCGCTCTGATGGTGGAGATTTATTCAATGAAGCCCGATAGAGAGAGAATAGGCAGAAGCCTATGTGAGATCTGATAGACAGGGTACGAAGGTGTTGCCGGGATTAGAGAGAGGGTAAAGAAACAACTTCCATATTATCGGCCAACTTTAAATCTGTGTTTCAATGTAGGTTGCTTGTCGAGTACCCTCATTAAAGCCTGTTCATGATGATATTCTAAAAGAATACTTTATCTTGAGTTAACCCATGATAAAGAATGAAAGTTTAACTGTTGCAATGAAGATTTTCACGTCAGGATGCTAAATCACTGCTTCATTTATTGTCCTCGCTGACATTCACAGCACACTGTCCGTGGCCCCGCTGCATCCCGTCTTTCATTAACCAGCGAAGTAACGCCAGCGTTTAAATGTCACCGGACATACTGTACCCTGAGCGCAGGAAGAGCAGGGACGGTGAAGGGCACAGGAAGCTCATAACTCAGCACAACATCATTAAGTCATCAAATACTTTACGACCTCTGCTAAAAAGTTTTTGTTCATTTTAAAGAGGCACTTTGATGGTTTATGTCACTCATTTTGTTCTTATTTCACGACCCCCCCCACCCACCCCCCCCTTTTTTTTTTTTTTACAGCAGAATCAACCGCAGACAGGTGGAGAGAGTAATTCACAGACCAGATCTGATCCATGGCACCTCCAATTTGAATGAAAATTATGATGTAAATCACTTTGACTTGTGAACAAGAACAAGGAGAAAAGTGAGGAGGCCTCGTACATAAAACACAATGAAAGAAATTGTAAAACCAAATAAATGGTAGTGTTGGCACACCTCCTTTACCTCTTCCTTCATTCTACAGAAGAGTCTTTTTATAGAACCAGATTAAAAAAAAAATGTTTCTCTGAACAGGAAAAAACAATGGGCCTCATTTACCAGTATCTCCTTAAGAATCTTCTTAGATTCCTTCTTAAGATGTTCTTAAGAAAAAATCTGGACGACCCTATGTCACATTTATCATCATGTTCTTAAACTGCACCTGAATTCTTAAATTGACGCATGCCATCCCCTCGTAAATTGAGAGCGAGTCGAATTAACATAGGATTAGCGTTGGGAAACCGCCAGGAAGTGCCCGTAAAAGGGCCCTTAAAAGACAGCAGGGTCGTGTGCAGACACCGATGTCATAGGAAACAGCAACAAAATGCCCAAAGCCAAAAGCAAATGGTGGAGGCATTGCTGCAAGAAATAACACACAGAAAAAAATTTATATTCAGAAGGAGGCTACATGAATACAAATAAAAACAAAGCATGGGAGGCTGTCAGAAATGCACTGGATGAAGTGTCGGGAGAGGAACGCACAACTGAGGCGGTGAAAAAAAAAAAAAAAAGTAAATAATAAATAATTCTCTGTAAATTGCAAAAAAATAAATTCATTTTCAAAAAATGACAAATATCACTCTAACGGTATTTTATTGACCGGCACAAATGAAGACAACACAACCATGCCAACATGTCAGCACTGAAATGTGTGTAAGCGTGCTCCTGCGTGTTCGTACATTTTGTTCTTAGCTAAGAAGAAATTCTGCATAAGACTGTCACAAATGCACTGGATGAAGTGTCTGGAGAGGAACGCACAATTGAGGCGGTGAAAAAAAAAAAAAAAAGTAAATAATAAATAATTCTCTGTAAATTGCAAAAAAATAAATTCATTTTCAAAAAATGACAAATATCACTCTAACGGTATTTTATTGACCGGCACAAATGAAGACAACACAACCATGCCAACATGTCAGCACTGAAATGTGTGTAAGCGTGCTCCTGCGTGTTCGTACATTTTGTTCTTAGCTAAGAAGAAATTCTGCATAAGACATAACATTCAGGAATTCCACAATCCAAATTTGTTTGTAAGAACGGTTCCTTAATGAGGCCCTTTCCATTCTGCAGGTACAACAAACAGTAGGAATATGGATAAGCCTTAAAAAACCAAACACTGTTGACGTCAACATCAAGCCGGAGCTGAGCACGTCCTATTTGCAGAGGTTAATTTATGCATCCACGCCGATGAAGCAAGTCGAGACTGTTCAGGGGATCTCATTACCAGTTCAAGTGCGATCTGATTCCATGAGGACGAGGCCACGGGTTGAAACGGACGGTCAGTGAAGTGACTGACAGCCGACCACAGGGGGCCTCTTCCTGCAGGCCCTACAGGTGCACTGATGTCTGTCGCTGCACACACACACACACACACACACACACACACTCAGTTACTCACTTTGTTTTCTATTAGAACGTTCGGCCCTTTATAAATAAGCTATGTAATGACACAGATCAAGATTATAGATGTATTGTTAATTTTGTTCAGTACTACATTGCAGTCTTTTACATTTTGTAACATTACTGTAAAGTGTGAAAGGAAAGGAAACAGGAAGTCTGGAGGCTATGAAAGGGGGTGTGCTGCTCACCGGAGGCTGTTCGGCTATTTCCTGCATTGAGGCCAAACCGAGCCAGTGTTTGTTTGGGTCCAGGTTTTAAAAGTTAAAAAGCATGACTTTGGTGAGGCTCTCAAAAGAGAAATACATATTTTAGATTGTTGTAAGTCAAGTAAAGTTGTGTTGTTAGATCCTCCATGCTCAGAGGGAAAAAGACTTGGAGGGAAGTTTTCTTTTCTCAAATAATGTTTGGTTTATTTCAGTTTTTAAACAATGACACCATTACAGAGGCCCTCCACTTTTATTGCTTATTATATTTTGCCTTTGGCTGGTTTATTGAATGGCCTGTCATTTTATTTTCTGTGCCAAAGGGGGAGGGGCTGAGTGGATTGGACTTGCATGAGTGTTCACGGTCACGGTAGCTTTCTATGAAAAAAAGAGTTGGAGAGCAGTTTTGAATCGTCCTCTCTTTCATTCGTCCTGTTGCTGCTGTCTCCATGGAGAGGGGTCTTTCATTCATGCTTTAGAAATAAAATCTGTTTATTTGGTGCAGCAGTCTCTCGCTCTCTGTTTTTATTTGTCTGCCTTGAGTTTCACACACATGCATAGAAACATTTTGTTCAAAAACTGAAACTCTGCATAACCAACAATATGAATGCGGCTTCTCCTGCATTTGACTCTGAGGAGCTCATACAGATGTCTTTTGGGACATTTGAACATTAGTTGCCTTATGAACGTACGTCCCTAGAAAAGAATAACTTTGAGGAGAAGGAGTTAAACTCTGAAACGTGGCTTAATCACATTTACGTTGGCTGCTGCTAAAGTGGGTCAGATTAGTTTGAGTGCCAGTTAGCAGCTTCTGTCAGCTGGAAGCAAACGGCACTTTGATGTGTGAGGTTTTAAAGAGTTGTGTAACAACTCAGGAAAACTCTCAGACACCAAATCATCTGCGAGCAAACCGCTGCAAAAACACACACAGCAAATGAATTGATCCCGTAAGAGGAAATGCCCTGACAAGAGTGAACAGCTGATAACAGTTACATTTCAACTGGGCAACTGTAACATGGAGAAGGTTGTTGACAAATATGTCAGAGGTTGAGTGAAATGCATACCTGAGCGTGTGACCAGCTGTGACCGACTTTTCATTCATTTGTACAAATAAGTCGTCTTTTCAACCTGTGTGTGGAAACATGACTGTTGCATAATCCCCCAGTCAAGAAACAGTACAACAAGTTTGCAAACTGTGATGGACATTTGTCCTTCAAGGCTGAAGACACATTTTACCATTTCTCTTTTTGGCACTATGGTGATAAGATCCCTGAAATTTATATAACTAACTGAATAACTTTAAAAGCAATATATTAATAGGGAGTTTAATGTCTGGTACTACAAATTCTACAAAGTCATTTTGCAGACACTTTTATCCAAAGCAACGTACAAGTGATAGGTACAAACACAAGCAAAGACCTGGAGGGGGAAAGCAAAGTAGGTAAGTGCTAAGGACTGTTTGTGTCCAGAAGGAAAACAACAAGCATATTATGGTACTAAAATTCTAACTGATATACTTCGGTTAGGAAGTATTAATATATTTATATCTATATATACACAGTTGTTGGCTCCTCTGTCAGATAGTTTCTTGGCTCTGAGCCACAGCAATACTGAAACAAACTTTGAACAGTACATACAGTATGTACATATCGGTGCGTCACCACCTGTCCCCAGCAGACCGTAATCATTGGCCCATGAGCGATGACAGCCACTTCATTTAGTTCTCTATTGACTATGATAGAGCTCATTCGCTGGGATGCTCAAATGACATTATATTACGAGGAAGACGGCCATGTCTTGGATGTGACAGCGCGGGGGTGTGAAATCATGTCCCCTTTCAGCCAAAGACTTACGATCGGTCAAGTCAGGCTCATAACAAATAGCAGGCTTTGCACTTTTATCAGCAATGCCGTGACCCTCAACGCCGTGACCTCATCATTAATATGGGAAGGCCGGATGATAGATCAAAGCATGGTTCAGTGGAGCATCCCTGGGCCACAGCTAGCCTTGAATCGTTCATCACTACATCCCTGTGGGGACTTTACGAGGGTCCGGGGAGAAAGGACGCTCTCCAGGCTGTCACATTTGTTTTACCGCTCTTGATAATGGCTCCCCCTTCTAAAAGATGATACTCGCAGGGATTTCTTCTCAGCGAATGGCTGTGATTTTAGCTGTGATGACATCCTCAAATGGTAATACAGCTGCTGCTCTTGGTACAGTTGTGGCGAAGTCCTTTTCTCTGAAATCAGAGAACCAGACCATCCACCTCTTACCC
Source organism: Pseudorhombus dupliciocellatus (assembly GCA_016785235.1). Lineage (NCBI taxonomy): Eukaryota > Metazoa > Chordata > Actinopteri > Pleuronectiformes > Paralichthyidae > Pseudorhombus > Pseudorhombus dupliciocellatus. Next base: position 5,895,639 of record JAFBJW010000311.1, read on the forward strand.
AGTTTACCCTCAAAATAATTAATACATCTTGGAGATCATGTGTGGCATGGCTGGTGTAGCCATAGGGCTCCTGTTTGGTCCCTGTGGATGTACATGTCAGGAAAAAGAGACTTTTTATTTTTACATTTTCCTCTATTCCCATAAATATCACACAATTTGGACAATAATATTTATGATCTAATCTAGTTCTGAATAGACAGATGAGATACATGCCACTCATGTACTCTGAATGACATCAAAGCAATATCGGTGTGGGTTTTTATTCTGAAGTGCAAAAAAACGGCACACGTGAGCACTTGAGCCAGTGTCAGTAATTAGATGCACTCGGATGCAAATAACAGTTTCGGCAGGATTGCTAAACCTCAGCCAGAGCTTGGACCGACACAGATGGAGTGTGAAAGCATGTGTGCGTACTGAGATGATTTTTACTGAATTCTATCATTCAGCCTCTTCAGTTGCAGGAAACCAGCGAATGGGGAACAGTTGTGCTGGCAGGTGTCGGGTCACACGAGTAGATGAAGGTCATGCTCTGAGGCAGGGAAGTTACCAAGGAGACCGGGTCGCTGTCTCTATATCTGTACAGTGTTTGGCACCACATCCAGCCACATCTCAAAGTGTGGTTAGGGGCCGATAGTGGACAATGAACCCCTTCAATACATATTATATAATCACATCATATAATTCCAGTGCACAGTGCACGGGGGGGGGGGGTTTGCTGACAGATGTCTCCTGCTAACGGGGAGAGAAAGTGCCGAGCGGTTTGGGAAACAATTTGAGCTTGGGTTGTAATTGAGTAAGCAGCATTAGGTTTTATATAGTGCGTTAGTACTTGATTAAGCAGTGCTTTACAGTGCACGTCACTTCATTTGCTGTGAAGCATCGAGGAGACGATACATACGCACATCTGTGGCCAATTATAAATAATAGCTGCTATTACTATCTGTGGTACTACTGTGTCTGAGGAGATACCGGAATCCGCTTTAGATCCAGAGCAAAACTGACCTGATCTCAAATTCTGTGCCATTTTCTGCTTTTGCACACTTGCAGTTTTAATTGGCAGAGAGCACTACTCTGTGCCATGAACCCATAAAACCCTTTTGAAATGAGATATCTAAAGCGGGCCTTAACAATGACTCATTCATGCTACCTTTGCCTTTATGTGGAACCAGGGGCTAAACATCATTACACTGTATCAGTTGCCTCTGTTTCATTGATATTGAAAAGGTTATGCTTAGCCCCAGGGGCAACTGGATTTAACAATTATTGGAGAGATTTAGTGTTGGATTCATACTCTGAAAACCACATTACAAAAGTGAAGGGAAAAACATTTTTGCTGTTTCTAATATAAAGTGCTCCCTGGAGCTGGGAGATGTACCGGATCAATAGTATTAATACTATGATATGAAACAAGATATTGCCAGAGATGACCTACTGTGGCTTAAATGTTGTCTTTCTTTGTTGGGAAGGCTGCGCTCTTGTTACGTGACAACATTTTTGATTGTGTTCAACTTTTGGAGCCAAGTGAAAATGAACAGCGAACATCTATCTGCTCGACGGGACTTATTTCTCCTCCCAGAAAATGAAATCAGTAACATCGTTCACACTTAGGCTGAATATTGTTGGAGAGCGGTAATCATCAGGCTCAGGGAAGTTCCTGTCGTTGAGGTATTGAGTCGACGTGGGAGTGGATTTCTCAGCAGCACAAGTGTCCGTCTGAGGCAACGACAGCTTCATTCAAAGTGTGATGGGAAGTGAGAACATCATTGAACTGCATATGTTGATTTTATGGATCACGACAAGATTACATGTAAGTTTAACGTTATGGCTGATTGATACATGTATTTGCATTAAAATATCAGAATATTTTTATAAAGCTTATGTATTCCATTTTAGAAGTGGGGCTTCATGCAGTAAACACACATCTCTAATTCAAAGTTTGTCTGTCTTATCTTTAGGAAAGATATATGAGCATCATAACAGATGCTTATCTTGTTTTTCCCTTTGTCTTCTACAAGGTTTTTATTTGTCATGTACAAAGTCTTCATTCCCCATTAGACGTCAAAGACTTGACATGTTACTGTTACAGATGATAAAGTTACTGGAAAAAAAAAAAAAACACTGTGTGTAATTATTTAAAATGGTGTTGATGTCTGAGAAAGATTTCTCTACCTTCCTCATTCTGAATCTAATACGCCTTAATATCAGACCGAATGTGTACAACGGCTCTGCTGGCACATTTAAACTGATAACTTCACCTTTCAACTATATGCTGCATTCACAGCTTTATTACAGCCTGTCCAGCTGATCAGTTGAAATGAATTCACAGAACGCGGTGTCAGATGTGACAGTTTGGCGACTCGGGGCTAAAGAGCTATTTAATAAACAACAAACCAACAAATTAAAACGCCGTGTGGGGTTTGCATGAGTCCGACATCTTTTACTAAAGCTACTGATGGAATCTATGATAGGAGCTGCATCCCGTCTCATTGGCCTACGTGACTTCAGGGGGTCCAGCCAACCGTGTCCCTCAGGCTGCGTGACGTTTTCTCTCGGCGTGGACAGACATAGCTCAACTCCTACAGGTAGCGGCTGACATGACTATTAGTCTTTCTTCTGGTACTTGCAGGTGTCAGACTCGCCAGTGCTCACTTGTCAGAGCTGCTCTGTGTGCTGTCTGAGGTGATTCATCTTCTTGCCAGCATCATTAACTTCCTCGTGAAAGGACTGGCAGAAGGAGACTCAAAGCAGAGCTCCAAAGAGTTTATGTGCCTTGTCAAGAGCGACTCTCCCTCCTCTATAATCAGATTTAAAACTTCTTTTTCTTCCATGTACTTTTCTGCGTGCGCATGTTGTTCTCTGGGTGCTGGAGTGTCCCTTCCCCGCTGCTACTAATGCAGTTTTGTTGTTATTTGTTTACAGAGCAATGGAATTATCTCAGTCAAATGACATTCAATAAAAACAACTAATAACATGATTATGATAACAGAGTTAAGGAAGAATAAATGTGATCATAATATAAATGCAGATGCATTAATCACTCAGTGGAAATAAATATTCGGACAATGGCACAAACACCCAAGGCACTATTCTGTTTTGTAATTTCCCATTAAACTAATGGGTTTCTGTGTTTCACCATTAATTGCTTCATTTCTGCTGCAGATGGGTTTTTGTTGCCCATGCAATGGAACATATTCGCTGATTGTTTTCTTTGTTTAGGCTCCTAAATGAAACCGCTTAATTAGCGAGTGAAACGTAAAGACCTGTCAAATTAACCCCTTTTTGCAGCACATTAAATTTCTGCATTAGACCAAAAATTAATTCCAGTATCAGGGCACTGCCTCACTTGAAATAAATGAATTACAAATTTGGTCACTGATGACGCTTGAGGTCTGACTGTACAGGAGAGCACTGGCCCGCCGCAACCTATATAGCATGTATATATGGAGGGAGAGAGAGGGAGAGAGAATTATATATTCATTATATAGCGTCATTTATACTGCTGTGTTTTTTTGTTCATAATAATTTTCAGAGGTCTTCTGAGTCTCTCTCCCCTTCTCTTCTTTTGAATTAACAGCAAACGAGATGTGTTAGATGTCTGAGATTGTTTTCCTCTGGAAGAAAATAAAAGGAAGCTCACCCCCTGACCCCTTTTTTCTCCAAAACATACCTCTCTTTCAGGTGCTTGATAACAAGTTATTATCCAATATGGCAGCCTGTTTCTGAGCGAGCGAAAAGTGGCAGAGGCTCTGTAGTGGGCTGTTATTAAGCTGGAGTGTGGGCTCTTAAGGACCGCGACACACCGTCCTTCAACCTCGCTGTTTTATTATGAATTTAGTTTGATGTCTTGTCTTCTTGGGCTATTTTTCAAAGGAAACCTTTCACTTCTTTTACACGCTGTCTGAGAGGAGATATAGATCTGAATTCTATGAATGTATTACTGTCAGATATATGCATTTCACAACCCCCCCCCCTCATTGCCTACCTCTTTTTGTATCATTTGATAATGGCCATCAAGTACACACATTATTTTGATCTGATGCAACCACATGCTGTTTTTGGCAGGTAAAATAATGGTTTATTGAGCTACCACCATTTTTTTCGTTGAATATTTCAAAAATACATTCAGTGATGTGTGTCCTTGAATCAAAGCTGTGGAGCTAACGGTAAACCAGATTGACTCTGGACACATAACCTCTGTGTAAAATTTGGCCCCCTGTTGATTTCTTGATCGGCTTCCTGTATGTTTTGGCACTGATTTTCAGAATTCATTATTGACTTGAAGGCTTTATTCAATAAAGCCCCATTGTATATGAATAATTTACTCGCCTCCGTCGAGCCTGCAAGGCGTCTCAGATCATCTGATGGGTGACTAAAGGCCCCACATCTCTTTCTTGCTCTTTTTCAATCTTTTCTCATTAACAATGGTTGTCTATTTAATTTTAGGTTAAGTTACCCATTATTTATTTGTAATTTTACTGTTTAAAATAACACCTGTATTTTAATATTAATATTATTCATCCATACATGATGTGTTAAATGTATGTGTGTTGATATATAGATGTAGTCATGCCCAACATTATTCATACCCCTGGAGTTTTGGCCAGTTTTGGTTCAAATGTATTATTTCATTATTTTTTTTTTCCACACTGATGCCTCTTGTGCATCCTTGTATTATCTTCTGGGAGACGCCTGTGTGGAGTGCAGCGGCTGATGTGTTGTTCCCTCAGCGCCAGTGACAATTTCTGCTCCTTGTTCAATAATGCAACTCATGGCGAACACACGCCCATTTGTTTAGGATCATTGTTTGCCCTATACATGTTGCAGACTATTGAGCCAGCAAACCTCCCCCTTAAATTTACAGTGTTGGTTAATAGGGTTATACGGCGGGGGGGGTGGGAGAGGGGGAGCGCTAATAGGAAAAACACTGAATACAGGGGGAGTTTCATCTCTTGTGTCTCCACTTGATTAGTTTAACAGCTCCTTTGATCTTTTGCTGTGATTGAAGTGTTTAAGTGGAACATGGGGGGCAACAGCAGAGCCAGAGAGCAGCCGCCGAGTAATGTGCCACCAAATGCCTATGAGGCACAACATCTTAATGTCAGGGGGAAATTAAAACACTTTTCCATTACCGGGGCCCTTGAATCTTAATTCATTTGTCCACAAACAATACAAAGCAGGTGACAAGGTCAGTAAATACTCATTGAATAAGATGTGAATGTTGACCTTTGAGAGCAGGCGGGATTGAGAATCATTTCAAAATATATATGTGATTGAGAGAGCTCACATATTGGGAGTTTTGGGAGTGAACTAAAGCCTTTGTTGTGAGGAGCACGTTCCCACTGATTAAACCCACATCTGGGAGTTACCTTTAAAAATCTAACCTTGCCTTCCAAAAATCCTGGTGATGCCAACAAACAGCACACACCACATGTTCACCCATCACGATGAATGTAGTACACGCCATGATTATTATGACATCTCCAGCCTGATTGTTCAGTTGTTGGTGAGTTTTGAAAGTTGAGATCTGACAAAGAAGGGCGTTTGGTCGATGGGGTGAGATTCAACCCAACTCAGATGCCAAGATGAACTTTACCAGGCTGAGTAACTAGACGAGTCAGAGACGACTGCTGGCGATGACAGGAGGTGAAGGGAGTGGGGAGAGGCACCCTGTATGCTCCTCATAATGTGTGTAAAACACGTAATAACTGTGCATGTGAGGAAAAACTACAAAAAAAAAATAGATGTGACCCGAGGCAGGGGGGGGGGCATAAAAGAACAACGCAGAAGCCTCAGATTGAGCCACATGTGAGGGATCCTTCTCCTAGGACGAACAGAAATGCAACAGATGTGTGCATCAACAAAATTACGACACATGCAACAATAATTGAACTGAACAAGTTTTAACGTATTGAGGAAGTGTGGTTTAACTATTCATGCATAAGAAAATCAGCACCGACAACGGCCCATAATCAGCCGAAACAGTCCACCATTAGGCGGGTTCCTCTGATCACGTTCACTTCTGCTGTGGTTGTGCTTCTGATGTGTTTGCACTTGCCTTCCTGTTTACTGTTAATGAGCTTGTGTGAGACCTTCTATGCCGACCTTAAGAGAGCAGCAGGAGGATGGGAAAGAACCACTGTTGGTGATTCTCATTTTCGTGGCGCCGTGGTGCCTGACGTTGTTTTGACTGACTAAACAAATATTATTTACTTTCCTTCGCTTCATTTGAAGATGGCTTGCTAAGGTTATCAGTCCAATTACTGTCTTTCTGTCCTTTCCAGTTACGCCATCGCATATTTTGTCTGCTAACCTGACGGCCCTCAGCTCCGACACGGTCTGGGCCTTCAGGAGCCATAAACTTGAGGTATCTTTGAGACACACCTCACAACACAAACAATTTGGTGCCCGTAATGTTATGTCAATACCGCTAGACACAAGACAGATGTTGTTATTACTTTGTCATTTCAACATTTCGCACCAGTTGCAGAACCTCTGTGATCCTGTTGCCACCAGAATGTCAACTAATGACCGGACAGTCGGAAAGAGAGCAGCAGATTTGTTACCGCTGACAGGAAGCAGTGATGGATACAAGAGGTGAACATCTACAGAACAGCAGCCGGCAGAGAAGCCCGAAAAGTGGAGTGACACAGCAGCTGCCTGAGGTGCTGCTGCAGGTAATAATACACACCTCACACAACAACAGAATAATAAGTCACTATGAAAGTGTAAAGGGGTTAAAATATTGTCATTTATTATATGTACTATTAACATAAAGATATATCAACTGAAATAAATATATTTAAACTCTTTTGCCATAACAGTCTTTGGATTCTCTTCAGAGTGCTGGAAAATAGGGACATGTGATGCAGTGTTAGATAAGAATTAAAACCCTTGCATTTTTATTATCAAGGTCCAATATAGTAGAAGATATCTCCGCCATAATTATTTTCTTGTGCATTTACTAATATATTTGCTTGTCAGATTTCTTTATTTTACTCGTGTTGACATTGGAATTACCAGCAGAATCAATGCTTTTCCAACAGTTATTTATTCATCATGTAGGAAACCACGGAAAACACTGTGCTGTGATATCCCTTTAGCTTAGCCAACATTAAACAGCATTAAATAAAACTCGTCTATATAAAAATGATGACACTTGATTAACCATTTGTCTTACAAGAAGTGGTGGAATAGCAAAATCTATGACAGCTAAGTCTGACATCCCTGTTATCTTATTCTGAAGTCATTTCTTACATTCTTACACTTGCATTCTTTATATACTCATTGTCATTTAACTTATGTATATTTCTTACTCACTCGTCTTTGACCACTTACCCATTACTGGGGGGAGGATGCTGGAGCCAGTCCCAGCTGTCATTGGGCAGGAGGCGGGGGTTCACCCCAGACAAGTCACCAGTTCATCTCAGGGCTGACACACAGAGACACCAAGGGGCAATTGAGATTGACCAATGAACCTGACATGCGTGATGGTGGGAGAACCCGCAGAACATGAAAACTCCACACAGAAAGGCTCAAACCCAGGACCTTCTTATTGTGAGGTGGGAGCGCTAACCGCTCCAACCCCTGCACCACCGTGCTGCCCCTGTAGATTCCTTGTATTTTCTATCTCTAGTATTGTGTGATATGTGCCTCTTGTCTTTCTGCTGTGATAGAATGTGTTCTTATGTTAACAATCAACTGATGCAGACCTGTGTCCTGTGAAAGGTGCGGCCCAAACGTGTGATATTACATCAGGCATAACAGCTGGATATTTAAGTTCAAGTATGAATTTGTCAAACTCAAACTTAGACTTCTACGGTTATTTCCCCTCATTGCTAAACTGGGGGCACAGATGAAGCCTTCAGGGCAGCAGCTGATATCATTTAACCAAGCTTTTTTCTCAAACAAACACTATCTTCCTGCTCATGTTGTCAGTGATAAGATGGCTCACCCCCAAGCAGCTCCACTGAATCTGCAGGTTTAAATTTACAGCAGCACATTCATCCTTGGTGAAATATGTTGCGTCTAAATACCACCATTGTCTCAGATGATGAAAAGAACATACTACATTTTGCATTTCACTTTGAACGAGTACACAGTAACGAGTCACACTGACTCCTCGCCATGAATCTTACAGTGACCCATGCTGCGCCGCTCGCTGTTGAGCTTGTTGTCTGCGTTAGCACAAACTCAAATCAAGAGAGATTATCCACACATTCTCGTTAGAGCTCCAATCACTCCAATTACATTTGCTCCAAAGTGACTTTTCCCAGTCATCCGGCCAGGGATTTCTTTAGCCATCAATTAGAAACGTCACTTCTAATCTGAGCCTGCTTCCCAGACACTGGTCATTTCCCATTAGAGTCATTTTCCCCAGGATCCCGTGGAGCGATAGACATCTCCGCGGCTCAATAGAGGAGACGTGGAGGAGACCATAATTAAAGAGGTGGCATTTACTCTCAGTCAGGCTCTCTCAGAGATCTGAATCTGCAATTACCTTCCAGAAAATAGCATTGTCAGGATAGGACCCACGTTAATAATGGCCCCCATCTCTGGGGCAGGGCACAGAATGCAATCATTTCCACTGAAGCCGCACTTTGATTGTTTATCGCTTTACCCTGGGTTATCAGCCACTCTACTGTAGCGAATGTACACAGAAGGAAATAATCCTGTGGGCCACTCGCAGGGCTATTCAAGTATTTTGCTGAGCAGTGATTGTGCTCATAAAGGGTCACTTTTTTTTTTTTAACACCGTGCTCATAAAGGTTGTAATATCATGGCTAGGATTCACCAACCTGCTATCACCCAAAGACAGAGCGATACAACTATATAGATGGTATCTATATTCTCCTAACCCTCTCACTTCTTCTCCCCCGCTGTATCTCTCACGCACCCTTTCTATCTCGTTTGCACATACTGCATGTGCACAGACTCCCTTAAAGCCTCTCCAAACCCTGCGCCTGACTTTCCAGATACTTTATCAAGTGCATAAGGACCATTTGCACAGAAGGCAATTAAAAGCTTTAGTGATTCCTGCAGGCAGAGGGGTAGTTTGGGGGCCCCAGTTGACACATGAGCCAGCACCTTATTGGAGAGGGCTGGCTTTGTGCAACAAAATGGCCTCAGTAATTTATACCAAATAGACTGCAGGTAGGGTGCGAGAGCCAAGAGGAACGCATCTGCATTAATCAATATGAAATTATCCTGGACGTAATTTGTGGAGGGCAGCCATGCACCTGCCTCGCAATGTGATTGGGGGAAGCCTGCACACAAACAAGTGACTAAACTGTGCTGGAAATCTGGTGCCTAGAGCTGGAGACCAGATCCAAAAATCAGATCCAATTGTCTGGGAAAATCCCAAATCTCAAATCCCAAGGACACAGAGAACCGATGAGTGTGAAGCTGTGTCGAAAACGCTCCTGTGTGAAACACTCTTGCAGTAGTAAAGCTTGAAACGGACTTTTTTGACAAATTTATTGTAACATTTCAGTATGGCAAATCGTCATGCATCCAAACACAAATGCAAAGGGAAGACTGCATGGGGACTGATGCTTCAGGGGTCTAAGGAAATAAATCTATTCGCATGGTAAATTCTGGTCCCACAGATAAGCTTGTCCTTAAAATGACCATATGCAAAGGAAGCGATAGTGGGGATGTCGAGCGGATTATCGCGTTGGCATATCTCCCGATCAATCCACTCCTAGCGTTCTCTTTTAAAGGCCAAGATCACTTTGTCATGATTTGGAATCAGACAAGTGTTTCTCTTTCTTTCTTTCTCTCTCTCTTTTCTATACGCTCCTCCACCTCAGGCTCCCAATGCCATTAGTGTCAGTAAATAGCACGTGGTCTGGCCCGTCTTCGGCAGCTGGTGACCTTCCTGGTCTGTGTGCTCCATGACTCTCTCCAGCCTCCTTTTTCAGGTTTCAGACAGCCCGGTGCTCTTTATCACTCCCCAGGATCAGCAATTGTTCACCGACAGTCTCAGTAATGCATCCACGCCGGGTATCTCTTCAGCACGTGGCGATGTGCTTTGCAAATACAATATGCGAGGAGCAAATACAAGCGATGGAGAGAAGGAGTGGGGCACACAGAGGGTTCAGAACATTTCAAGTGCCAGCCCGCAGATGAATGTTTTAAACGTTACTCAAGGCGAGATTTAAAGAGTATTTCACCTTCACAGGAGAGTTATTGGTGGAGTAACAGTAAAATGCAGACAGGGAGAGAGCGAAGATGAGGTTACACACGTCAGAGGCTGATGTTCCTGATGGCAAGAATTTTATGTAACCCGTCAGCCCGGTTAACAAAGTACAGCAAGAGAACAAAAGGAACGAAAACCTGTATTACCTCTAACTGCTTCTTTTTTCAAACATGAAATTGTGCTGTCGAAATGAGAGTGTAACCTCCATAACCTTGAGACGACAAAACAGGAGCCCGTGAAACAACAGGTTGTGTGAAGCGTTTTTGTGTTGCAGTTCCCTGAGACGGTTGCCAATTATGCAGAGTGATATACTGAAAAACATTTAGAGCCCTTCCTGTGATACACGGTTCATAAGCATAGTACTTCAGGCTTAATTGGTTGAATTCCTCTCCTGGCAGACAAGGAACTGTACCCTCAGGCACAGATAAAAGACTTCTAAACTCTCTTTTGTGGAGCGAGGAGATGAAAGGGCAGAGAAGACAGGAGCTTGTCAGGAGAGGAGCCGGGATCGCAGCAGCCAGTTAGTGTGCAGGTGTAGCCGACCAGAAGTACGACGGGTTATCACCAGCTCCCTGCTTTGAGAAACGAGACTCCTCGTCATCAAGCCATGACGTCTTATTGCTCCTCCAGCTCTCGCACCCAGTCATCCTCCCTGCTGGCATCTTGTTGTTTACTAATACATAATGCTGTCTGTCACATGGATTTAAATATTTAGCTTGATAATATTTTAAATAGGAAGTTAATGAAGAGCTCTTTGTTTGATTCAGCAATGTTTGTTCAGTTCAGCATTCCATGATCAAATCTTCATTATGTGTCCATAAATGAAAGCAGTGAATAATATAACAACGGTTCAGCCAATGATCATGCACAGAATGCTTTGTCATATTTGCGACCTGCCTCGAACCAAATGATCATAGTTCCTCACTTATTTAATGCAAATGATATGCAGCCAAATCTGTGTTTAATCACACACAGGGGGCAACAGTGTGCTGTTCAGCTGAAGTGTGGCAAAACCTCGTGAGGTTACAATGAATTGTTATTGTTTATGTAGAATGCTGCAGTACACAACTGAAGTGTTGTAGTCTGTGTGCAATGCATCATTATTTTCGTGGAATGTGAGCTCTTATAGTTTATTTAATCATACTTACCTAAGATTACAAAACATGTATTTTCACTTTATTCATAGTTTGGGTTTGCATTTGTGTTTCTCAAAAACTGTCAAACTACTGGTTCAGTGACTTGTGGGAAAACTAGCATGCTGATTTGGATTCCTGCAATCATTGCTGAACAATTGAAAACACATAAAAATAGATCCAAAATAAACAAGCAAACACACAGATTCAGTAAGAGTGGTGGGAGACATGATCACTTTAGGCTTTTTGTCATTATGAAGTTAAATAAAGCAGAATGTGGTTAGAAATTGTTAATCTCGAAACTAATAACAGTGATTCAATTCCTCAGCAATGTCATCGTTCATTTGATAATCAAACCACAGAAAAATGTGCATACTGGTTAAATTAGAGTCTCATTTCCAAACCAAGCAGCACTATTAATAACGCAGAGCACGTGTGCAATTTCTCTCACTGCTCCATGGGAAATGAGCTATGAAGAATAGCAATAATTGTCGGTGGACATCTTGGCAACAGAGCGACTGCTTCATGCTGCATGATCGGCCCTGTCAAAATCCTGAAAGGGCTGAAACATTGTCGGGAAGGAAAACATGGAAAACACTTCATTAAGACGAGCAAAAATGGAAACAAGTGTAATTTAATCTTGTTTGGAGTTTCATTACATTCACACTCACAGCTAAATGTCTGCCAACCCTGGTGTGGAACTCTCCTGTTATAACAGTGCAGACATTTGTCTCATCACAAATTTGAGGAGTAGAAATCCTATGTATTATTGTCAATGTTTCAGCCTGTTTGTCTAAATCCAACCTGCTCTCGGAGGGTAGAAAATGCCTTGTCACAGGCAGGGGGACAGGCACATACGAGAGGAAACCTTTGGTCCATGATCACATTGAGTTTAAGTGATGACATCCAGCACAAGAGGTCCTGCGTGTTAAGGAAGTTTTCTGGAGGCTGGTGAAAGGAGAACTGAGGCAGCAGCTCAGAATTTATTGTAGAAGGTGCAACAATATACAAACGCTGCCAAAGCAACATGAGCAATTATCACCCCCAAGTCTGAAGATGCCTCCCACAGTGTCCTTATATATCTTCATCTATTTCTGACACCCATTCTAACATCACATCAATGACTGGGCAGAACTGCTGTCAGTCCCTATGTTAAATGTAGGTGTTTGTATCCTATTGGTTACTGGTGTCATAGGCAGTAGCGTTGAAGACGGTGCCTCTCTGTCTGGACCATCAAAGATATGAAGGTCTCTAAGTGTAGACACTACAATATTCTGTTGGTTGGTTCTTTATCTATAACCTGACCTTGTGCACAGCTCAGAGAGAGAGAACAGAGAGAGGCATACAGAGGTATACAAATATAATGTGATGTAGAAATACAGTACATAGTGTTATATTAAGTAATGTGTAAGGATATACAAAAAATTCCTTGACACTGTGAGCCAAGTTTCTAATTAAATCTTGAAGCTTGAATGTAGATGAGCTCCCCTCCAGGCATAGAAGGAGCACAAACTGCTGGAGAGAGGCTGCGTTAAGCAGGGTAGCAAAAACCCATTGGGCAAAGACTTCCCCTCAAACTATGAGAAGGTGGCCTCCCTGCAACTCTGCGCGACCAGGCCCTACGTGGGGTCCTGCTCATAAGGGCGGAGATGGAGAATTATGCCTTCAGTGTGTGTAGACGACGTGGTTCTGTTCTGCTGCTTCACCAGACGGTGACCCTCAGCGTGCAGCGCTGTTCCAGCCAAGGGTAAAGCAGTCAGGATGAGATTCAGCACATCAAAGTCTGAAGTCACAGTTCTCTCTTGGTCTAAATGGTGGATTGCTTCCTCTGAGCTTCCAACGAGTTGGAGGCCTAACTTAACCATCGGAAATAGCGCGGGGTCTTGGTCATGAGCGAGGGCAGGATGGAACTTGCGCAATAAAGACATTGGCAGCGATTTACTCGTAGTGAGCAAAGGGATGAGATTTCCATAAAAGAAGCCAAAACCTCCTCCACAGGGTATCAAGGTTCAGCTTTAGAGATAGCGTGAGGCTTGGAGTAGAGCTGCAGCTACTTTGCATTAACAGCCAATTGAATTCATCTGAACGGTAAACCTTCAGGGCCCCTTCCATTGGAGGTTTTCCAGGCACATCAAACCAGGAGGAGACCCCAGGGTAGACCCAGGGCTCCTGGAGGGATTATGTATCCCAGTCGGCCCTGGAATACCCCAAAGCTGGGTTATTGGGACTTCCTGCTGCTACTTGCTGAGATTGAGAACCCTGGATGAATGTAAGAAAATGAATAGCTGAGCAAAGAATCAGTGAAGCAGCCCTCTTTCAAATTTGACTGGAATTTAGTGGTAAATTATGTATCAATCATTTATTTAGATATCTATTGATGTATTGGTGAGCACTTAAACTTAAGTAGCCCATATGTGAAATGAACCATGCTGACACAGCTACTCTCCAGTACTTCACTGCTGCTGTATTTTGTTTTGCATCTTTAAAGTTTTAGAGATATGTTTAGCATTTTGTTTTTCTCTATTTTTTTTTATCATATTATGTTTCAACAAAAAAGGTTTGTCACATGAAGTGTCATTCAAATATATATGAATGGTGTTTAATATGGACTACATTAAACTCTGAGACGCTTAGTCTTACACGGCAAAGGACACCTTGAATGTTACAGAGACAAAAATGTATATTGTTAGTCAAAGGAAAAATAATTTTCTACTTTGTATATTTTTCATGAAATATTCCATACATTTTTCATCAGCCTGTGTGATTAGTTGGACAAGGGGATTCAAGGTGATTCTGAGACTAAGACAATATAGAATTATTAGCATCCTATTGACATTGGGATTAGATCTATGATAATGCTCTGTGGAAAAATACATGTAAAAGCTATTTACAGTGATTCTTGCATTGTGCCTGGTCATGGATGGAGAAATACAGATAATAAGAAACCAATGACTGTTACGTTTTGTTATTGTTTCCTCAAAGTGAGACAACAGAAATTGCAAAAGATATGTAAACACTTCTGTAACATCTGATGACAGCAGCTGGTGGTATGCCTCGATTAGCAGAACATAAAGGGGGGATATCTTCCATCATGTCCTGTGCTCTAATGGTTTAGAAAAGGCACAGAGATAATGAAGGCCTGATTTGTTGAGCGGCGTTGATAAACCTACCATTCAATCTAATAACCAGACAAATTAGATGTGCCTTTACCGTCAGCATCTCCTGAAGTTTGACCTGTATCATTGATTAAACAACCAAAACACTTGATGATGCTAAGGTGCACAGCTGACATCCGCTGGTTGTCACTAACACCCGCCAGCATCTCATGGTATTCGGTAACTTCAATTGTGCAGAAGACGTAAGTGATATTCACCACTTTGTCCTATATCCTAAACAACATTCTCTGACCCTAACCTTAACAACAATGGGCCACATCTTTCCTAAAGTTGTTGAAAGCAGCATTGAAAACATAGATGAAGATGCACACAAAGTAGGTAAATGGATGCATCTACAGCCGAAAGGCCATCACTTCACAAAATACTCTGAAGAAAAGAAAAAAGTAAACATATATTCATCTTTGACAATAGGGTCTGTCAAGAAAAAGGACATTTCCAATGAGAAGGACTGACAATCTCGTCTTTTTCCATATCCATTCAACAACTGGGTATTACAATGTTTTTCATTACTTAGATTTAATCAAATCAGATGAAACTCTAATTTGAAATCTCCTTTGTTCTGAAGTGTATGACTTGATTTCCAAGTCAATGCCGAAAAAAAGTGTGGCCAGTGTCAGACTTCATTTTTCTTTCGACATTTGTATGGCCATGTTCTGATAAGGTCGCCCGGGATCATCTTGCTACTGTAGCTTTTTTCTCTCTGCTCATAGGTTCTGTCTCGTTCAATCTTCATCACTGAAGACACTGAATACTTGTCAGGGGATGATATCAGATGTATTCAAAGATCCTTTTAATTAGAGCAGTATTGTAGAGTGAAGGTAGAGAAATGTCACAGCCATTATGCAGAGGGCTATTCATGCTTGATGAACATATCAAATAGGACAAAGACACAAAACAGGTATTCAATGCTATTCATTCTGAAATTCAAACATTGAGAAAGAATACATAACTGATGGGGAATTAAAAAAAAACCCATTTGATTTCGCATTAGAGTGCAAAACTAAAGTACAGGTGAACATATTGCAGTGCACACCCACTAATTCAATACTGATGATTTTAAAAGAATAGCTGATAAACACAATTAGATATTCCTTTACAGTCCTGTTGTTGAATGATTGGATTATGCTGAGTCTGTACAGGCACTTTGAGCAGAGCCTCTCTAACCTGCCCTTAAATTGAACAGATTCAAATTCCCGATAAGTTTTCCTCTATCCTTTCAGCTGCGATCGTATCATCCAACACTTTGACTTGAAGATGGGTCACTGTATCGACACCATGATATTACAAACATTTGATGTGGGCTCCAGTGACATTTTGCTGCAGCTACAGTATATTCGATCAAACTGAAACTGCCTTGCATAAGTATGTTGGTGGGTGTCGTCACTACATAAAGCACAAAACTGCAAAGACCATACCATACTTTGTCCATGAATGTGGACTGATTGATGTTCCAGGAGCCATTTATTGTGCAGAATGTTGACCATCCATCTGAAAGGGAATTAGTTATCACAGGCCTACAGGGAGTCTTTATAGAGTATTGTTTCAGAGAAAGACTTACCCGCTTTGTGTGTTCGCGAGATGAGAAACCTCAGAAGCTGACAGAAATAACAGGGGCTGCGCATTAGCTGCAGTCGTGGGTTTCCTCTATCATGTAAGCTACAAAATATCAGGACTTCTTTTCTTTATATTTTTCTGTGTTCGTAGCATGAACATAGGCTATTATAGACACATAATAGACAGCTTATGAGCATTCCTCCTCCTCCTTGTCACAGATACATTGTTTGCATTTTCCCATATGAGGATCTACAGCAGCCATGTTAATGAATACGTTAAAAAAAAATAAATAAATAGAATCATTGCGTCTTTTCTAAGATGGACTCTCCCCAAGAATAGAGGCTGATAATATAACCCTTATTCTAATTTCAAGATCTAAAATAAACACTATGGCAGATATTGACATGATATGAGATGTAAATATCCTCACACTGCATATATATATATATATATATACACACACACACACACACACACACACACTATCTTATTTCATTCGCATGTTTCTTTAATTATATATACACTTTATATTAGTATTACATGTACAATCACATATTACATGCTGATGTCTTCTTGACACTTGCTGCTGTTATAATGCAAATTTGTAGTATAATTGTGTGAGACAAATAAAGAACCTTGTTATCTTATCTTATTATATACATAAGCAGAATTTTCTGTTCTATTTATAAATAAAAATATATTAGTAGTAGTAGTAGTTGTAGTAGTAGTAGTAGTAGTATTGTTATCCATCCATCAATTACATGTAATCATTTTAGAGTTGTTGCAGGAGCTAATATTTAATATATATCTATTCAATTGTATTTTTTATTGAAATCGGTTCAATCTCTTCTTTGAATTGTATAATATTGCAGCAGTAGTAATACTGTCTCTGGACCAGTCAGAGTAACACAGGGACCAGGATGTGATTGGCGCATGCGCAGTGGGTATATTTTCTAACCTGTTAAGCTACCAGCAGCTAGACAGATGTAAGCTAGCTCAGACATAAATTAGACAAAGAAGCCTTGTGGAGAGACTGAGTAAAAAAGAATTTAAAGTCACCGGGGGTGAAAGGAGCGAGTGTGACACAAAGCTACATGCGTTATCCGATATATATGGAAGTATGAAAATGAAAGGTACGCCGCCAACATGTCTTTTTAAACTTTTTGTAAGCATCAGTGTAGAGATTAGCTCCGGCTTGCCGCTAGCCTAAGCTAATAGCCGCCGTTGTTTTCCCAGCAGCAGTCTGTACAGAAATGCGAGGGTTTTTACGTTAGCTCGGTTTCGTTAGCATCCTGCAACAGGAATCAGTGAAGGCCCTTTGTTTTACAATGGGCGCTGCGGGTCCACACAGGACATAAACACTTTAAGTTGTAGCACTGTTAGCTAGTTTGGGTTGGATCCGAGGAGTAATGTTGCTAATGTGAGCCTGCCTGGTTGTACGTGCAAAGATATATTGTTAACAAGCTAGCTCCTCAGCGTTAGCCACATCTGCGGTCTCGAGCTAAAGTGAAGTTAACATTAATCTTTCTAATGGGAACATGGGTGTTAGCTTTGGTTAGCTAAATACGCATTGCACACTCCATTGGGAGTTTCGTGTAATCTCATCGTTTTCCTGATAAATCGAACACGGGTTTCTTGGTTGAAGTAGCTCGTGTGTTTGGCGAAGTCAAATCGTGATGTATGAATGATGGTTTGGGAAATAGTGTTGACACTTTGGCTGATGTTACGCTAACATTCGGCTGTTGCTTTCTAGTCATTTCTATTTTTTGGTATTAAGAAGGGTCCGCTCACATCTCGACTAGCATACAGCGCTAAGCTAGAGTCAGCTGTGGAGCTCAAACAAGATGCGACCATTTCACTGTAAACGAAGGTAAACGCACTAAATGCCATTCAGATAGCATCACTGCTGCTGCAGTAAAGGCGAGGTACCACGACTCCAGCTAATGTGCTAGCCAAACAAAGTTGCAGGTGAATCTTGAGTTAGCTAATTCAGCTGAGTGCTCCTTGGGCCGAGCAGTCAGCTATAGACAGGGCTGTACGACAAAGCATCAATAATTGAGCTAACATTGAACATGGCGAGGTATCAAAAGCCTACACTACCTCTGTACCCTTGTAATCTGTTACCTGATAATCATAATACTTCTATCATGAACATCTAAAATGATTTGCTAGCTTTGTGCTTGCTATTTACACGTGCACAACCGTCGTTAGATGTAGCAGCTTGGGTTTTATTGTGAGAACTGTGACTTTATTACCAGATGCTTCTTTAGATCAGGTCCAATGTGGAGGCCTAATGTGTGTTTCTTTATTTCCAGAGTGGAACATGGAGATGGGGCCATGAAGGATCCTGTGATAACTTAGACAAACTCCATCATTGTACATTTCAACCAGATTAGAGGTGATAAGAAGTTTCTTTTTGAATTTCTTATCTCATGTTGTATTATCTGCTTTTCATGTATGTCCATTATAGCTAAAGGTGCCAACAGGTTTTTGTACCAAACAGCTGTTGAACTTGAAGTTGCAAACAAATGTCTGTTTATTTGACATGAGGCCTTTTTGCCCAATGTGTGCTCATTCATTAATGCATGTCCAACAGTAACGGTATAACTAATCCAAGTCCAGGCTCTTGCACAGTGGTTTGAGGGACACCAGTAGTGCTTCTGACAATTGAAAGCCACATGTATTTTTTAATCTATTGAGTCAGAGAAAAGAGATAGGAAAACTCTCCCAACGTTTTTTTCTTTGTACATTGCCTCTTATTTTTGACACATCTCAGTTGTTCTGGTTCTCGTGTCAAGCAGAAGTTATTTTTTACTAAGTAAACCGTTGTTTTATACTTGTAGGTTTTAACTTTAGTTGTCAAAACTAAGGCTTTTCTAATCACGATTTCTGGGGCTGATTGTTTGAAATGGTATTGGCTGATGCTAATCACAGGGTCTATGGCCTTGTGTGTCCCTCTTGGGTGATCCTAGTGACGTCTTATGGTCGTAGTCCTCTTTCCTGTTCTATTTACAAATAAACACTACAGGGCCAAATCCTTCTGAGAATTCTCATCAGTAAATGCCCATTATTTCTGTCAAGTTCAATTTAAGTTTCAGCCCCATTAAATCCCTGTATCAGTCATGTCTGTGTCACATGTTTCAGCTGCACCGTCAGCAGCTGCAGGGTGACTCTTAGTAGGATTTTATAACTGATCTCATGAGCAGGACACACTTTACACATTTTTGACTGTGTGGAAATCTGATGTTTTAACATCAGGATTTGTGTGCAGCCTCGGTTCTGCAGGACTGCAACAGGCCCACACCTGGTATTCAAACACATCTGACCATAGTAGAGGATGTTATCTAACCCAATCAGATGGCCCACCCCTGATAGAGAACTTTCTCTATATGCAAATAGACTACTACTAATCATCTACTCACACCACAATCATCCCATTTGTAAAGATGAAATTTGTTGACAATACTACTTGGCAAACACTGGGGCAAATGCACACAAATGTTTTTAGTTTTTACACAAATATAGAAAAAAGTTGTTTATGTTTTTCCAAATGTACAAAGGCATTTGTTATTAAGTTGTAGAATGTAGAAATGTATTAATTCACTGAAAAGTTGATGATTTGAAAGGGAGTCTGGTGATATAGTGGAAGATAAATGGTGATCAGGCAGCATGCCTCTTGTGTACCTATAGCTCGTAAGATGTGTATTCTCCTTCATTGTGGCCCTGGATGCATTGCTAAGTGTAGTTTGAGTGGTGGGATCTAAATTTGAAAGCAATTATCCTGTAGCATGATTTATTAATTTCACTATATTAACAACATAGTATAGAATCAAGGAATGAGTCTGTATCATGACTTCAGATTTACGACTGTTTATTTTTAGCAAGGGCAACTATTGCTCAACTTTCTGGTGGAATTTAAAGAAATACTGTGCATGTGCAATTCTCAACAGAGACGAGAAGAAAGCAAGATTCCTCTGTTGTTAGCTATTTCTAGCTGTCAGCTCTATAAAAACTAGTCCTCAAATAATTACCTTACTGAGCATTTACAAGTATTTACAGAAAAATATGACACATGAGCATCTCAATTCCGTCTCATCTGTGTTGAGAGTTGTACTCTAAAGAGTGTCTTATGTTTTTTGATTTGCCTCCCGTGATTGGCTACTCTGATAAGCGTTTGTAGATATTACTGATCAAACAGATTTGAGGGAGTATTGGCTATCAATCAGATTATCCTCACCTACTCACCTCCGGAGTGTCATCAAACCTAATTTGAGATGGAGTCATAGATTTGATTATATGCTTTTAGACTGATTTGAATTTGACTTTGTGTGAAAGCTGAAATCAATCGTGCTGGCACAAGGCCATATAAACACTTTGCACACACATGTTGACACGCGAGTTCGAACATACCAGTTTTTTGTTTTGGCACTGGTTTATTTCTGTCACTCTTGCTGGTTAAGTGAATGAAATAAGCATGTTTTGGGCTTGGAAAAATGCCACTCATAAGACTAAAACAATGTGCCGGATTTTATTTGATCAGCATTATCTGTAGAGCTGTGCAGGCCAAGTCACTGAATCATGCTGTTTAGTAACTACCCAATTCACCTCACCAGTGAGTCAACAGCATAATATGAGGAGGTAATTTTTCCGCTGTGTTTCCAGTGGAATGATCTGCAGTCCCTGTGTCCTTCTTCCCTTTGCGTATTTACAAAATGAGTCAGCGACAATCACCACATTTGGATCATGGAGGCTAATACCCAACACAAATGGAGAATATATTCAAGTTATGAGAGACTATGCACATGATGATGCAAGTGGGTACATGATAACACAAGTGTAACTGAATGTCTCTCAGGTGTCACAGTGAACTTCTGAGGAGCAAACTGCCCCATCTGGCTTAATGTGCCTATTAAAACATTTGGGTTTAAACTGCAATGGGTTTACACATTTAGCTGCACCACAGTGACTGACATAAGTCCAAATGTCTGCTAGGTTTTTTCCAGTGCCATCATAAAACCTATTTTCAAGCAACCAAACCAAATGAATGGAAATAATGCCTTATGAGAGTTTTCTACTGCTCTGACGAGAAAGGATTTTGTTGTGGTCCAATTTTCTTTTTCTAAAACTTAGTTTGGTTGTCTTTAGTGTCAGGATTAAACAGACAAGTTTTATCAGTTTTCGCCCCACTTGCGAATTACAGTGTTGATCTGCTCATCCCTCTCATCCTTGTTCCACCTTTTTGAAACAGTTTCAGTCTCACTCTGGTGTAGTTCCTTTTTGATTGCCTTTCAAAAGTTTGAAGTGTAACACAGTATTGATCGATTTGAACCCCCGGCTGCCCCACTCTCTTGTATGCAATATGTCATTTGATTGGCTTTTTTTCTCTTTGCTTGTTCTTGTTTCACATTTATTTCTTTGGGTGATGTGAGGAATATATGTGAGGGTGTGCATTTATGTGGCCACATTGATGGGAGGGAAAGAAATATCAGCTCATGTCTAGTACTGGCAGATTGTTTTGCATTTTTTTTTTGTGCAAAATCACACAAATGGGAATTTTAGATAATGCTGGTATGCAAGTGAAGCCAAGGTGTAGATTTGCTTTGCCACAGGAAGCAAGTGTTGTATTTGCCCTCGCAGTGTGCAGGACATTTCAGAATTCAGCATTCATATTTCTTATGAAGGATTTTGCCACGTTGAGACTTATTCTGTCCAAGCAGTTAAAATCATCCGTCATAAAGAGTGCATTTATCTCTTCACTGAAACACATGCTGTGGATTTGTGCAAAAAATAATGACACTTATTTGCTCTCTTGGAATGAATAGTGCTTTCAGGACGTGAGTGAGTGGTACTCCAAAGCCGGCGATGTCACGGGTTCCCACCCCTCCTCCTCCTGGGGAGATGTCAAGTGGACCTGTGGCAGAGAGCTGGTGTTACACACAGGTACGAGCCCAATGTAAATTGTTGTATAACGTTATGCAGACAAATGTGACATCATTCATTGTGGTTGAAATATATATTAACTATAGGTAAGGGTTGTGTCATAGTCTTAAATCATTTCATATTTCTGGGAAAGTCCCAAATGCTGGTAATTCCCTTCAAGTCAAACACCTGTATTTTCTCCTCTTTGTTGTGACGGATCTTTTCACAACATTGTGATGTTGAGTTACTGATAATATTAACACCGAGTCTGCTCTGTTGAAGTGTTATTCACACAAGATGGTCTGAAAGTGACTCAGCATGAACAATAACGTTAGCTAAATGTAGTACAGCCATTGTTTATTTTACTATTTATGCTGGAGTATTTTCACTTTGGCAGTAGAAACTATGATGGTAAAATTCATATGACAATAAACCTGAATTCATACCTGTGATAAAACTGTTTCTAGACTCCAACAGAAAGGGATATTAGCATTCTCACAGCCCCTCTGGATATATTCGGAGCATGTCTCTATCCGCTGTCTTAACAAAGCAATATGCTTCTGATGTAGTTCTTAAATGAAACAAACTTGGTCTGCGCTGACAGTTCTGTGTTTCTTTTTTTCCCCCAAGGTCAAGGTTGTGAAGTTTTCCTACATGTGGACCATAAACAACTTTAGTTTTTGTAGAGAAGAAATGGGGGAAGTGTTGAAGAGCTCGACCTTCTCCTCTGGTCCAAATGACAAAATGAAATGGTTTGTACTCACTGCTGACTCACCTTCAGAGTTTTCAGAATTTCAAATCCATATTTAAATGACTGTTAGATTTATTTATTGCGAGCCATTCTTTGTCCAGGTTTCACCAAGCGCTAATAGGACCATCTTGATTTTAACTTACTGTGTTAGCTCATCACATAGGTGATGGTTACAAGAGAACATTTCTCCTTTCGTCTCATTACAGTGATCTCTTTATTTTTCAGGTGTCTGCGAGTCAACCCAAAGGGACTTGATGATGAAAGCAAAGACTACCTGTCACTGTATTTACTTCTTGTTAGTTGTCCAAAAAGTGAAGTCAGAGCAAAGTTCAAGTTCTCTTTGTTGAATGCTAAAAGAGAGGAGACAAAAGCAATGGGTGAGTGCAAGCTTTCAGAAACGTTGCCATGTCCACTTACTCTCTATATTTGCTGTTCTTTTTTTAATCAAATTTTATTAACTTGAATTCTCACAGGCAAATAAAACTTAGTGTTGTTTCTCTGTGTGTTACAGAAAGCCAAAGAGCATACAGATTTGTCCAAGGTAAAGACTGGGGCTTCAAAAAGTTTATAAGGAGAGATTTCCTCCTTGATGAAGCCAATGGACTCTTACCAGATGACAAGCTCACCCTCTTCTGTGAGGTAATTATTCAAGTGTAGCTTTACTTTTGACAGAGCCACATTTCCTCACTTCTCCCTGTGATGTCAGCTGGAACTGAATGTGTGTTTGAATTGTTCTCTTTTTGCCTTGTTG
This sequence comes from Pseudorhombus dupliciocellatus, assembly GCA_016785235.1. Classification (NCBI taxonomy): domain Eukaryota; kingdom Metazoa; phylum Chordata; class Actinopteri; order Pleuronectiformes; family Paralichthyidae; genus Pseudorhombus; species Pseudorhombus dupliciocellatus. The sequence continues at coordinate 5,919,121 of JAFBJW010000311.1, forward strand.
GCTTGGTGACTAATTTGTAAGATGTCTGATCAGGTAGTTGATCATTTCTTACAGCTCTCTCTTAGGACACTAACAGCCAAACAAGCCACGTCCTGGGTGGACAATAGAGGACTTCAGTTTGGAGAAGCAGTGTGTTGATTTTGGTTTTAACAAACAAATATATGTTTTGGTGTGGACTTGGCACAAAGCTAAATAATCAAAATCTTTTCACTTCTGTAACCATGCTGCTGGAAATATAGAAATAATCAAAGTGACACAAAAGTGATTCTTTTTATTGAGGCTTGCCCATTTCAGTGGCTCTTTTTTCATTATTATATAATGTTACTTAGTGGCTACTGTGTTGGACTTGCTTAACAAACCTTTGAATAGTTGCATTGAGTCTTTGGCATCAAAACTAGATCATTGTTATACTGAAGCATTTAATCGCTGCGTTGCCTGTCGTCAGTCAAGGCTCGAATCCTTTGATTCTTGTCATTGTGCATTTCTACCGGAGTTGTGTTAACTACAAACATTTTGATGGCATCCACTTCAATTTGCACTCATCTTAGGAAGGGAAATGCTTCCTCCTCCTTTCATCATTTACAATGATGCTTGTTCTGGAAATAATTGAATTCAGTGTGTCAAGAAGAATAAATGTCTGCTAGATCGGATTTTCATGGGACAAGTTAAATGAAGTTTCAATGAATTTTGATGAATATGCAATTGGCTGTTTACTGTGTGTGTGTGTGTGTGTGTGTGTGTGTGTGTGTGTGTGTGTGTGTGTGTGTGTGTGTGTGTGTGTGTGTGTGTGTGTGTGTGTGTGTGAAAGAGCAGTTCCAGAAAGATTTGACAATTTCTAGGAAGCTGGTGCTTGGAAATAGTAATGACATTCAAGTTTCAAGACAAAATGCCAGTTTCACGTCAAGTTGTTTGAGCAGAGTAAATTCATTTTGGTTTCAAGCAGTTCACAAACAAGAATCCCTCCCACTGCAGGTTGATTGAACATATTCTTTAAAGAGAGCAAATTAAAACTAAATGATTTTCCTTCAATGCAGAAGGTTTGCAGATGTGTTTTCTAGTGATTCTATTAGGTCTGTTTTTGATGAGGCTGCTTCAGTGTACTTCAGTGTTTCACACTGTGCTGTTTGTTGTGCAGGTCAGCGTTGTCCAGGACTCTGTTAACATTTCGGGCCAGTCCAACATGAACATGCTGAAGGTACCAGAGTGCCAGCTGTCTGATGACCTCGGGAATCTATGGGAGTGTTCACGCTTCACAGACTGCAGCCTTTATGTGGGAGGGCAGGAGTTCAAAGCCCACAAATCCATCCTCGCAGGTAAGACTGCCCCTGGCCTCCTGCTCCACAGCAAGCCCTCCAACTGAACTAAAGGTGCCCTGACTAGTTATCAAAAAGATAAAAGAAATATAATGCTTTCTTTAAGGATTAGACCCATTTTTATTTTAATAGAAAAATTTCATTTATACATTTAAGCATGTTTTTTTTACCAATATTACAAAGTGCTTTTACACAAAATAGAAACAAAGCAATGACACTTCTAGATTTGTGCTAATTATTTGTATGTCGCTTTCAATAAAAGCGTCTGCTAAATGACTTTGTAGAATTTGTAGAAGAACAAAAGAATAGAAATGAAAAAATATAAATGCAGACACGTTTGAACTTTACAAAAAAGGTTTCTTAAAATGACAATATTGCGCCAATATTGCGAGTCATTCACAAGTTAGTCAATAATTTGTGGTTCGTAAACTTGTCTATGTTGGTTGAACAGAATGTAAACTGAAGGCGTCTTGTGCCACAGACATAATCACCTTGAAAGGCAACAGACAGTCTGTATATCTGGCTTGATTTGTAACGGCCTAGTTCTGCAGTTGGAGCTAATCCACCCCACCACCCTTGCTTGGCCCTGCTTGATCCAAATGATTGTAGGATCCAGAAGATTGAGAGGCTGGCTCTCCTCGCCAGCTTGTCTCCATTAGAAATGGTGGCGGCTGAAATGGTCGGGGAGAAATGCTGAAAACGGTCCACTTCACTTCAACATTTTAAAACCTTAATACTTCTGCTGAAATCATTCAAGTCTTTCCTGTGAGATTACTTTGTCCCTTTTATGAAATATTTCATCAAAGCTGCTGTTGATCGGGTATGCCATTTATGAGTGTCCCTTTTTTTGTAACAGCGAGGTCTCCGGTCTTTAATGCTATGTTTGAACATGAAATGGAAGAAAGTAAAAAGGTAAGAACTAGCTTTTTGTGTTTTGTCATGTTTTAATGAATATCCCATAAACTCAGCTCTAATGAAATTAGTCGGCTTCATTCATTGATGTTTGTGGCCTCTTATGAAAATGTAAGTAACCCTTTGTTTTACCTGCAGAACCGTGTTGACATCAGTGACGTGGACCCAGATGTCTTTAAGGAGATGATGGGCTTCATCTATACAGGAAAGGCTCCAAACCTGGAGAAGATGGCAGACAATTTGCTAGCAGCTGCAGATAAAGTGTGTACACAAGGCATTGAAGCTTCACTTCATAATTTTCAATATATCTAGCGCTCTACCTCGGTAAAGCTGTTTCCCTTTTTCATTTCTCCATTTTATGTCACACACAATGTGTCACTGTGTCACAGATCACATCTAACAGACCAACCTCAGACTGACCTTTCAGCCCCACACTCTATTTTCACGGATAAAGTGGCTCTCAGACTGTTTTAAACTAACTTCTAACAACTCTTACAGTTTCTTCCTGTTGGTCGATGCACAACACTATATAACTGCTCTTATCAAATTTGAGTTTTTATTCATTTAAAAAAATAATAATTCAGATTCACATTCATATCAGTAATGACATAAACATGGGCAGCCATGTACCTTGCAGTTTGTTAGCTTACAGCTATTTTGACACATTTCACTCTCGCATGAAATATATCAAGCTGTGAACTTTAATTGTACAGCAATTCAGTGACTTTCAGCCTCTGTCAGATAAGTGATAATTCCAGTTAGAAGAAGTTAATAAGGAGGATGTCAGTGATGTTATTTCTGCATGCTTGTGACAATAATTAAAATAGGCATCTGTTATCTTGGTAATTAAAAACAAAGTTTGTTTGTAGTCAAGCTATTATGAAGTTATAAAATACCTTATGGATAAATTCTGAGAAGCAGGTAGATATTAGATTTAATTGTTGTACTTGATGTTGTCAGTGGGTGTACATCTGATACCTTATTTTATAATCATTGCACTTTTCTAGCAGTGAGGAAATATTATGGCTTTTGACAGTAATTGACGGTATGATGAATTTAAATGTGTAGTGGTAACCATGTGCAGAGATTGTGTACCTCTGGTTTTATGTCATTGCAGTGTGGGTAACATGAGCCTGTTTCTTGGGCATTTTGAACCCTGTTCATTTCTTCTATTTTTTTAGTCAAGGCTTAATTATTTTCAAAAAAATCCATAACACATTGCATGTGTAGTTTTCTCTATAATCAGTAGTAGTTGAGACAAACCCTCAATCAGTGGACCGTCCACGCTGGCTGCAGGATGTAACCGCTTCTTTTTGTCTACCCCCCACCCCAGTACGCTTTGGAGCGTTTAAAGGTCATGTGCGAAGAGGCCTTGTGCAACAGCCTCTCAGTGGAGAATGTGGCCGACACCCTCATCCTTGCAGACTTGCATAGCGCCGAGCAGCTCAAAGCACAAGCCATAGATTTTATCAACAGGCAAGTATCGCAAAAAAAAAACAAACCTCCAATGATAAATACCTGCTGCCATTTCTGTTTACCAGCCCTGAATGCTTACCTTTTTATCTCCTTGCCATAGGTGCAGTGTCCTGAGACAGCTGGGCTGTAAAGATGGAAAGAACTGGAATAGCAAGTATGTAATTAGCTGATATATGTGACACAAGATTAATAACACACTCTTATCTCTGCCGCCAACCAGATGCATTAGAATTCATTGTTTTAGCCCAGGCAGACAGAGTGCTATTTGCCTTTTCAGTTTGAAGCTCCATATCTTTGTATCCAAGTTATTAATAGACTCATACCTGCCTAAAGTCTGGAAATGGAATATTTGTCGAATCTTAAAAAGAAAGGAGGTGGTCGCTATGGGAAGTTTTTCCTTCAGATGATGTAGTGTGTTATTACAGGACACCTTGAAAAGTCTCGGTTGTGTTCACCGCGTGGAGACGTACTAATCCTGCATTCATTTCGAACTATGCACGTACATAAAGCACTAATGGCCCTTTTCAAGTTTCGCCGAGCAACTTGCAAATCAAGTCCTCCTTATTGGCGCTGTCATTACGACCTCATTTATGTTTATTGATTTTTAATGTGCACATTCGTATGTGAGTGTTAACTTCATTTTCCCTGTGCTTACAGTCATGCTACAGACATAATGGAGACTGCAGGCTGGAAGTCAATGATCCACTCCCATCCTCACTTGGTTGCCGAGGCGTTTCGCGCCCTGGCTTCAGCACAGTGCCCACCCTTTGGTCTTCCCAGGAAGCGTCTAAAACAGTCCTGACTGCCTGACTGTGCCCCAGGACTTTACTGGAGGTGTGAAGCATGGGTTTACAAAGGACGGACTCGCGAGGGTACCACTCTAATTTCCACCAAAATTGAACACACTTGAATAATGAAGAGTGGAGCTTTCTGGCCAGGAGTGTGGGGAGGCTGGCACGTTGGACGACTGACATCAATGGATTGAGGGAAAAGAGCGGTTCGATCAGTGTTGCTTGCTTGCTTTGCTTCCCCAGCTGAACTCAGCACGGGTAACAAGTCAAGCTGCCTGCTACTGTCTTTTTTTCCTGTAATTTTAAAAATGGCCTTAATATATCTGCCATTGCTCTGGAGCTGCTCTAGAGTACTTTGTCTATTTTACTCTGTGCCTGCCTTGTCACAAAGACCAGGCCTCCTCCAGGTTGCACTAGTTCCCATGAATAGTCATTTTGATATGGAGTTCTATAGGAACGTAACAAAGGTTTAACTAAATGGGAAATATTATATATATTTGTAATGTTTAGCCCGTTTTGTGACTAGACATTAAAAAGCATGAACACTTTCAGTGCAAGGTCAGTTCTTTACACTTTTTAAAAGATGTGTATGCCCCATATTGATGGCACCATTTCTATGTAAATGACAGTCGAACCATCTGCAGAAGACCAGTGTACAAGAAAGTCTGTTCTAATGCATACTTGTGGGGAAAATAGTAATCTGCCATTATGAAGACCCAATGTCAATCCTAATAATTCATTTGAGACAGGAACGTGTCTGTACCTTGGCCCTAATATATTAAAACATTGGAAGTATATGGACGTATTTACTCAGTCTCCCATTTGAATGGCATATTCCAGATCATACGTCTGTGAACTGTTCTAGATTAAATTTTTAAGAATTCCTTTCGTTAATATTGCCAACTTGCAAATATATATTCTCAATATATTGTGGTTAACTAAAAGTGGAAAGACTAATGCATGGTCATGTTATTGTCAAAGAAAGTGTCCAATTTTGTTTTTAACAATTTATTTTCTGCAATTATCTGACATATTTGAGCAGAATTAAATGAATTGAGTATGTGCAAAAATTTCCTCTAACATGCTTGGGTATTTTGTAGGATGCTGAGCGTCACTTCTACTGGCAATGTTATTCTGTGTTTGAATGGGGGGGTTGTCATGTTTATTCAGTCCGTCTTGTATGTAGTGTGGTGTGACAGACACTTCAGAGGATTTTGTAAATTAAAAGAGTAGCATCATTTTTACATGATATTACTCATCGATCAGCGTCACGTTGAGATGTTGAAACTACTTTTTATTTGGAAGCAAAAAAGATGAAGTTGTTGTCTGCAAGAATGCCTGCATTAACCCATTAAAACATTTTCCAGCAGTCTGAAGAGCCCCGGAGCTTGTTTATTTATTTTTTAACAGGCGGTTGTTGAACTCGGTGTGACGAGAGATTGGAGTACGAGTGAAGGTGCTTATTATCCACATGGTCTCATTTTAATGACCATCTTAATGGATGTGGATGTCAGGCAGACATTGTTTTTTTTTTTTTTTTTTGGTCCTCTCCTGGATTGAAATGGGAATGGAAAACACCAGCGAGTGATAATCAAAAGAAAATGTCCTTAAACCACATTAGCAACCGCGTGTTCGGTGTTGAACCTTTTTTCCGACGCACTTGTTTTATGTGTGAGCGCTCGGCACAAGCTCTAATTAAAGTGAACGTGAGGCAGCTCCTTCCGTGCTGGAACAGAGATGTCTTCATCAGCAGCTTGCCGATCCCCCGTCCGCCCCTCTCGGCACAGATCCTAGCAAAATACCTGATACCATCTCTGCTTCGGGACGGAGCGCCATCCTTCCTCGACCAAGTGTAACACTTGAAAGTGGAGCTGCCTGCTGTGGCACTATTAAATCTGAAAATGTGTTCACTCATTTAGATTGTTGGAAACAGGATTTCTAAGATAAAGACAATAGGCAAGGGCCTGACGTTGAGGCATTTTTTTTTCTTTTTTTTTTTTACAAACTGAGTTACAAATGTTGCTTTTTAAAACCAGACAGTTTCAGCACCAAACCTGTCACTGACCACCGGTGATAAATTCTAGCTCTGCATGTGTAAATGACTGCTGTTAATTGTCAGATCAATTTGACATGGGTAATTACATAACAGATAGAAAGCCATTTATTATCAGACTGGCTAATAATCGGTAATATCACCAATACCAAAGCAGGGAAATTGAAATGTATGTTCACGCTCCTCTTAGTTTCCTGAGGATTTGGATGTGGCGGCAGGAGAGCCTGGTGTGACTTGATGCCTTAAGCAGTGGGTGCCTCACCCTGATCAGATAAGAGTAATGGAAGGGAATGAAAAGACCCCTGTCCCTGATGGCTGCAGAAAAATGGATGTGCTCCCTGAGGTGTACCTCTGGTATCATCCACGCCTGTGGACACAGATTTATTGCCCATTAAAAAGCTACACTGAAATGTAGCCCTTAAAATGGCGTGTTTATCCTGTTGAGAAGTCCTTGTAGGAATGAAACGAGACAAGCCTGGGCGCCGACAGGCTGGGTGTGACTCAGTGTGACAATACACTGCGAGCCCAGTTCAAATAAGGTTTAATGCCATAAAAATCTGAATTGATCTTTACAATTTTCCATTTTAACAAAAGTTAACCCCCTATGAAATCAAATATTCCAAAATGAACATTTGTACTTACACTGTACACACAGCAGTGCTCATTTCTATTTTACAGGGGAACCGTTTAAAACAAGATTAAGCAAGCAAGAAATCAAAGAAGGACCAATTTGCAAGGATTACAAAAATGGAACTCAAAGCAATCTATGACTAGTAGCAATAAATATGATTATCTACATGATGATGCTGAACAAACACCAAAATTAAGGAGCAGTATACTCACTGATATATTTCTCTGGAAAAAAAAATGAGAACAGTTGACATCATTTACTCTGAAGCCATAATTAAACACATTTAGTTTTTAGAGGTACACGATAATACACAGCATTTTCACAAAGGAGTAGAACTAAAACATCAACATATATCAACTCGGATTTAAATATTTCCTTATTGTACACCTCACCGCATGTTATGTGACAGGGGCATTTACAGCAGACGGGGAAAGGCATGAGGAACAGCAATAAAGGAACTGACGGAGATAACTGCCATGTGATTAGTCAAAGCCCTCGACTAATCTCTGGATGTGTGCAAACAACAATTTATGGCATTTGACGTGTTGATGGTTCCTCAACAAAACCTTTTAAAAATGTTTTTTTTTGTAATTGCAAAGTCAAAGCACAATACAGCATTTTACTACGACACAGGGTGTTATCCACTTTTACACAGAAGTTGTTCAGTTTTAAGCCGGCTGTACATTTGGGAAATGTCTGACATTTTCAAATTGAGTAGTCCCACTTCTCATTAAAATTCCTGACGGATTCTGTACTTTTGTCTTTTGCCTTTTTTATTTTTTTTTCCTTCCTTTTGCATTTGGTGTCTCCTCTCTGTGTTAAGTAAATGAAATTTCCCAGGCTAATTAAAGCCTATTAAAGACAGGTAATGTCAGGGCTTTTGGCAGGACCGTGACAAAGTGCTGATAATTGTCTGCCAGACTCACTAAATCCACCTGTCCCGCAATTATCCCCCTCCACCCCCTGCCCCACCGCCCCTGCCTCTCCTGACATTAATCCACCGTGGCGCTGGCGCGGCAGGCTGATGCCTCAAAGTGCATCCTGCAAACACAGATGTTAGATTTCAGGCTAGTTTAGCATACACATGCCTTATGATGATTGTAGCAGCGGAAAACCAAAACACATTTCTCATAAGCAAACCAGGCAGCATACATGGGTACCTACATATGTGTGTGTGCTGACTGATGGTCATGCTCTCAGGTTGCATTCGGGTCGAATTTATCAGATCAATTTTGGCCACTTCAGTCTGGTTCAGTGGATCAGTTCACTTGATTTCAGTCCCCACCAGAGACAGACAGCAGGCATAAGAGATAGGTCGCTGAAGCCGTATTAATTATTCAGAGCTACTTGAAAAATTCCCCGTTAATCAACCTAATCTGAAATTAAAGAGGCTGTCCTGCCTGCGCTGTTCCCAGGTACAAATGGACTTTGGCTCCACTTTGAAGACAATGGAACGATCATTTTTACTTAGCATTCAAAAGTGGCGACGCCTCAAATGGATGATATCTTAATTTTACGCACTAATGAGCAACAATTCAATCGTCTGACTATTGTAATTGTTAAATATGATTGAAAGTCTTGTAATATTTCACCCCGTAACTGACTGTTTAAATGAGGTAAGGGAATTGTTTGATAATGTTGGCATCAAGTCCTCCAACGGACAGGCTGCGAGCCTATGGTCTTGCCTTGAAGGAAACATCTGGACAGCATACTAATTATACCTGTGGTGTATAGAGAACATGTGCTGTTGTGATGTGAAGGAGTCATTGTTTGGAGCTAGCTCTGAATCCCAAGTCAACCCCTACCTCCAAGTCCTTGGACACCTAACTACCTGGAGTGTACAGTTTGAAAAAAAGGTTTCGTAGCAATGCGTCAAATCCATCCCCAGTTTAAGATGCACCTCCTCTGACCTATCTCAGGTTTTTAGGTATTTCAGGACAGGGAGCTCAGAGGTTGACTGTGACAGTCTGAAGATAAAACAAAGGGCTGACGTGTACTAGCAACCGCTCGGTCATCCTGTAGAGGAGTAAGGTGTGTCACTATGGTAGTTGTAGTCAGGGCAAACCTTCTGCACCAGTTTGTAGTCTACACTGTAAAAGGCTATATAGATGCATATGACTTTAAAGGGCTTCGAGCACAGCCAGGACACATGGCTCTGCGTCTGCTCCTGGTAGCAAACCTTGGACTGGTCGAAGCTGCACAGCGCAGTCTTCTTGTTGCGGTCCGTCTTCTCGTACTCGATGCGGCAGTTGAACGACTTGGTGTCTTTGGTCTCCAGCGTGGACTGCTGGGCGATCTCAAACTCCACCACCTTGGAGGGTGGCACTAGGCTGACGGACACGTTGCCCAGACCTGTGGAGTTGTGGCGGAAGTAAACGCTAAAAGTTCCGTTGCCGTGGTCCACGATCTTCCCCGTGATCAGCAGGTTGAGTTTGACGGTCTTGATGTTTGAGTGGAAATCCCCCCAACCAAACATCTTTTTGAACTTGCCGGTCTTGACGATGGGCCTCCGTTTAGTTCTGGCCTGTGCACCCTGAGCATCTGTCTGGTTAGATAACCAGTCCCAAAAGTCCTCCATGTTCTGTAAATATGTTATTTCCCTCATGGTACTCTTGAACCCGGGGGAGCCCTTGGAAAACAAACGTAGGGGGTTGAGGATCCGTGGGCTGGCCCCCGTGGGAGAAATCTTCTGTTCATTATTACCCTCTCCCCACTCGATGAGTTCTGTGGCGCCTCCATGCATCTTCCTGCATGTGACCTACAGAGAAAACACAGCATTGGGAACAACGTTAATTTGGATTTTCCAAGAAAGAAAAATCCAGCAATGCAGAAGTCCTGAGACCATAACACTCAGATTACACCGGCTGACAACAAATCTGCCACAAAACGCCATTCAAAGCAACCAATCACAGCAGTGTTCACTCTGAGGTGACGGCACTGTGAAGACACAGCAGGGATACAGAGGGATATCGCTCCAGCACTTAAGAGGGAGAGAGGGAGAACATGGAACACCCACTTGTTAAACAACTTTAAAGATTAAAGATTTACTCTGGGAAATGGTTGAACACAGCAATGGTGCCTTTGGGAAAAAAAGAAAAAAAAAAAAAAAACCTTGGTATTAAGCCTTCCAAAAAATGACTTCAAACAGATACTGTATTTGAAACTGACTGCTGAAGGAGAGCTCAGAAATATGACATTGAAAATATAAGTTCAGGACAGCCACTTGATTCCCTGGCACAATCAAATGTATGAATTTCCTTCTATTATCTTGCTCGTCAGTTCCCTCTGAAGTTCCTTCCTGTTTAAAGGGAGTTTTTTTTTTCCTCTGCACTGTTGCCAAGACTTTGTGCAATGGCGCCTTTGGGAAAAAAAAGAAAAAAAAAAAAAAAAACTTTGGTATTAAGCCTTCCAAAAAATGACTTCAAACAGAGACTGTATTTGAAACTGACTGCTGAAGGAGAGCTCAGAAATATGACATTGAAAATATAAGTTCAGGACAGCCACTTGATTCCCTGGCACAATCAAATGTATGAATTTCCTTCTATTATCTTGCTCGTCAGTTCCCTCTGAAGTTCCTTCCTGTTTAAAGGGAGTTTTTTTTTTCCTCTGCACTGTTGCCAAGACTTTGTTCATGGAAGGTTTATCTCTGCGATATTGTAAGGCCCTTACCGTCCTCTGTAAGATACCTCGAAAAATAAAACTGATCAGAATCCAAGTAAAGGAATGAAATGACCTTAGCTCTCTCCAAAGTCTGAAAAACAGAATGTCCAGCATAACCTTGCAAGCTCTTGCTTTGAATCTTAGTCTCAGACAAAGGATGATGAAGGGGGCACACAATGTGTGTGTGTGTGTGTGTGTGTGTGAGGGAGTAGAGAGCTGAGCTGAGACGCGTTGTTGTTGTTGTTGCTTGCTTGCAAACAACGCTTTGTCGCCCAGTCGGCACTACGCCGTTATTGCGGGAACGATTTAACATTACCCATGTCTTGTCTGGGGTTCTGTATATTTAAAATGTGCCCCTTGACCCTTTGATCTAACCATCAGTTTGACTCAAGGTCACCAGCAGGATCTGTAATTAATCTTCGCAACTTTAACAATTGTCCAATCAAATCAATGAACCTGCAACAACACAGTCATGGCCTTTTGTGTTTGACTGAGGCATGATGGTAATGACCAGGATAGGGGGGCGTTGACATGGTTGTTGGAGTCTGAATGGTTGGAGAAATCTTTGCATTGATGAACTAAAATGTCATCCACACCACATGGCATCAAACATAGTCACACTTAATAACTGAGACTTTAACTGACTAAACACCAGTAGCTCCTCCGCACTGACGGACTCTAAAAGAGCTCCTATTTGCATAAAGCTCCTAATATTTTAGGACGCCTTGTCAGATTACATGACACTGAAAATCCCCTGAGCTAAACATGAGCCAGTCTCAGACCACTAATGCTATTTTTAGATAGCACTGTGCGCATGAACTTTGGCTTATAATGGTTCCCAACAATGAAATCCCCTTCTAGGGTGGTGCGGGTAAAGTATGTGCTATAAGTGCTAATCCAGATGCAGCAATGAACTATGATCCCTGCTCGTACCTCAAAGCCGTTTGGCTTCAGGAGCGATTCCTGGTCCACTTCAGATAAAGCTTTAATAATTCATGGCAATAAGCTTAGCTGGTTTTATTAGTAATTAGCAGTGGCGGCTTTCCCCGGGCCCAGTTCTAGGGATCACTGAGAGAAGCAGATGTTGAAAGCACAGAGCAGCGGCTGTTGGAATTCTCACTGAACTGCTGCGCACTACTTTCAAACTAATTATAATTTAGCTGTAAGCCTCACTGAGGCCCGTGCGTACAGAGCTAACAAACTAGGTCTGTCGGCCGCTATTTGTTTTCGTGTGCTCTCATTCTATATCCATCTTTTATATTTGACATACTAAAGCGCCACATACATTTCAAGCAGTGCAATGGCTCCCCTCGCCGCTCATGGCCCACGCACACTGTCCAGCGCCTTAACACGTAACGGTTATCTGGATTTGTAATGTGAAATCAATGAGTCTCCAGCGGACAGCGAGTCTGACCCATCTATCAGGCTTCACCATGCTTAATTAAGACAGAGGCTCCCTGTAAACACGGATGAATGACGCAACGCAGTTCTAACGTTCCCTCTACGTGCCTCATCACATCCACAGTCGTTTAATCAACCAATTCCAGAGCCAGTATTCCCCACTGATAGCTCCACTTAGTAATACCGTGTCAGAGCTCGGCTGTTGATTTGATTAGACCGGTACGGCATCACAATAAGAGGCGACGGTGAACATAAAGTCTGTGGGGCTGTCGGCTCCCGACGGGAACACTTCTTTACCGCTGTGAACAAGGGAGGGTGTGGAACCCGTCTCCGCAACAGCACGACTCGCGATATCTGTTTCATGTAAGGCGCGGCGCGGCGCATTTTCAGAGGTGAAACCAAAATTTGTCTTTTTAGTGTAAATCTCAGGTGAGCTTTGTACAGGGTGATTATAATGGAAATGAGAGAGCAGTTTAAGTATGATGAGCAACTGGGGAAATTGCTGTGACGACAAGGGGATCAGCAGGGGGATATCTAATACTTAAAATGCCCCAAGAGAGATGAAGCGCTGGGAACTTAAGAAGCCTGCACTGACACACGGGCTTTGGCTTCTCTCTCCCCTTCTCTCTCTGCACACACACACAACACCTACACACGCATGAACACACTTCCTTCATTGCGGCAGAAGTGGTCTTTCTTGAAAACAGACGAAAGGAATCCGAGTTTTTTTTTTTTTTTTTTTTACGTAACAAGACGATTTGGGGGGGAAACGGGGAGGCAAGGTCTGATGAAGGAGAATCTACAAAAGCTTAATTAAGATTTCTTAATCGGTGCTGCTGTGCTAGAGGCATTTTGGGGCGACTTGAAACAAGACATTATTATGATAATAACGGCAGACTTATGGAGCTGAAATCACCAGGCCTCGTTTCTGCAGGAGAAGGGAAAAGGACCGCCAAATGTTTGCAGATGTAACGCAGAGAGGCGTATCAACCTGATGTTCTAGCTACATTCCATATATGTGCCTTGTAAAAATTAATACAGCAGTAAACATGATGGGGGGGGGGGTTATAAATGCTGTCAGTAAAATTCATGGACTGCGCGAGTAAAAAAATGACTCAGGCGTGTATTGGTGCTGCTTATATTTCTTGTATATATTTTGTACTGTTCTATCTCATGGTTAAAACATAGAGTTTTCCTGCTCTCTCTGACCAAGCCCTGTTCACCCTCCATAGTTTACAGCATGTGAGAAGGAAACTCACTGTCATCATGAAATGCACCTCTGCAACCTCATCAGCGAAGGTTATTTATTACATTACATTACACACAAAATCAATACTCCTGTCATGGAAACTGCTTTTTTTCCCCTCCACGTTCAGGGCCAGTTAATAATGAAAATATTTAACAGGATTTAATGAAGAGCACAACATCTTTGTTCTCAAAGATGCGTGTGAAACTAAAATGAGGGACTGCTGTAGATAAAAGATGGAAGAATTAATGAAATAAAAAAAAGGAAAAAATTAACATTTTTGGCATACGGAAGCATTTGGGAATTGAGGCTGTAAAACACCAGAGTTTCATTAACTCCTGCTTTAATTGACTCATCAGGACTTGAAGAAGGTCAAGAATCGCCATTAGAAATTTTCAGCTGATGTCAGTTCCAGAGTCGATAAATTCCCTATGAAGCATCAGAGGCTGTAAAAAGATATCACTGCACTTCCAACTAGAAGTTTTGGCTGTCCAGAATGTCATTAAAAATTGGCAGTGAACGGGACCTGTGGAAATCTGGCTGACCAGGAGATTTTTAAGATCAGACTGCACTCTGCTGACCATGGAGCCAAAACCACATATGAGCACAAAGGAGCTGCGGGACGTATGAGCTGACTGGAACCTCACCTCTGACCTCAACACCTTATGTCATATTCTGAAGACAAATAGACAACATCCAGATGAAACCATCAAGTGATGAGGACAGACGAGGTCAGTGGTACAGGAAACTTGAGGTAGGAGAGTAGATTCCACTAAATAGCAGCAGACTCTGGATATATACACTACCATTCACCAGTTTGGGGTCACTTAGAAATGTCCTTATTTTTGAAGGAAAAGCATAATTTTTTTTCAATGAAGACATTAAATTAATCAGACGCTCCAAACATTGTTAATGCGGGAACAGAGTATCTACATAGGTGCACACAGCAGAGGCCCATTTCAAGCTGATCTGATCATCAATGAAAATCTGTCAGTTTGAGGATAATTATTTCCTGGTTTTGCAAAGCAGCAGAAGCTGAAGTGGTCCAGAGTGGGATTTCCAGAGAAGACAAATTCTTGTCCTTGCTTTTGCATTCTTCATAGATCCTCCTGACAAAATGAAGAATAAAACATGCACAAATGTCACTGCTGCAGAATGATAGTCATTCCAACAAACCCTGTACCTGTACTGCACGCTTGATTTAATGGCATGTAAATCTATACTATCCTCAGCTATGAGTGTGTGGCGTGCTGCCACACACACCGCATCTGGATGAAGCGGCCTCGACGCTCATCTGTAATGAGCATTATAGAGCTGGCTGTCTGCTTGTCCCGTGGGTAGACATATCTTTTAGAAACCTGACATAAAGGTAATTGCCACGGTGACCACAAGTAGCCTCTGGAAAGTTATAAAGAAGCCAGTGACATCTGGCTTCTGGATCATCTGAAGAGATGCGATTTGGTACCGCTCTGATGGCCACGCTGGAATCTCTCTAAGCCTGGCATGGCTGACTTGTGTGCCCCCCCCCATCCCCCCCCAACCCCCATATTCCTGATCTGAGATCTGCATTTCAGTTTCTTCTCCTCTTCTTCTGTGTGAGACACTCTGCATTGTCTTCATTCCTCGGATCGTTGTGTCTGTGCATCCCTTTTTTTTTTTTTTTTTAGCTTCCCATAATTTTTTTTTTTGTTCTTTCCCCAGCACATAAGGTTGGGATATGCGTCGGGGGAAAATTGGTTTCAGGCGTCTTTCTCACAATAAACAGAATGGGCAATTAACCTGCTCATCAGTGCAAGCAGAGCAGCGCCAGTGATGCACTCCACTGTTCTTCATGGATTTGTCTGTGCAAATTGACCTCACTTTGGTGGTGCAATTCATTTCTCTGCTAATTTTCTGTGTCTTAAGCTTCATTAACTTGATGCGTTTTCCACATAGTAAAAATCTGGACATCCCACGGAAATTACACCGGCCTCGCCGCTGCCTCTGCTAATACTTCCACTGCCGGCGAACACCTGCCATATTAGAGCAGCTCAGCCGCGTCAGACCGCTGCAGAGACTGCAGCCTCCTGCTTTCGAGCGCCGCACATGACAAGCTGCTCCGCTCGCATTAAAAGAATTCTCTGCCCGCGATCCCCTGCCCCATATCCTTCCCCTGCCATCCACCTGATGTTACAAGGCATATCATTTGTAATGATTCACACCCAGAGCCGACTCCAGGAGAGAAGGCCCTGGAGGCGCATAGGCCGCACGGAGCGAGAGTCTACACATTGCAGGAGAATAGATTGGTGCTCTGATCGCCGGAACAGCTTCACGCTCCAGAGCCATCACTTTTAATCAGAGGCTGTCCAGGGAAACACATGGCAGGCGCTTCAGCACTGTGGTGGATCGCAACGGCAAATCCACACCAGGGGCACCTTACCAATCACCGGCTGCGTACAGCAGATCTGCTCCCCTCCAGTATAATCCTTTAGGCCATTACCACCTGACCTCTGTGAGAATGAGACAGACCACAGCCTCTAATATCTTAACACTTGGACTTAAGATCCCATATTGAATTTGTGGCTTAATTCATCATCGGCATGAATACAGTGAATACTGAGTGCAGTCTTATTTCTTTTCAAACTGTACATCTGGATTCTGGCTATCGTGTATGAATATACACCTTTAATGGGGAGGCTGTGTTCTTGGTTTGTGTGTTTGGAAGCAAATAACACAAATACAGCTGAACAGATTTCCACAACAGGGAGGCTCTATGGGCCGACCACTGGGCAGTTCATTTAGGGAATTGAGTGTGACTGGTCTACGTTTAATTTTCACTCTGTTTAACATTGCAAGTTATGGTTATTTTTTGACATTTTCCCTTTTTCTTCTGAAAAAATAAATCATGTTTCTGGATTAATAGACCCGATTTGTCAAATGCGAAGCAGCTTGACTGAATTCAAGGGGGAGCTTGGCGGTGGTATTTGTTCTATTGAGTTCAAGTTTCAGTAATGAAAACTAGTACTGTCAGTAATGCCAAAAATCTATAAGGCCTAAAACTCACGTCATGATCTCCCCATATATTCTGACCTACAGAAACCAGCCACCAAGTGGCCATCAAGACAGCCTGTCTTCACGCTGCCAGCCGAGCTGTCCTCACGTCCGTGTTTGTAGACAAAATATTATCTGACTGCTCGTGATGCTTTCTCTCTGTTATTAGCGTAAGTCATGAGACGAGTCATTTGTCACGTTCAGGATGTTTTCTGTTCTTGTCTCCCCTCCCATCCCACATCGCCTTTTTTCACCCTTTAACAGACTGTTACTTGCATGACAGTTTATACAGGTCTTCGTACTGAACCAGTGGGTGTCATTACGGAGTGTTTCCCTGCAGGAGGCGAGCCGCTCAGCTGTGCAAATCACACACACGCACCGCGTCTGCAGCGTGGAAGCTGCCAAAGCCGAAACATGCTGCAGCTTTTCCTTATAATATTATATCACTATACTAGAGATAGCTCCAACCTCGCTGACATGTTTTGTTTGAATACCAAAGAGTGTCTGTCTCCTGTTGCAGCTTTCCTAACGAGAGCTCTCAAATGATCAAGTCAGCTCTGCGGCCTGCCCTTTAAAGCCTCGTAACATAGCAACTGGTCTCGAGTCACCTTTAAGGTTACTCGTAAACCTGTATCAGCTTTTTCTCGAACAGGGGAAAAGTAAATGTCACTGATTTTGTCAAATGTATTAACCACACAAAAACAAATGTGAAATGCAAGTTGGAGCAGCTGCAGTTGAACGGGGAGCTGTGTTGGGTGCAGTGCTCCAGCTGCAGCAAACCAGTATCAATATCACAACGCAGTTGTCGTGTTATGGGCGTCTGTATCAACACCAGAATGTCCCTGTTAGCTCCCAGGCAGGGAGAAGTGAAACTAGAAAGCAGCATTTCATTAAATTGTCATTTCTCTGTGCTCTTGAATGACTTTTATCATATTCGTCAGTTTTTTTTCTTGGTTAATGTGAACATGGTTTTGAGGGTTAAGGCTAAAAATCGTGGCAGTGCTGAGCTGCAGCATTGTTCAAAATAAATTCCAAATAGGATCAGTCATCTGCATTTCCCAGGATAGACAGAGCCTTTGTAACAGCAGAGAATAATTCAAAAACATTAACACAAAAGTAGAATGGCACACATTAGAACACTATTATATGTATATGCCAATTATTTATTACTTACTATTATAATTACCATTATGCTTGATATTACCCATCATTAAGAGAGAGATAATCTATGCATGTCGATGCATGTGTTTAAATTAATGAGTGTGTATACACGCATACTGTGTGTGTGCTTGTAGCCATGCATTGTATTTATAAACATATAGATAATGATAATTATTGTTAATCAAAATCTCAAGCAGAAACCAGTATCTATAGCTTTCAAATTAAATGACTGGAGTAAAACCAGTGGTGTGCTATTTAATGCAAATATTAAACAGTTGCACAAATGAAATTCTAGAATTCCAGCGACCTATAAATGAAGAATTCATTTCCAAAAAATCCTGAAAGTACAGTGAGAAATGTTTGTGAACAATCACAACTGATCCAAATCCACGGTAAGAAAAATAACAGTCCAGATCAGAACCTGTGCTGCTGCATTAACTTGGTCACAGTTAATGTGGCACCAGTGAATTTGTGAATTACCCGCGGGAGATCACACACATTTCATTTTTCACCTACGCCGATGGCAAAGCCTTGGAGGTGAAGGTGGGATGTTAGTGAGTGTGGCAAATTTAAATGCAGCGATGATGTCAGGTGTTCCCACAGTGCTAACAATGATCCCGCCAGGCGACAAGATGGAGAGCGAGCCAAGGCTCTGGGACGAGAGCCTCTTGGTAATCTGGATACTTCTGTTATCGTCCCACCTGCCACATGTGACAGCGGCAAAGCCCTGAACACTTCACTTTTAGACAGGCGGTACCTTTCAACACATCATCACTTTCACAATCCCATTACATGGTCAGAGCACCATCTCCTGCGCTGGCTCCTGACACCTGCAGCACACCTCACTACGTGTGATAGCAGGGATTGAGCAGGATAATTCCACAAATCACGTCGGAGCCGGAGTAATTATCGTCCCCTGGACCAGAGCACCTCATAGTTTGTGCAACAATTGCATTTGCGCTCGTAAAAAGTCCTCTGCATGGTCGTTACTCTCAAATCAATACTTCTTTTCATGTTTTATCTTGGGGACATATAAGGGTTTTTATAGACATTTCCCTTTTTGTCAGTTGATTGTTTTTTAGATCCATGCTGCGAATGGCTCGAGAGTTTGATTGAGAACCCCCCCCCCCCCCCACCCCCCCCCCCCCCCCCGATTTGCTCAAACGTACGTCCACTAAATTTGACAGAGAAAACATTTCCCGTTCCCGCAGCCGACTGGGCTGTGGCTGATTTCACAGAAACAGCTCCCTTTGAAGAGGAAACACGCGTTGGAAAGACGCTGCCTCCTTTTCCTCTGAGTAGCTCTGAAGACAGTTACTTCACAAGAAATATACAAAGACAGAGGGGAGCTGACAGTGCTTTGTTAGGGCTGAAAATGACAGGCTGGGAAAAAGAGAGAGAGAGAGAGAGAGAGAGAGAGGGGCCTCAAAGCCCACAGGGAGGAGGAAAACGCAAAACTGAGAATAATCAGCGAGGAAATTTATTGTACATATTCTATAGCTGTCACACCTTTCCCAACGCAGTCTCTATTAAAGAGGTCAATCATTTCCTGCACCCTGACATAGAGTTTGATGGCCTCTCCCAAGAAGTAACCATGGTAATTAAAAACTTTTTATGTCAGAGTGTTTGGCAAAATATGAAAGTGTTCAGCTGCAGAAACGTTGCCTGCTGGAGTGGTGCTTTGTGCGATTACACAGCTTATTCTTGACTTTGGCAGTTCAAACGCAAATGAAGACTTCTCGTCAGAACCGCGACATCTTGCGCAATGTTTGACGGAATGACGCGACGCCGCATTTCCTCCGACCGCACACACACAGGCAAAGTTCCTTTTGCGGAGGACCTGATATCCGTGTGTTGCTTTGTTGTGGCGCAGGGAGTTGAACAGAGCTGCGAAACATCGAGGCTGTGCATCAGAGAATGCTGGATGCCTCTGACCCTGCAGAGCGGTAATGACAACGCTATAAGGCAGTAGAGCCTCGGGCTGCGCATCGCTCCATAAAAATTCATAGCTGTGGACCAAGATCAGGAGACTCGACATCGTATTAAACATTATGTTTCCAGAGCCGCAGCCACCGGAGTGGGAGAGAGAGAGAGAGAGCGAGAGAGACGCTCCCAAAGAGTTCACATCACCGAAGATGCTAATCATAAGCATTTTGACTTTAATCTTTAATGGTCTGCTCAGCAGCCAGATTAGGGTTATTGTCAATGCAAAGGGCACCTGTGTCACAACTATCAGTCACCAGGAGCTTCTTTCTCTTCCTTCCAAGACCTTTATCATGGATTTATCGTCAGCACGCGCGCAATTATGACTGATGATTGGGAAACAGGGAGGCTCCAGGCTCGATACAGTCGACACAAGCTGGAGTGGCTGCGGGCCACATTCGAGGGATTTAACCTGCGGAAGCAACAACCTTTTCCTTAAGAGGTCTGAGACAACATGCAGGCGAAGGACGGCAAATGCCACGGACAGTATTGTTTATGAGGGATTATCTAGTTGGGCCCTGTGGCGGGAAAGATTGTGACCCCAATATGAGCACAGATACACATCAGCACCGTGTAAGCTCCAGAATGATTCCTGGGAGGCCAGCACATGCATACAAGGCCCCCCCCGCCCCGTCAATCCATGTTTAATCACTTCCACAGACATTTTTTCTTCTGGTCCGCCTGACATTTCCTCTCATTTTTCTTTCTCCCTCCCTCTCCACCCAATTTCTCTGGTGGGTTTTTGAAGACTTAAGTTCCACTCTTTTTCTCTTCCTCCCTCCCTTTCTCTCTCTCTCTCTCTCTCTTGCTCTCTCTCTCTCGCTCTCTTACAAGGCAAATCCTGAGAGAGGTTGAGATGCGAAGACCAGGCAGAGCAGGGGACGTGAAGAATATAAACACATTTTTTTTTTTTTTTTTTATTGTCCAGAGGAAAAGGAGGGGTGGGGTGGGGGTGCAGGGGGCTGGGCGGTGGGGTCTGTAAAAGAGACGAGGACCTTATCACAGCCCAGCAGCTCTGTAATTCGCTGCCATGATAAAGTGGCAGCGCGGAAAACCTTACAAGGCTGGCACAATCCAAAGACGGATTAGGTTTTTCTGACATAAGCTTCCTGAAAAACTAATCAATCAGCCAATGCGGCATTATCAGAAGCGTGAGATTAAAGCGCCGCTCCTAATCCCCCCACTGTACATTTTATTACACTTTCCCAGTGTTATTTGCCTTTAAATATACAATAAATAAATAATAATAATAAAAAACCCAAACCTAATTGAGCGTGGGGGAGGGGAGAGGGGTTAAAGAGCCCTTAGAGAGGGAATTTATGTAGAATGTGTGTTTTGTTATGAAGACGGGGATAAAACTGCTGTCCTTGCCTGAGCCCTTTTTGACTTTGCGCGGAGCCTCGCTGTCTCACTCCAGCACTGCAGAGGAAAACAAAGTAAGGAAGAAGGAACGAAAACCCTTTGCCAGAATTTTACAACAATGTAGCAGCAAAACACTTCAAACCAGTTCAAACTCGTGCTGTGGTCTCTAGTGCCGCTGACGGATGAAGAGGTAAGTTATGATGTGGCTGTGCATGCTGCTAAATAAATAACAGTTGAAATTAATGTTAAATCCTCTGAGCAATGACTTGTAATCCCTCAAATCAGCACACATCAAAAGTACGGGGATGAACTCGGGGACAAGGCACGTACAGCTTCACCAGGAACCAGCTAAGCTTTGTCTCTTTAATGAGTCGCACCCTTCTACCAAGACGCGCCGCTTACTTCCCTGCTCGTGTCTGACCCTGGGTGCCGTTTATGGTATCAGTGAAGGTAGCTGCTTCTAACGCCGGCCCTCTAGGCGCGGGCCATGTTTCCCAAAGAGCTCTTACCCCTGCAACGAGATACAGCGGTGCCATGGGCTTTCTCAGCGTCTTCTCACTCCTAATCCCAACAAACAAACAAAAACCTCGTGTGGAGTGGAGCATACAGAGGCAGGGCAGGGCTGAGCTGGGCAGGAGATGGCAGAGAGCAAGGCTGCTAAAGCCATCCACATTGTTCTGCTGTCATTGCACAGAGGATAACTGCAGCAGATGTCACGAGAAAGAATGGATTCTCCCAGGATGGCTGTGACCCTCTTATTTGTCCCTGGGGCATGGCACAGATGCCGGGAGCCGGGGATGCATTTTCACCAATTTGATTCACGTCATGAGTGTATGAGCGCACGTGCGCGTGTAGATGTGTTGTTGGATCATTTGGCCTTTGCTCTAGAGCCTAAAATCTGGGAAATGTGGCCGTCTTGATGGTTTAAGTTGGTGCCTCCTGGGACACTGTCTGTGTCTTTAAAACTTTCCTATAAAGCAGACACACGGAGAAAAAAAAGTTTGGTGCACATATTTTACGCTTTCTACGAGCCCCAGTCTGGAATTCAAGCATTCTTTATTCCACGGAAGGTGGGGGAATACTGATAAGGGCCAATATGTCCCCATTCAGACGGGGGTGAGTCTGCTGGGAGGGGAGCCACTGAGGCCAATGAAAAGAGCCTCTCCAGGGACGCAGCCCGTCTCCCTCGCTCTCTCCCTCCCTCCCTCTCTGGAGGCAGGAGCTCCCAATAGGCGCAGGGCTGATTACAGCAGCAGCCGGGGCAGACAGCACTTTGCCGCTCCATCTGCACAGTTCAAGGCTATCTTTAAAGAAGCCCTGTTTGACACCAGCACAGATGTGAGGAACCTCTTCAATCGCGTGGCATTTTCTGCTCAGGTGTGATCACGGCAAGAGCCTGTTAAGCAAGGATGATCACGATTAAAAAAAAACACGATTAAAAAAAAAAAAAAAAAAAAAAAAGGAGAGACCCACATTTAGTCAACCTTTATATTTCTCTATGTAAAGCTTATGATCTTTCTTTGGAGAGCTTATTCCTGCAATAAAAACAGAATTAGACTGCGGGAAAAGATTAGGTCCAGAAGCTTATGAGACAATCAGGATCTGGTGAATGCTAACGGTTTCCTCTCTCAGGGACACGGTTTCATCACATTTGTAGTTACAGGTTATTATAGAGAAAGCGCACAGGCCGCGGATACCTGTGAGTGCTGCAATTTTCACGTATTGTTCTCAGTTGTCACTTCATTATTTTTTTTATTTACTTTTTTTTTTTTTTTTTTTTTTTTTCTTTCTTTTTTTTTTTTTTTTGCCTTCGCTTGGCTGTAGAATGAAAATGAGTCTTTACGGGTGCCGAGGTTCAACATTGTTCTTGCGTGACGGAAGGAAAGCAAATGAAAATTGGTCGTTAGCCATCAGTCCATAGTTTTGTTGAGTAATGGAGACAGACCCAAGACCCTTAGACCACAATATATGAAATTTAAAAAACACTCACATTGTGGAAATGAATTAGGAACTTTTGCAAGCTTGTCCATCAGTATATAGCTTATAGCATTGACTATTCATTTGATTGATTTTAACCACATTAACCAAAACTATCAAATTATTTGTTAATTATAAACTATGAAAATACCCAATAAGTAGAAATGTGTCTTAAATGTTATTTATATTTTACAAATATAGGCTATGTGCATTGTCACACTGTCAAATGAGAATAATACTTTTAAGTCAGTTATTCGGGGAATCAAGTGAATGTAAGACATATATCTTATAACAAGAAAATACCCTAGTCCACCAAATTAAATGCAGCCGGCTAGAGACTGGAGATTTTTGCAAAATGAAAACGAAGTCTTTTAAATAAATAAAGAGGAAGAAAACCCCTCATTAGCAGAGCTATTAAGGTCCATTAAGACACCTATGGCAATACTTATTTTTACAATCAGGTAGATAAAAAAGGAAGCTTAATCCTTATTGTTTTCTAAAAGGAAACGTTGAATCCCCTAACATTTCCAGGCAGTTCTTTTAGTTCATTATCATGTGGCACATAAGTGGTTTTGGTTGCAGCGCGTTAAAAAAAAAAAGATGTGTCCGTGTGAGTCTGCGGGGACTCAACCCCTCACCTGGTGCAGGAGGAACAGGAGCAGGAGCGTTTGCAGGGCACTCATCTTCAGTGACTTCTCGACTTTATTCAAGATGAGCGGCGCTTAAATCCTCTCTGGAAGCTTTGGAGGGGGACAGACGCACACGCCGCTGGAGCATCGCTTTGATCACCTGCGAGAAACATTCACTGCGTTACACTGCTGCCGCCCCCCCTCTCCGTGGCTCTGAAAACAACTCTGAACTTTGTTCTTACCGTTTTCCAAAGGCAGTGTAGCTCGCTTAGTTGGACGAGGCGACGTGAATCATCCCCGTTCAATCCACTTTGGGGCAAAGAGTCCTAAAATCCTCTCAGCGCGTCCCCGTCTCTCTCGGACTCTTGGACCCTCTCTGCAGACTTTGCCTAAGCGCACTGCTCTGCGTGCGCATCAAACCCAAACCTAAATGGACTGTGCCCAATCCGGAGCGGCGTTGCTGAGACTTGAGACGTCGACGCACCGCGGTAAAGTGGAGCCAAGTGAGCCCGTGTCCCGGTGTCAGAGCTGCAGCCAGTCAGACAGCTGCGCGCGCTCTGTGCGCTCTCCTCAGCGAGAGCACTTCAGTGCGCAAAATCCTCCGCCGTGCGTCTCCAAGGTCGGCGCGCATCCATGCAAAGAGTCAAGCCACAGGCTTCACACGTGAAGACTCACTCTCTCCATCTTGGGGACAATAAGCCTCGGTGTCGCTGTCATCTGGATTTTGTTCAGCATCAGGTCCACGCTGTTTTTTTTTTTTTTGTTTGTTTTTTTGTTTTTTAACCCTGTGAGGAACCAAACCTGAGATCACTGTTGGCTGATGTTGGCCCGTTGGCCAACAGTGTCACAGCCAGTGTGGCCAAGGCTGCTGCACTTTACCAGATGCAGATGGAGGTCTTGCAGCACTATCCAAGGATTAGACACAACACTTTTGAAATGATTTGAATCAGTGAAATTGGGATGTCCAGTTTGGACAGTCACAGTAGCAGGAGTGTTTGCGTCATGCTAGAGAGGAAAAGGGGAAAACGCCCCACTGAGAGACATTCATCCATTAGAGAAGTGGCTGACGCAGCAGTCCTGACCACAAAGTACAGAGGAGCAGAAAAGGTCAAACGATGACTGAAGCCGAACAAAGGCAACGTGGCTTTCTGCTGCGGGCAAACGGGCCATCAGTGAGGCTCTGGCGCCACCGCGTGGCTCACAGAGAAAGTTGGTTCTCACTGGAAATATGCAGTTGTTCATTTGTTCGTGCCGAAGCATTTGCAGTTTGAAGTCATGTGTTGATTGTCGAACCAGCAGGGGGCGTAACATCTCCATATGTGAGCTTTAGATACGGAGGGACTGAAGTGATGATGCAGCTCAGCACAGGTAAGCACACCGGAACACTGGGAGAGCAGATTAGGACGAAATGGCTCAGAAATTTGCAATGAAGTGTTTCGTAGAAATTCTGTAGGTGAACAAACGCTTGTCATTTTTACATTGTGTTACGTCACTGTTTATTAATGCTAAGTAGAATGGCTTATGTTGCAGTCTCTCACTCAATGAACAGTTCCATGAAGAAGATTCAAACAGAAACATATCTGTCCATGTAATTTTAAGACAACGCTCTTGAAGTAGGAATAATGTTCAGTGATTTAACAAGTCTGATGGCTTCTTCTTGAGAGGCCCATAAATGAATATCAAAAGTTTCTATCTAAAGATTCTAACCAATACGTCCATTTTAAAGGGGAGCAGAGTCGCTGACGTGGATCTTGTCTGTTTAGGGCAGGGAATGGATGCTGTTGTTGTTAGCAATAATCACGCACTTACTTGCTTTAATTTTGACAATGCCACTATTTTCACTTCTTAAAATGTGATTTTAGAGACTTGCTTTTTGTAGCTTTTTTTCAATTCTTAATTTGTCACTGACATGTCATGACAGACTGGATGATGTCTGGGCGCAGTAATTATATGAATGGCTCTCAGGTTGGTTTTCTTCATTCACATCAAAGAGACGTTTAAAAGAATTTCATCATCCAGTAAAACCTTTAAGGATTTTTTTTTACAAATGTTTTTTCCTCAAAAGGCAGATTTTTTTTCCTATCACATGTGACGTTTCTCGTGTTTTGAGATTTTACTGTAATATATAAAAAATATTGGGCATAATACAGAGACAAAACACAAGAGTGTGCGCTGATCAGAATTGATTATGGCTTTGATTTAGTCGTGCAGGCAGCTACGACCTACAGGTGTCGACTTGCCTAAAAATAAACACATATCTCAGTGAAGCGTCTTCCTGTGTGATGGAATGACACGTTTCATCAGGTTGCCAGCAAGCTGTCGGCACGACATGGCACCAGCGCTCATTAAGGCATGCGAGCCTTTCGTTGCTACTGAGATTGGTGAGACAACCTGAGAGCTGGGGCAGTTCATTCCATGAGCATTGTGCAGAAACATAAATATGCACATTTTGCAAATCTTCAAAAAAAGGCGGGGAAGAATCCTGAATCCACCCACTGATCACAAACAAAGAGATGAGGTAAATGTGGAAAAGATAACAAAAAAAAAAAAAAAAAAAAAAGTCAGCTTTTGCAACCATTTATTTCTATGTTCATTCCATCCCAGTCACTCTTTCAGTCATCCGTCTGGAGCAGAGGCAGATGGAGAGTTTGATGAAACATTGTTGTATCCAGTGGCAGGAGGTGGCTGCTGTGGCCACTTCAGACAAGGTCAGAGGCTTCAATGAGTAACGCTGACCTATACACACAGACACCGAGGCAGGAAACAGCTCCTCTATGGTCAGGTGAAGAATCAGCAGAATGAAGTGGAGCGAAGGTCAAGAGAGTCGCTCACATCTGACAAAAAAAAACAACTTGAACACAGGTGGCTGGGAAATCGTCTGATAGCAGTTTTCTCAACGTGTGCCAAAGGTCCTCTGTCTGGATGTTGCTGAAACGATGGAGTCAGCATGCTGCGATGTGTGAACCCAGTGCACAGCCCCATCGCTCTGTTCTGTTGGAGAGGAACAGGATATCTGAATAAATCCATCAAATTCTTTGGCAATCTGTTTGACAAATGTTGACATTTCCTCTAGTGCCACCATGTTCAGGAAGGCTTTCGTCCTGTAGTATCATGGCTAACCAGAAACCACATTTAAATTCTCTAGCTGCAGTTTTTTTATTTAGAACCTCCTGATAGTGTTCCCCTAAACAGATATTTTTTTTTTTTCAAAATCCATGAATTATAGTCTCAGAGAAATCGGACACCCGATGTCACAGTTTTAAAGAAAGTGGAAAAAAAAAAACCACACATTGTAATGTTTCTTTTCTTCCTTTCTGAGCCATACTTATTTATAACAGAGGGATACTGCGAAATAACAAACACAAGAGGCACTGAAATTTCACATGTAGCTTCCAGTGGAACCACTTTCTGCTGAGGAAATTCATATTCCCATTCATATCTAGCTGCCTCCCAACACACACACACCATCATTGGCTCGGCATCCTCATATTTTCTCTGACAGTTCCTTCAACTAAATCTGTGTTGGTCAGACCAGATTCCAACGTTACTTTGTTGTGAAAAAGAAAAATGAAAATAAAGCAGCAGCAGCAGCGGCGGCAGGACATTCCAGGATAAGATAGATACGAGCAAGTCGTGACCAAAGGGTGAACTTCCATCATTGGGCTTGAATGTTGAATGTTTGCCGCCCACCCCCCCCCCCCCTCCAAAGAGGAGGGTGTTGGTTTTATATTACAACTGGCTTCGCACGCCACCGGGCTTTTTATGGTGGTTGTGTGACAACAGCAGGCAGAGTTCAAAAAGCAGCACATGCAACACACGAACAGGCACGCACGTTTCTGACACAAATCACCACGCAGTTCTGCAAATGTGCACAGTCACCATGAGCTGCTGGATTACCAGGTCAGCAGTCCAGGAAACACACGAGGGGGCAACCAGTAATCAATGCAGTGAAACTGGCTTCTATGTCAAATTTAGGAAAAGGATTTGCCTTGTGTTTCCACTGCTGTGTGTACGCAATAAGAACTCTGTCATGAATACCCCGACATGAGAAGAGGGGGTGACAAACCATGTCTCGACAAAAGAAGCGAATGATTAACCAGAGACAAAGTGAATGGAAAACTTGTGTACAAAATCCAGGGGGAATCTCCTTTCTCTCTGCCTTACGTAACAGCCCGCCCACAACTGCTGCCTGAACGTCCTGCAGAATTTAAACACACACACACACACACACACAGATATATAAAGGCACTGTTTACAGCAGGCACTAGTCGCTCTTACAATAAGGCAGCTTGCAGGACAGAGAGCGGCAATGAGCGGCAGGTTGTGGCTTCCTCCGCTGGGGTTGGTGGCCTGGCTGTGCTTCCTGAGTCTGGGGCCTGTTCAGGGGGGGAAAGTGCTGGTTGTGCCTGCAGATGGGAGCCACTGGCTCAGCATGAAGATCCTGGTGAAGGAGCTAGTCCGCAGGGGCCATGACATCCTGGTGCTGGTGCCTGAAAGCAGCCTGTTGATGCACCAATCAGAGGACTACAAGGTTGAGATGTTCCAGTTGCCGTTCACCAAAGAGGAAATGGACGCAACCGTGAACAAACTGATAGACGGGCTGTTCCTCAAGCCACCAGGATTCACCGATTATTTTCTCAACATCAAGCGCTTTGTCAACTTCACGTCGCTTCAGCTGAGAGGTTGTGAGAGTTTGCTACACAACCAGGCTGTGATGAGTCGACTGAAGGGCACGGGCTTTGACGTCGCGCTTACAGACCCCTTCATTCCATGTGGTGCCATTCTTGCACATATGTTTTCCATTCCAGTGGTTCATTTCTTGCGCGGTCTTCCATGCGAGCTGGATCGGAGGGCGAACCACTGCCCCATGCCTCCTTCATACGTGCCTGTGTCCCACTCTGACAATACAGACATCATGACCTTCCCACAGAGAGTCAAAAACATGCTCATGTCTGCTGTGGACTCCTACTCGTGCCGCCTGCTCTATGGCCACTATGATGAGTTGGTCAGTAAGAGCTTGGGAAACAACATGGACTACACCACTCTCCTCAGTCAAGGGGATATCTGGCTCCTCAGATATGAATTTGTTTTTGAGTGGCCCAGACCTCTCCTGCCCAACATGGTTTTTATCGGAGGCATCAACTGTGCAGAGAAGCAGAAGAACGCTCCCCTGCCAGTGGTGAGTAGTGTAAACACATCTGGTTTCACTTTTGGTGTGTGCAGTGGTTTGCTTCAGTCAATGTTACTCCTAGTGAATAACACACAGCACCTACTTGTGATCTCCTGATCCAGCGTTTCCAGCAGCAACTGGTAACAGCAAACAGGCCGGACTGTTTAGAAAGATTAGGTTTTGAGTGTCAATCGTGATTGACAGTGCTCTGGTTTGTGACAAAAGTGTGTGATATCTGATCCACGCTGCTGCTGCTGGACGAGGGCCAGTGCTAGGGGGGGAGGGGCCCTTTTGTTTTGACAGCTAAAAAGTTTTCAGAACAAACGAAAAGCATTTGATTCTGAGATTACTCCATCGAGTGGCTCTGTGCTGAGACCAGGCTGAGCAGATTCAGCTGTACGTGGTGCTGACATAGGAGGGCTACGCTGTGCTGCTGCTTTATGCTACATGGATCAGCTTCAGAGTGGAATCAACTCATTTAGAAATAGTGAAATCAGATGATATAGAAAACATGTAACAGCGTTGAAGCGTATGAACTGGTCTCTGGCACTAGTGAAAACATAAACACGGCGAAGTTTTCCTCCATTTTTGAGTGACTTTCTGTGTCTTCTTCAACCTCCCTTCAGGACTTGGAGGAGTTTGTCCGCGGTTCAGGAGAGGATGGATTTATTGTCTTCTCTCTGGGCTCAATGGTGCCCAACATGCCTGAGGAGAAGGCTCAACACTTCTTTGACGCGTTTGAGCAAATTCCTCAAAGGGTAACAATAAAGCTCGCTCACTCCTCTCAAATCCTACAAGTCCCCTTCATGAAGTCGCTCTGTGTATGTAGAGTTTTCTGAAAGACAATGGAATTATTCATTACCAACCCAGACACCTTCACACCATGCTCTAATGTGGCTGACCTGTTAGATTTTGCCCCTGCCTTGGCTTATAGTCATCGTGCTTCTCCATTGGAACAATTTATGTTGCAGGTTGTGTGGAGATATGCTGGAAACCCACCAGAGAGCGTGCCCAGAAATGTCCGATTAATGAAGTGGCTACCCCAGAAAGAGCTTCTCGGTGTGTTTACTGAATTCAAACACATGTGAATAAAGATTTGTATAAAACTGTGTAAATGCAGTCAATGGTGGTAAAATTACCCACTGAAACCTGATGCTTAGATTTCCTGCTTTTTGAAAAACGTCTAAAACCAAATTTCTAATTTTTAGAACGATTTATTGTAATTTATTTATTGAATTGTTGTACGTTACCTGTCTCTGAAATGGCACTTTTCCTCTGCTCCTCAGCTCATCCTCAGGTTAAGGTCTTCCTCACCCACGGAGGAAGCCACAGTGTGTACGAGGGGATCTGTAACGCTGTGCCCATGCTGATGTTTCCGCTGTTCGCAGAGCAGGGGGACAACGGGATTCGCATGGCGTCGCGCGGCGTCGCAGAGACACTCAGTTTATATGACCTGACGAGTGACAAACTATTGGCTGCCTTAAATAAAATCCTCCACAACAAAAGGTGAGGCCGCCAGGTGATTCAGGAGAGCAGCAGGTTAATTAGCATTTAGCATCAGTAGTGATTGTTGCATTTCATTCAGTACAGAGACAAAAGATAAATAATAATTGCAAACTGGTTATCATACTCTTGACCTTTTACGTCCACTCCACCTCCAGTTACAAAGAGAAGATCGTGGAGCTGTCTCAGAGACACCTGGACCGGCCCGTTCCGCCTCTGGACCTGGCCGTCTTCTGGACCGAGTTTGTCATGAGACACAAAGGAGCAGCACACCTGAGAGTGGCTGCACACGACCTGAACTGGGTTCAGTACCACAGCCTGGACGTGCTGGGTTTCATCCTCGTCCTCCTCCTGACTGTTTTGTGGGTGACACTGAAATGCTGTCTGTCCTGCACCCGCAGGTGTTGCCGACGAGGGACCGCAAAGACCAAATCCGAGTAGTTTATTTGGTTTGAAGTACATGACACTTGACTCGTGGACTGTTTTTCAAATGTGCGTGTTTGTAAAATCTCAACCAAAGTGCTGGAGCGACGCGCTCTTCTAACACGACGCTGATCGGTTGACTGAAGCCCACTGGACTAAGCTGTAGGAGCTCCGGACACTGTCTGTCCTCTGGTTGCTAGACTACTCGTGTATCTGTAAGACAGTGCAGTTGGAACTACTGGTTCTTTCTCTTTAAGCCTGTGAATACCAGCTACATATTAAGATACTGTCGTGTTTAATTGAGAAAAGGATAAATCATGAGTTTCATGAGCATGTGAATGTCAGACTATGCTGACATCATGCCTCTGGTCCTGATTACATGGATCTCCATTAGCTTGAATTTAACAGGCACTGATTTGGATGCTGTTATGCTTCTGTCGAGTTGGCAATGGAAACAAAACTCTGCATCAAGCTTATAAATTCCACGTAAAAAAAAATTTCCTCTCTTTTTGTTTTTTAAGTTAAATAACCCTCATGGAGGAAACCACACATTTTGTCTTATACAAATCTACGAGGCCCTGCCCGGACGTTATAGACACCACATTGGTCATCCGTCCATTCATCATTACCAACTCTAGCATGTCTCCCCTTTTTTATTCCTCAGCTTAATACCCCTTACCCTTATCTTAGGTCACTCAGATCTGTTTAGTTGACCCTTGAGGCCTTCTAAGCCCGCTGTAATCACAGCACTCTGTCTGTACACATTTGCATGCGGCCCGATCCCCGCCCTCTGTGTCCCCTCTGTCCTCTGGGATGGATTAGGGTCTCAGATACGCCCAGCACCACAGACTCGACCTTATCTGGAAGACTGATGGAATCACACACCAGCCAATTCCACCACCGGTTGATTTTGTCTTCAACACATGGACTTAGAGACTACAAGTACGCTGGGTTGTCTTCTGAGGCCTTCAGCTCCAGAATTCTGGTCAGTACATGACCAGGTATCTGTCCTGAGTAAAAACACATTGACCTTATGTTAAGCTTAGGTTAATGGGTTACATGGGTCACTAATCCATCCTCGAGATGTGCGTCCAGTCTCCACAGATAAATGTGTGTGTGTGTGTGTGTGTGTGTGTCTGAGGCAGAGAGGCTTATTGTAGTTAATGTGACCAAGTTTCCACTTGATGAATGCTCACCCGTTAAATTACAATTGACAAGGAATCATCAAGCAAATCAAATCAAATGTTATTTATATAAGACACATGTAGAAAACACAGTTTGCCACACAGGGCTTCACAGGGTTAAGAGCATGAGGGCAACATCCTCAGTCCTTAGACCCCCAACAAGGGTCAGGAAAAACTACCACGTAAGAGCTTTATAACAGGGGAAAATGGTGCTGTGGATGTTGCAACAGTGTATAGGCACAGTTAGGCCAAGAGTGTATTAAGGCACACGTCCTTCACATTTAGATTGCGGATGATTTCACATCTATGCTGTGTCCCATGTCACACCCATAATTCAATTCAATTTTAATTGTATAGCAACATTTCCAATCCAAATTGTCTGAAAGCGCCAAAAAGAAACCCAGAGCCTGACCCCTGAGCGAGCAGTATATGTGACAGTGGCGAGAAAAAACTCCCCTTTAACAGGAAGAAACCTTGAGCAGACCCAGGCTTGAGTGGGGGGGACCCTCCTGCGGATGGTAACCTGACAGTTTCAGGTTAGGGTGCAGGAGTCTCAGCCCAGCTGCAGTTCACACCTCTGCACCATAGTTTTGAACACTTACTCACAGTTTCCTTTGGGGGAGGTGGACGTTCAGATTCAAAGGATGTGCTGGTGGGGTGCAACAGTCAGACCGTTCAGCTTTCACTTCCACACAAGGACAATGAGTCGAACATTCTGCATCATCCTTTTCTTTCACCTGTTCTCTCTAAATGGTAAGATGATTCACATTCGTTTTCAATTATCTCTGGAAGAAACTAAATGGTTTGAAAATATGTACAGAAAGTGTAATTATTAAAAGGTTTTTAGGGATCATCGCTGATTTTACCAAACCTTTGACTGTCTCCAGGGTTTGTATAGTTACTGTTATTATTATCCTTTCTATGATAGTAATGATGATAATTTGATGGCGGAGGGTTTCTTATTTTGGAATCTGTGTAAGAATTTGCCCCCTCTCTTTATATCAGGGGCAAGTGCGAGTGGCATCACCGGTGGTAAAGTCTCAAAGCCTCATTCCAGACCCTACATGGCATCGCTCCAGTTTAATGGGCACCACTCATGTGGCGGGATCCTTGTCCGAGAGGACTTTGTTCTGACCGCCGCTCACTGCAAAAAGTGAGTTTGTGTTGGACCAATGCTCAGTCACAGAAAACGTTTAGTCAGAGCCACGCACAGATAATTACGTCAATTACAAAGGAGTTGCTGGTGCTTACTCACAGTTGAATTGTTATAAATCATGATATTACACACATGTATATGTGGGCCCTAAATTAACGTTTTAAATAATAAATGTGTATTCGCTCGTTTAATACCTTTTTTCATTAAATTCCGGTTTGAAATCTGGCTTGAGTGTCTTTAATGGTTGCTTATGACGTGTTCGAATTGTTTGTCTTTCTGAATATAAGTAGTGTATATTGTTTTGGGTTTTTTTTAACAATGTAATAGTCTGGAATAACTTCATAAGGACTAAGAATATTTTACCCTCAGGTCTGACCACTCTCAGATGACAGTGGTACTCGGCGCACACAACATAAGCAAGGAAGAAAAAAGTCAGCAACGACTCGAGGTGGAAAAATACTTTCCGCATCCAAAGTACATTGGAGAACATGACTATGACATCATGCTGCTAAAGGTAAAGTCCACATCAAAGTTAATCTGAAGTGTTTTAATGGAAATCAGTATCTGAAAGCTTTTGGTGACTTTCATTATCTCGGGGTAAGCGTAACTGTCTCATGTAGTTTTAGGGGCGACACAATTTGCTTAATCGCTCATTAAGAGGATGAAATCCACACAAAATGTCAAGTCTAACAGAAGCTTGCATAAACTTCCAGCCACCATATATAATGTAACTATAACTGCTGTGATTGCTCTGTTCTCTTACAGTTAAAACCCAAAGCAAAACTGAACAAATATGTGAAGCCCATTGGATTACCGAAGAAACAGGGGACTATCCCCGCGAATGTTGTGTGTGCTGTTGCTGGCTGGGGCTATACAGCAGCCCAGAGCCATCCCTCAGACGTACTGAGGGAAACCACGGAGAAGATCCAGTTCAGCAATGAATGCAGAAACATCTGGCAGGAATACTTCGTTAGCAAACGCATGATATGCACCAAGTTTGACAAAAAGAAGGGAGGGATTTGCCAGGTAATAGAAATGCAGTGATACAAAATGCAACAAAGTTTCTTTATTATTTATGAAGAGCAATCATCATCTTTCTTCTTCAACTCTCTCTTGCCTTTTTTCGTACAGGGGGATTCCGGCGGGCCGCTGATCTGCAACAGCAAACCTCAGGGTATTACAGCTTTTACCATCAAGAATGAATGTGACAATCCCAAGTATCCTCATGTCTTCACAGACATACAGTTCTTTCTCCCCTGGATCAACAAAATCATGCAGGGGTAGGGGAATGTTGTACGAGCCCTTATTCACAGGCCAAGAATGTATCCCTGTCTTCGCTTGATTATTACACGGCTTAATAAAGCAAAATGCAAATGAAAAGTGGCATATGTAAATGTTTTGCAAAGGTATTAAAACAACTCACACTGGCTTGTATTAGAAAGATAAAGTTCCCAATAATTTTTGGTTATGGTTGATCAACCTAAAATCACTGTAGTTATAGAATGTGCCTTGCTCGGGCCTCATCTCCTCATTCTGGCAAAATCTCTTTTTGAAAGGTTTCTGTGCATATTTCATATATTATATCTGCAACTCTGTGTATGTAAGACTGAATGATACACCATTTTACAGAAGAGGACAGAGATACTGAAAGCATTTCAGTGAGCGTGGTGGTTGTGGTGGAGGAGTCCTGATGCACCGTCAGACCGCCACAGGAGCGTTGGCATCTTGTCAGTCATAGTGCAAACTTTTGAAGTTGAAGCGTTTTCTCTCAGTGAAACCTGTCAACTGCAGAGGAGGAAAACAAATGTGATGTTGAGTAGAAACAGTGCACCACAAAATGACACCACAGTCCTCGGTGAGTCAGTTTCTAAAATCAATCCAGCCTGAAAACTCACCTGACTTGGATCTCTTGTGAAATATCTCTTTTCAATAACCTGTTATGGGAGAGGTGAAACGTTTCTGAGTTACTCTTAGATTTCTACACATTTAATCCACCATACAAACTGTCAGACACAGGTTGCACGGGGCATGCTTTTAAATGTTATTATTATTTAACTTTGGTAAACCCTTCAACAAGGCCAAGATGAAGAAGTCATAGTCATATTTTGATTTTCACTTTAACGTTCAAATAATCGGTCTAACCTCAATATGACAACATCATTCGAGTAAAGCATCCTCATATAATTATTAAACAGAGCACATGTACAGAATGAACAACATTTATCTTGACATGCTGTGCACACTCTAAACAGCGCTGTGGCGCATTAAAGAACTCTCACCTTGTCGAAGAACCGGCTCAGCTTCACTGCATTGGATGTGCCTGCAGCCAGGTATCGGGGGTTAGTGCAGTCCTGGGAAACACAAATTAGCTGTCAGCCACATAACTCTGTCTCAGTTAAATGTTTACAGTTTCACAGAAGGACTTATGCTGAAGCCATGCAACTGTTTGCAGAGGCTTCTCTTCAGCATTTCTATTGGAGATTTGGAATGCACTGCTGTTTGCGAAAAGGTCCACTAGGTGTCACTAAAGTGCCACAGATGTTCAAATAACGCACAGAGGTTTCTGACATATGTTCAAATGCCGAGGTGAGCGAGCCAGCAGATTTCCACATTTCATATTAGGAAAGGCTTCAAGGTCAGAGCTTGTATGAATGGACGTCAACCCACCAGATTAATCTCCTCAGCATTGAAGTCTTCAGAGAGAAAGGCTGTTCGGGTGAGAACCTCATTGCGTTTGTTGTCCGGGATCTGGTCAAACTTGGTGCCAATCAGCAGCAAAGGCACAGGGTTCTCAGCAAACTGCTCTCTATCATAGTCACTACTGCAAAAAAAACACCCCCCAGAAAAAAGTAATTACTTAATGATATCTTGATTTTTTTATATAGTATAAATGTTTGTGTTGTCCATACTGATAATACCAAAACCACAGGTCTGCTTACCCATTTGAGACAATGACTCCTGTTGGAGAGCAATCCTTATTCAAAGCTTCTAGTGACCAGCGGTAAAGGTTCTGAGAGGATTTCTTATTTGTCAGATCATGTACCAATATAATACCTAGAATAATCCAGGAAAGGGCAGAACATACGTACATTAATATTACACTTTGAGTTTCAAATCGGTGGAAAAAAAGTTGAAAATGTGCATTACCATTAACTGAGTTGTAGAAGACTGCTCTGGTGCTTTTGATGCTGCTGGCACTGCCGACAGATCCCCCGACATCCCACAGCTCAATGTAATAGGTTTTCTCCTCCGGCGTTCCCTCTTTATAGTCTTGAACCTGTTGTTGAATGAACATTTCAAAGATTAAATCTGTGGCAAATCTTCTAACTGTAATATTTTAGTGACCATAAATGTAAATACTATTAAGTCAGTGTAATTCATGTCTATTCTTATACTATACTGCTATTCTTGAGGTTTGATCGGAGTTAAATGTGGTGAATAAGGAGGTGTTCAGCCTGTGTACCCGAACATCCACAGAGCACCCAACCGTCCATGATGGATTTCCTAACACCTGGTTCTGACACAGAAGATGGACCAAAGAAGATTTGCCCACACCTACAGAAAAACAGTGAGTGATGGTTAGATGACTGATATTGATGGGTGGATTATAATATACTCAGGTACTGACTCTTACACGCCCTCGCTCAAACTGAGCCTTGAACTTAACATAAATAAGGAAGCTGGAGCAGAGCAAGACACGCGATGTGTGGAGAGGCCTGAGGAAGGTCACAGGTCACAGGTCATGGACAGAGTGGAGCCAGAGCCACATCAGAGGGGGACCAGAGATGGGCCAACGAACTGAACGAGTACTTCAACAGATTCTATCAGGGCCCCCCAACCCCCTCCACTCCTCCTGCCCCCACTCTTCACAAGTCTGCACTCCAACTGAAATCAACATCCCCCAGCCATCCTCTCCTCCACATCACCTCGTACCTCAACACCATCCGACCGGCGCTGCTGCGGAGGAAGATGGAGGAGGCAGGCTGCAGAACGACTACAGGTCGGTGGCGATCTGCAGCATCGGAGCACCACAGGGGACAGTGCTTTCACCGTTCCTCTTCTCCATCTACACAGCGGACTACAAATACAAGTCCAGCAGCTGTCATCTCCAGAGGTTCTCTGATGACTCATTGTTGGCTGTGTGTTTGAGGGGGATGAACTGGAGCACAGGTCAGTCATCGTGGACTTTGTGGACTGGTGTGAGAGCACTTCCTGTGCTTGAACACTAGTAAGACAAGGTAGATGATGACTGACTTCCGGAAAAGGACTCAAACACACGCACCGGTGAGCATCCAGAGCTCTGAGCTGGTGGACAGCTTCATATACCTGGGTGTTCACCTCAACAATAAGCTGGACTGGTCAAACCACACCGACACCCTGTGCCAGGGCCAGAGTCACCTCCACCTCCTGAGGAGACTGAGGTATTTTTGCATGTGCAGGCCTCTCCTCCGGACTTTTTAAGACTCTGTGGTGACCTCTGCCATCTTCTTTGCCGTGACCTGCTGGGGCGCGGGAAGCACCGACCAGGCCAGAAAGAGACTGAACAGGCTGGTCAGGTGGGCCAGCTCTGTCCTGGGCTGCTCGCTGGAAACGGTGGAGGAGGTGGGGAGGAAAAGGTCACTGGCTAGACTGACCTCCATCATGGATAACAAGTCAAACCCACTGCACCTGACAGTGGAGGGACTGTGCAGCTCCTTCAGCGGCAGGCCCCGGCACCCACAGTGCAGGAAGGAGCGTTACCGCAGGTCCTTCATCCCCACTGCTGTCAGGATATACTCCTCAGTCTAAATAGACTTAATTAGGCAAACTGTGCAATATTTTTTCTTTTTCCACTGACTGTGCAATAGTTTCTAATCTCTCAAGTAAATCTCTTTTTTTGTATATAACTTGTAAATAGGTTTAGTTCCAAAGTATTTTTATCTTTATCTTCATCTTATCTTTATCTTTAGTGAGCTGCTGTAAATGTGTGCTTCCCCCACGGGGGAGGAATAAAACGTTCTATTCTAATCTATAACTACTGCGACCATTTAGGCAAGAAATGAAGACAGTGACAACAGGAATGAATATGTAGCTTCGTTTGTGTCGACAATTAATATACTGTTTTGATACATTATACGGGCAGATATGTTTGGACAAGCTTTAAACGTATAGTGTGTGTCTGTCGTATAGTAAACAGCCTGACAGTGACATGTTATTACATAAAGACACAGAGCCACTGGAACAGACTGTTGACATACGTTGATACATGTGAGAAACATATACATCTTCCAAACCATGGTAAATATTTAACTAGAATAAGCAAACAATAAAAATGTCACATTACTCACCGGAATCTCCCAACACTAACACTTTTACCCTGTCCAGAGAGGCCATGTTTGCCCGCAGTGGTATCCCGGAAGAAAACAAAGGGAAGCCCGCCTCCAAACTTGACTCTGGTTGGTTGGATCACTCCATATTTTGGTCATTGGTTGACAACTGTCCTTCTCAGCCAATAGAAATTTAATCAAACCTTTTTTATGTGCGGTTTCCTTTTCCGGGTTATCTCTGTGATGTCATGAAACATGCTAGCTAACTTAGAAGCTAACATACTGACATGTCTAAATGTGTTGTAGCAGAGTTTGTTTGACAGGAAGTCAGCGTGCTGTCTGAAAACATCACAAAGAAGGCGTAGCTGTGTGCCAACGCCTCGTTGGAACACAGAGCGACTCAGGTAAGAGGCTACGAGCTAATTGATTACGGTCCTCTGCTAACAAAACCTCACGCTGGTTGCAACGTGTGTTATCCTTAGGTAGCATTAGCAAGCTGGGAAGGAGATATTCTGTGATATTATATTATATTGTTACGTCGACAAATGTCCCCACGCTGTAAGCCGAAGATAGTTCCAGCAGCGGTACGAGCAGGTTAACGGTGTTTGTGTGTGTTAGCACGGGGTCGCCTCGCTTTAAGTTAGCACAGTTTACAGTTTAGCTGTCAGTGTTGTCTAGTAGCATTAGCGTCTTTAGATGATAGATAGATAGATAGATAGATAGATACACAATTCATTCCACATTGGGGAATTGTTGTGTAGTAGCAGCAGCAACAATACGTACATGAAAACAGCAAATACGTACAGTTAGAAATGCTACAAAATGAAAAATAAAAGACAACCAAACGATCAAAAAGATCAAAGGGAACACCAACCGCACGTAGCAGTAAAACACGATAAAATTAAGGTGCTTTGATGAGATGGAATGACAGAACAAACACGCATGTCATCATGTGAGCATAGTAAAACCTGTACATTATATTGGTATGTGGTATCTATCCCTCTGACAGCAGAGCTGTCTGATGGAGAGGGTGCTCATTATTGTCTATTATGGAGAGCAGTTTATTCTCTTTCGAGGTCTTATCTCCGCCAAGGTCTGAAAAGTGTCCAGTTTAACACCAAGTACAGAGCCAGCCTTCTTGATGATCTCATCTAGCCTGTTAGTGTCCCCGACTCTGATACTGCCCCCCCCCAACACATAGTTGGAAAGAAAATGGTACTGGTAGAACATCTCCAACATCTTGTTGCACACATTAAAGGATTTACGCTTCCCTCAAGAAATAAGTCTGCTCATCCCCATCCTGTACACAACATCAGTTTTTGACTGATCAATCAATCATCACACCCAGGTATTTGCACTCCTCCACCTCCTCTACCACCTTCCCCCTGATCTGAAGTGGCTGTGCAGGCATCTGCTTCCTCCTGAAGTCTATCACCATCTCTCTGGTCTTATTGACATTAAGCCACAGGTGATTCAGTTGAGGCCACTCTATAGAACCATCCACCAGTTTCCTGTACTCGTCAGAAAACTTCTGCAAGTGACACAACTCAGAGTGGTAATGGAAGTCAGTTGTGTATAAAGTAAAGAGAAAGGGAGTAAGCACAATTCCCTGTGGAGCTGCTATATCACTGACCACCACATCTGAGAGTACATTGCCCAGTCAGACAAACTGTGGCCTGCCAGTCAGGTAGTCAGTAATCCAGGAGATCCTTGTATTATTAACACCCATCCCCCATAGGTTCTCACCCAGTAGCAGTGGTTGAATGGTGTTGAAAGCACTGCAGAAATCAAAGAATGTGATCCGCACAGTGCTTCCACCACCATCCAGATGCATATGGGCAGCAAGTAAATGACAGCATCCCTAAATGGGGCTGTTAGGCAAATTGCAGAGGGTCCAGAAATTCACTCACCTGTGGCCTGAGCCGGGCTAGGACCAGTCTCTCAAAAGCCTTCATTACATGAGATGTGAGGGCAACTGGTCTGTAGTCTGCGGTGTCAGAAGGCCTCGACTTCTTGGGGACTGGATTTAAGCAGGACGTCTTACACAGCAGCAAATATCTCTGGATGAAAAGTGAAACCCACACATGAAAAAGTTGATGTGCTGTAAACAGGCGTGATTTTTGTTGTGGAATAATATCTTTATATGCTTACATTCCATCTTTTTTCAGAAGTCTCATTTCTTTCCCCAGCAGAAGATGATTGAACCAGAGCTATTGACGGAGGTTCCTGCTGCACTCAAGCGGTTGGCCAAGCAGGTTGTAAGGGGTTTCTATGAAGTGGAGCATGCATTGGCCCTGGATGTTCTGATCCGCAATCCATGTGTACGCGAGGAGGACATGCTAGAGCTTCTCAAGTTTGACCGCAAACAGCTGCGCTCTGTGCTCAACACGTTGAAGGCAGACAAGTTTGTCAAGTGCCGCATGCGTGTAGAGACGGCATCTGATGGCAAGACAACGCGGCACAACTACTATTTCATCAACTACAGGTGGTTATTTTACAGCCTTTTATTACAGATAATAAACTTAAACCCCTCCTTTTGACAGGTGGGGAGTTATTGTGGCTGAAGGCGATGCATCAGGATGTGGTTGACACATGGTTTCCTCCTTCCAAACGTTTGCACTGTCTGCACATTATCTCAGCAGTGTTATGATGACCTAATTCCACAACATTGTCAGAAGGCTGTTATACATCTGGTGCCTTTGAACCTCCCCATGGGAATATTAAAATGTTTTCTAAACTTCCAATGCACAAGCAATTTAAGACACAGGAATTACTTTTAAGTCTCCCAAATCTTTCTTTAGTCTTAAAGTCTCATTCTTTATTCACACATATCTTATTCGCAACATATAAACTTACTTTCATGTATTAAACTCTGTTCAAATTGTCACTTCCAATTTCTGAAACAGAAAGCCCCTAAACAAAATTTCCAATACATCTTCAAGTGAGCTTCTGTGTTCTTACAGGGGCTCACTTGACTATATATTGGCCATACAAACATAAGGCAGATGCACCCATTTGGCCAATGTGCTATAAATATAAAGAAATAATTAAATTTTGTACGTCATGTTCTGCCTCCTGCATGCTTGTCCTGAGGTCACCTTTGGACCAGCATACAGTTGATGTCTGAAAAATAGCTATTATCAAACACATTGAAGTAATCAGTTGATTGCTGACAACAACACTTTTATCGATCTGATTTTGTAGAGTACTGGTGAACGTGGTCAAGTATAAATTGGATCACATGCGACGGCGCATTGAGACAGATGAGCGAGATTCCACTAACCGGGCTTCCTTTCGGTGCCCTTGCTGCTTCTCCACCTTCACTGACCTGGAAGCCAACCAGCTGTTTGACCCTATGACAGGTACGTTTCTGTAGCACATCAGTGATGTTGTACTTTAAATTGCCTCAGTATGCAAAATAACTGAAGCATTTTGTTTAGATGGGTATCATGATTTTCCTAATGGTGTCTCATTGAAATAGTCTGTAAATTCGAGTCCTAATAGTCAAACAATAGATGTCTCTGAAAGGAGTACACATTTAACGGTATTCAAATGTATTTTCTATCCCAGCTTAAGGTCCATAGCACTTTCTCAAACTTGCCGTACATTTGTTTTTCTTTTCAAGTGGTTTCCCCTTAAATGATCTCCCGAAACTAGTTCTTTTTTAATGTTTAGAACAACATTAAAATTGTAACAAATGTAATGTTGAAGTTAGAAAGTAAGGTTCAGCAATTCAGATCAGCAATAGACATCTGAACCAATGTCTCTTCTAATATCTCTTCTAAAATAGGGCTCTTGCCTTTTGGCACAAGGAGGGATCATATTATATAGTCATATATCTGCCATTGTAGAGATTCTTTGACAATAATTT
Source organism: Pseudorhombus dupliciocellatus (assembly GCA_016785235.1). Lineage (NCBI taxonomy): Eukaryota > Metazoa > Chordata > Actinopteri > Pleuronectiformes > Paralichthyidae > Pseudorhombus > Pseudorhombus dupliciocellatus. Next base: position 5,961,359 of record JAFBJW010000311.1, read on the forward strand.
AATAATCTAAAATGCAAGCAGTCTATGTTCCTTATGGTGTGTGAGGCAGAGCTCCTCAAGATGGCAGTCATGGTTCAGTTTAACTTCAGTGGACCTGTTTTTTTTTTTTTTTTTACCTTGGCTTTAACAAAAGCAAAACTATAAATGTGCCTCTGCAAGCAAATGAGTGTGGAATTGTTTCTACTTGTTTTGTTTATGACCAGAAGTCATGGCATGGGCTGTGTGAATACAGCTACGATTAGAAGAGTATAGAATAGGACGTTTTATTCCTCCCATGTGGGGGAAACACACATTTACAGCAGCTCGGTGTCATAGTAAAAAAAACGATAAAGATAAAAATGCTTTGTAAGAAAAAAAATACTTTGTGCATCTATTATTGTCGATTATCGGTTATTGCTTTGCAGTTTAATACTATTACTGTTTATTGATACCAAACAAAAAAAAAACAGAATGTATAATGTATTTCACTTCAGATTCACATTTCACCTGAATTGTGTTCACTCTGCTTGTTTTGAGAGAAAATGTATTCCAACCCAGCAACAATTATATTAATACAGAGTTTCACTGAAAAACCACCCAAAGGAAAACATGGTGTGATTTAATTTTGAGAACGAGTCAACAAATCAACATCTTGTGTTAGAATAGTAACTGAATTTGATGTCAGTGGAACTCACTCTGTTCCAGATAATTTTTTACTTTCCTCTGGATAAATTAGGCCTCCTCATCACAGCAGAAATGGACAAACAGCTCTGAGGCTTAAGTTCCCCTTTCATTTTGCCAAACAGTATTTTAATCAAGCTGGAGCTTTCCTTTTGTGCCTTGGGTAAAAATAATAAGTCGTGACAATATGCTGGCAGTAGATTAGCCTGAGTGAGACACCCAGTAATGCTGACAGTTTGACTGACTGCATTAACAGAGGGCTGAGTATTATCAGGCCCATTAGTTTATCTACTGTTTTCCATCCTGTCTCAAACACTTTTCTCTATCATATTTTTGCACTGTATTCTCAACTAGTCTCAATGTGAGCTGGCATCGGAACCAAACCTTTTTTTAAATGGGCATCAAAATAAACATTGTGTTGTGTTGGTGCACATGAGTAAAAGGAGCATTGGACGGGGTAAAGTAGAATTTGAGGGACGATAAAGCTGAATAACATAGTTCCATCTGGAAGTGATTATTAAAAAACGCAACATGATCACCAGATTTGAATCGGCAGTGCAAGTGAAAAGTAGTCCCACTGAAACCAGCAAGGCTTCTGTTGAATTACTCACAACTGTAGTAGGCAGACACATCTGGTATTCATACTGTCATAGAAAAAACCATTTCAAGATTTAAAGGCTCTGATGGCCTGAGAAGTATATATTGCCATCTGTAGCTCACACTCTGGCAGTGCTGAATGCATTTATCAAATGTGAGTTTATAAGTTTATAAATCTCCTAATAGCTGCCCTCTATAATCCAAATAACACATGTTCTGTTTATACACATTTCCCCTTTTCAGGTTGCTAACAAGCAAGTAATGTAGTTTCTTAAAATCAACTGCATAAAACAAAGCTATATAACATACTGATCATTTGAAGTGAGCTGGTCTGTAATAGAATTACATCTTCTGCATGGCATCTAGCCAGAATATCCTGCTCAGTAGAGTAGAATGCATGGTAATAAAATCTGCACGAGTTCTATGAAAACTCTATAGAAGAGCATTTTGTTTATGATGATGTTGATGACAATAAGTTTTTTGTTTCGAGAACAGAACTCATTCTTTAGTCTGTCAGAGTGATGCACCACGCTCACACACTGCCTGACCACCCAGTGCTGTTGCTAGGATATTCAGATTAACTGAGCCTTATTGGCAGGATGGATCAGAAACCTATGTATACATATACTGGATGATGTGACATGCAGCATCACGCTCGCCATTTCATCTCCAGACACGCTCATGCCTGTCACATTCCTCTGTGTGAACCTGCTCTCATCTGTGAGGAGATCATAGCGCCAGTGGTGGGCCTAACAATGCTGCTGTTCTGTGGCGACTGCCATCGAGCTGTACTGTGTTGGGCAGGGAGCACAGGTCCCATTAGAGAGTGCTGTAGATGTGTATAGGTGTATACACACTGCTAAATCACAGTGTCAGTGTATCACACACAATATTAACTCTTCTAGTGACTCTATTGCTCTAATTGTAGCTGAAATATTTACATTTATATTTGCATCTTTTAGCAGTTAGGCTTACCACTGTATTATTAGCTGTTGTAAGTATTATATTCTTCTACATAAGAAGAATTTTAGAGGATGAGCAGGTAGAAAATAGTAGTAGAAAAATAGTTAATTATGAAATTCATTTCTAACCAGATCTGCTACAGAGGTAAAGGCTGGATATTTGTAATTATTTTGTGCATCAGTAGTGAATGAAAGCTCGGAAAAAATTTAAACCAAGTTTGATGCACTATGAAAGATTCACTACAAACCTAGATATGATGTAAAGTGTTTTTTGATAACCTGATTACTGCTTTATAGAATAAAAATGTACAAATCAGGGATGAGTCACAAAAACTGCCTTGATGCACCAGTTATCTCTGTGAAGGAAAATGTACCATAATTCTACACTGAATAATACATCTGAGCCAAAGACACAACATTACCAGCTTACTGGCGCTGCCTCTTGCCAATTCCTCTGGACTTGTCTCTTGTGTCGACATATCTCAACCAGTATCAGATCTTGCTGTGAAGGCAGTAACTCTGCACCCTGACAGGCTGACAAAAAGAGTACCTGCAGCTCACAGCGGTAGACTGATGGACCAGTTGCTTCTGCAGGGCCAGCAACACTCAGTGTGACCTCACAGAGATGGGGCATGGCATGACTGCTCCTCCAGCTCATTCTGACTCTCCACAGGAGAACTGAAAACCCTGCAGCTCTAGATGGTCTGTGAATGTTGGAAGGCCAGAACTTTTACAGCTATCCCACCTGACATGTTGGTCTAACCACATCACAGTAAAATATTCATTTTTTTTTTCCGGAAGCTGTGTTAAAAAGATTATCTTCTACCTGCTCTATGATGATGCCGGACACTTCCAGCACTTCGTTGCCTCACACCACAACAACACCCAAAGCAGTTCTTTAAAACTAGTCAGGTACCAGTTGGAGATTTGACTTTCTTTATAACTATATCCATTCTTTCTCAGCTTGATCAACGCCACCAAAGACTTTAAGTTTCCTGACCATTTGTTGGGGTTGCATATCTGTGTGGAGGGATGAATCCAGAATTTTCACTTTTGGTTTTCACTGATTTTGATTTGAAGGAATAATTCAGGGATCTTAAAGAAAAAAAATCTTCAGTGCCCTTCAGTGAGTACTGGAGAAATAATGGAACAACTGAACACCAGTTTGGAGCTTTTATCACAACCAAAGGCTTCTACACAGGTTCTCTTTCATGTTTGACCGGGGAAGGTCAGCTGCAAAATGCAATCTCACCAGTAAATTCTCTACACCTAAATCCCAAGAACAGCGATTAACACCTTGTTTTTAGCCACATGACCAAATTTAACCATTGCAATAAAAACTCAAGCAGTTGTTTTTGACACATTTCAATCCCAACTAGTCATTTCTCTCTCAACAAGTTGGCTTTCAATCTTTAAGCCAGTGCAATATCTGTAAATTATGGGTGAGAGTCTTGCCCAGGTTATATGTAATTACCTCTGAATCAGATCCAGATCTTTTTAAATACCTTTTTAAATAAGAGTCCGGGGACCTGGCTCATACTTGCTGCGTTAATTAGATTGTATTCACCTAAGGTCTGTCGAAGGTAATGCACTGTTTCATGCAGATTACAGCACTCACTCTGTCTTCTCCTCTTAGTTTTAATATGAAAGACACAGAAATGATAGATTTTGTTTTAAATCTATGTCATCACCTACAGTGTCTCTTCGTTGTGTTCAGTCAGCTGCACAGCTTATGAACTGATTGGGAGTATGAGGTTGTGTCTTGGGGCAACAGGAGCTTTCTGTTTACATTTAACATTTCATTCCCATTTATGAGTGGGTGTCTTCCAGTAATTGAGAATCATCCCACAGTTCAAAGTCTTTTTGACAATGTGGTGACTATGATTTGCCTGGATGGTGGTTTACCCCCGGTTATGTGATGCACAGAACCGGGGGTCCAGTATGTCTTGTGTCATCTGAGAGCTCCACCCAGCCCCCCCAGTTATAATGATAACTGGTATAGACAATGGCTGATGGTTGTGTATTTAGTTCGTTGTTATCCATGCTTTAGCCTGTGATTAGATTCACCTTTCTAGGTGCAGGACTGATAGCTGTTTCAGCCCGGTGTGCTGCCTGAACGTGTCCTCCCAATCCTTCTAAACTGAGTTCTTTCTTTCACCCACAGGTACATTTCGCTGCACTTTCTGCCAGACAGAAGTAGAAGAGGACGAGTCTGTCTGCCCCGATGCCCGAACACTGGTGGCACGCTTCAATGAGCAGATCGAACCCATCTATGCGCTGCTACGTGAGACTGAAGATGTCAACTTGTCCCATGATCTGTTGGAACCTGAGCCTGCAGAGATCCCTGCTCTCAAACAGAGGTCAGTTATGGACAAGTTGGCAGGAAAGAACACATTGCGTCCCATCCATTGGCATCTCCTGGACTGAGTCCTGAGCCAGTCCTGCCTGCAGCAGATAGGAGATAGGGTTCTTTTGACAACACTGTTACTGGCTCCTAGAATTCCTTTCTGTTACACAACAAGGCAATAACCTAAATCAGCTATACTTTTCTTGTTTGATTTAACTGGTAAAGATCATTATTTTAAACAGTATTCTCTAATTGTCTCCCACAGCCGTGAACGTGCTGCAGCAGCTGCAGGAAACTCCACAAGCGGCCCACATCGTGAAGCCTGGTCCACCAAAGGCTCATCCTACGGCGACATGTATACTCAGAATGTGGTTATCAGCATGGAAGAGCAGGGAGACCAGCAGAAACAGACCAGTGAAGGCAAGGCGCCCAAGGAAAGGCCTGTCTGGTTGACCCAGAGCACCGTGCAGGGGGCTTACAGTGAGCCCGACCTACTCAATAACCGTAAGTTTTCTTTGCAGTGTGCCGTCATTATGCTTCTATGAATGCTCATTCACCAGTACCTGATGCCCTTGAGACCAATGCTTTGTTTTTAAAACTAGGGTTTAATGTTTGAATGTGCAAACAGCAGCATAAACAAAGAAATACAAGGATTCACTCATCATCCCGCACACTGTGAGCTTCACGGTGTAGAATACCTAATTGACAAAGGATTATTTTTTCAGCAGATTTAGAATTGATCATCTTTATCATCCCTAATCACAAAATTCTGCTCAGTCTGTTAATTGAAAAATTAGATACACACTGACTTTTGTTTGAGAAAAAAAATAATTCTGTTGCAGCACTGCTAGTCCTCAATGTTATTCCCAAAAGTGTGACTTGTTTTTTAAACCAGTGGAAACTGGAACTGCTGGGGATGGACTGCATAAAGCCCAGTCCAGACTGGCACCTGTTGCTGCTCTTCTCTGACCTTTAAATTCCCTCTCTGCAGTCTTTGTAGTTGAAACAGTGTTTTACAGGTCAGCCCAGGTTAGCTTTCACCGAGGTATCTTGTGCTCACATCGCTCAAGGGCACACAGATCTCAGGCCGGGCCAAAATCCTGTCTAACAATAATTGCCTAATTGAAATAATGGCATTTGATTAGTGCATGGCTGAGCAAGGATTACTCATTAATAAAATTCATTATTGTGGAAAATGGCATAAATTATGGCTTCCAAATGCCCTGTCTCTGAGGTGTGCCTCTTTGCATCTGTCTGTACTGACCTTGGCTCCCCTTCAGACCCTTTAAACGGACACGGCATTTGAGAGTGACATGCTTTCTAAATTAAGCTTTTATTTACCTGCATTAATGAGCGATGTCCCGATCAAGGTTTTGTGGCACCGATGCAATTTCCGAGTCCTTCAAGGTGGTGTATCTGCTGATGCAGTTCAGTATATTTACTGAAATATTGATTAAGCCCTTCCCCCTCACCGAAATAACAACTCACACCTGTTTTTTTCTCAATCTGTTTGATCCAAAGATCCCATTATGCTGATAAACTTTAAATTATTGATTTTGATTCAGTTAATGGGAGAAGGTGACTCAGGTGAATTTGAAATAACTCAATCTGCTTTAGAGATATGTCGCTCTGTCAGCTGGATGGACTGCTGAATCAGTCCTCTCATGTTTATACGGTCATGTTCTAAAACATCTTTGGCTGAAGAATGATGGTTGATGGGAGCTACTAGAGGAAGACTGCGATGTCTTGTTCCTGGCATGAATCAATAAAAATATGTCAAGATGTTTCAAACATTTAAAACCAGCTTTAATTACAATTCCAGAGGAAATCATATGAGCGAATATATTTTTCTGATAATTGTTGTTTCCTCAGGTGGTGACCTTGCCCCGGAAGCCCCCGATGGAGCATCTGCTCATGGAATGGGTCACGCTGATGAAAATGAGGAGGTGATGCGCGCTTTGCTAATCCACGAGAAGAGGGGCGTGGCAGGACCAGGCGGAGGCGGAGCCAGCGCTGCTGCCAAGGGACTCACGTCCACCACAGCCAATGGCAGCGACTCCGATAGCGACACCAGTGAATCAGACGATGACGCCCCTGCCGGTCCTCCCCATACAACAGCTGCTCAGCGCCGGGCCGTTGAGGAGGAGGAGGACGACGACGACGATGAGTTTGAGGAGGTGGGGGATGAGCCGGTGGTGATGGTGGGAGGTCGGCAGTTCTCGTACCAAGAGGTGAGCCAGAGGCCTGAGCTAGTGGAGCAGATGTCTGCGCAGGAAAAAGAGGCCTATATTGAAATGGGACAAAACCTCTTCCAGGACATGTACTTTTGAATACACACATTCACTCACTGGACTATGATATTCACACTGTCAGAGTTTGTGGATCCAGAATGCTGCTCCATCAGTATTGACTGTCAAAAAGACATACAGTGTTGGCCTCACTTGTAGTGTTCTGTCCAAAGTATTGTTTGAAAGTCACCAAACCAAAATAGAGCTATCAGCTGCTCTTCGTGCATTTTTATTGGTTGTTATTTTGATTTTTTTCCCATGCAAGCGCTTAAGTTTAACTGATTACCTACACTTACTATGTATCAGCTTAGTTTCCTTCTCATGTGAAGAAGGTTTAAGAACACAAACCAAGACTTTGCACTTAAAGTCAATCTCTCATGTGCACTGTAAGTGTGAAGCATCATGCTGCTTCAGCTACACTGTCGGAGTTGAGTCTTTGGATCAGTGTTGACAGAAACCGTCAATAGATGATTGTCTCAGGCCAGCAAATAAAAGGTATGGATAAGATCAGCGTTCAAGCAGTTGTTATTTTCAGGACACCTGTAGTTCCATAACTGCAGTACAGACATACACATGCAGGTGTAATCAACGTGACGTCTACATTATTATAACGGGATTTATGAAAACGTTTTGTACAGATGTTTCCAAGCATATATTTGATAAATGAGACGGACTCATCCATTATGTTAGAAATGAATTCCAAAAGTCGTATTTCACACTGTGCTTACTTGTCTGGATAAGACTTCATCCTCAACATGAGACCTATTAGCAGCCGGTGATGGCTGAAGGCAGATGCGCTCAGAAGATATGAGTTTACAGTGACACAAGGTGTGTTAACAATTATGAATCCAGTTTGTTCTTGTATTCACTTTGTAAAAAAAAATAAATAAATAAAGCATTTTCATTTAGTTTTGTCTTAACCTTCCATGACACATGTTAGGTTCTCTACATGCTCATACCACGTACTGACGTGTGAGACTGTCTCACATTTGACTCAAGTTAAGGTAAAGCTCTCTTTGCAACAATTCCTGTCTCTTCCTGTGTGTCGGTACTATATTTGTGTTATATTTGCACCTTATTGTGTTTCAGAATTACTTTGTAAATTAAGCTGATACTTCACAACGAAGATAATTCGAAACATTATACATTTTGAAAACTTTAAATATGAAGTCAAGTAAAATAGACCTATTTTAATAAGGATGTAGACCTGCCTACCACTCTTTCCAACACCCTGTTGGCTTGTTTTGATCTCCCACTGTTTGTTATGCTGCCCTCGGTATTAACACAGACCTTAAGACATTCTGAGTGGCAGCACCCAAGGTCCCCACAGCCAGCACTGGTGAACACACCTCATCCTCTCCGGTGTGGGCATTAAGAGAGCAGACAAAATGTAAGTACCTAAAATAAATAAAAATGGTAACTTTTTTTAATTCACACATGCATATTTGACTTAGGCCACTGTTGCCTGACTAAGAGAAGGTCCTGGGTTCGATTCCTAGGCTGAGCCAGCAGGGCTGTCCTGTGTGGAGTTTGCATGTTCTATCCATGCTTGCATGGGTTTCCTCCCACAGTCCAAAGACATGTCAGGTTCATTGGTCTAAATTGCTCCTTGGTGTCTCTGAGTGTCAGCCCTGAGATCAACAGGTGACTTGTCCAGGGCGACCCCGTCTCTTGCCCAATGACTGCTGGGATTGGCTCCAGCCCCAGCAATGATCATGTTTGACTCGTCCAGGAAACGAGAATATTCTGAGTCTTCAGCAGGAGATCTGTTTGGTATTGGTATTAATTATTACAGTCCTTACCCCCTTGCAACATAACCGCAGATTTTGTCTTTCAGTCACAATCCGTAGTTATATGTGTTACTTATATATGTGTTCCTTATTTTTGAAGGAAAAGTCCCTTTTTTCCAATGAAGACATTAAATTAATCAGAAATACACTCTATACATTGTTAATGTGGAAAATTTGTATTTTGGATCTTAATGGAATATCTACATGGGTGTATTGTGCTTGTTATTATCTATTTTGCACCTCTTGATAAGTAAAAGGGTGAGTTTTAATGGGTTTGTATGTCGACTGCAGACTCATTAAGCGTGAATGCTGATTGAATCCAGTGCCACTGCAGACTGCAGCCAGGTGGGGGGGGGGGTTGTTATGAACAGTGGAAAAGGGCCTTCACAGGGATGTTCAAAAATAGATTTGTTTTATGGTTCCACATTGCTGACCTGCTATCTCAATCAAGAGTTGATAAAGTGACCAAAACAAGTGAATGTTGTAATTACTGGTTGTGGACGGGCCTGATGCTGCTTCTGCTGCTACTGTGTGTCTGCTGCACAAGAAGTGTGTAATGTATAATTAGAGAAGTGTTTGCCAGCAAGTGAGCCAAAACGATTGTCTGCTCTAGAGGCCAGAGATTAATTAAAGGCAGCTCCCAGGGAATTGGTACTGGAAGGTTTTAATCTCAGCTTATTACCTCTGCACTTTACCCAGCCATGCATTTACTGCACAACCCATGTGGAGTTATGGTTTTAAAAACCTGGCTTTATTCATCCTTCAAGTAAAACATTTGCAGTCATCTCAACACCATCTGTGTTTGGCTGCATGGAATCCACTGGTAGTCGAAGTCATTGATTTAGGTCACTTGATGTGTCATACACTGTACATCAATTACACTCCTCGCGTATTGGCTTCAGGTTAAAATGTCACAGCACCGAGGAGCCTGGCGAGGTCGGGCACCTCTCGGGCAGCTCGACAAGCCCATACATTCCTTTTAAGTTAGAGGATGGACACCTGTAGGGCAGAGTCTTAAAGGTCAGGATGAAAACAGGACCTGGCCTCATTAGTGCAACCCCCACCTTTCAGGACGGCTCAATTAAAAAAGGTAACTGCACGCTGTTCCATTGATCTGCCCAGGCGAGCCTGAGAGTGGGGAGGTAGGCAGGGTTTCAGGGAGGATGAACAGAACGCGGCAGGGATTCCACAAAGCTGTAAAAAAAAAATAAAAATAAGAAAAAAGAATCGGGTGACCTTGAAGATGAGGTACAGCAGTGAGATTGTGGTTAATTAATTTAAGAGTGCAGGTCATCCCTCTGCTCTTTAGCCTTTGGTTTTGGCAGAATTTGCCCGGTTGATTTGGACACGAATGTGCAGAATTCTATTTTTCAGGAAAATAACTTAACAGTTGACCTGCAGGGAGCGAGTGGCATTTCCCTGGGTCAGGATTTCTGTGGTTGTTTTTTATATTTCCTGGGAGCGTGTGTGTGTGTGTGTGTGTGTGTGTGTGTGTGGGCGGATGAGTGGAGACTCAGAGGCAGGTTGGAATGACTGATGCTTTCTGAACTCTGCCTGGGAAGATTACATAAGGGCTGATTGATTGGAGCTGTCTCTGTCACTCCTCATCCAATAATGAGCCAGCATTGATGACCTGGCGATCGATCACATTGTCCGTCTGTCATTCACTCGGCAGTTTGTAAATTTCCAGACACCATTTTATCAGCGCCGTCACATCACCCAGTTTAATTGTGCAAACTTCAACACGACAGCACGGTTCTAAATATTTCAGAGAGACGAGCGAGGTCATCCGAACATGAAGCCTGGCGCTTCGAGGAATCACCTCCACGTGCATCAGCAAGGACAGCTGAAACAGAGGGTTAACCACTGTCAACTGCCATGACCGCAAGCAGCTCCAATGCCCTTAAATATCTGGTTCATCTTTCAGCAGCTCGATTGTTGTAGACGATTCCTAAAAAACACATGAAAAAAACATAACATTCATTGCATTTAGATTTTTTTTAGATTACTGTTTATCTCCATCCTCGCTGTGGCTGATTGATCAATCAAACTTGCAGGACTCTGTCACTGTCAGCCTGGGAGTCCAAACGGTTTCAGAGACTTTAAACAAACAGTTAAAAGTCCATAAAATGGGACAAATCCCCTGATATCACAATTATTATAATTTGAAAGTTAGATTTGTTTCCTGCTGGAAATGAAGGCACAATTCTGTTTTGCAGGTTATAAAATACTGGAAAAACTGAAATTCATCTCAAGTAGCGCTTTAAAATTGTAATACCATATTTTAAGGACTTCAACCAAGAATGTTTATATATATATATATATATATATATATATATATATATATATGGTTCTACAGTCACACAACATATTCCAGTCTGGAATAATCAATGACAGCAAAGAGAGGTAGTCAAGGTTATGTTGCGTGTTTCTCTTCCTTTGTTCATTCCATTTGTATAGCATGGATACATAATGGCTTTTATCTGAAGGTCAAGACTTTAAAAATATAATGTGAATAGTTCTGACAACGTTCTATCCATCTAGCGGTCCCGCTATTCATCGATTCATCCATCTTTCTAAATGTCTTTATCTATCTGCCCCTCCCTCTTTCCTTCCATTCACCCATCTCTCTGTCTGTCTGTCTTTATCCATCCATCTATCCATCTGTCCTTCAGCCATGACTCGAGCTGTCACAGTGGGAGGATGCGTTATCGACTGTGGAATTGAGGGCTTGTTCTGCTGCTCCTGCTCGTGTTCCACTTCCATCGCTGCAGCCATGACAGATGTGTGTTCTTATTTAGAGGCTGTTAACCTTTTGTGGAAGCATTTCATATCCACTCTGAAAAGAACAACCATTATTCACATCATTTATTCATGAGAGTCCCCACACTCTGTCCACAGCAGCCGGAGACAGTAATGCGTCTGAGGAGGGGCACACAGTACCCAGGCCCCTTCACACACTGACTGTCTTTGTTTGAATTACACGATGACGGTCTATTTTAATAACGGCACGATAATTGTATTTTCTATTATAAGTAACCAGCTTTAAGCCATGAAAGTAGAATAAAAATAACATTTTCAGGTAACCAGTATTTGCTGCTTCATTGGAACAACTTGAATGGAGAGGGGCTCACCAGCCTGACCCAATCATCACTGCATTTATTTTGTTACAATAATTTCAACAATGATGCAGCTCCATTCATGTAAGGCCTTGTCTTTTCTCATCAAGGTTTTGATATTTTTTTATTTTTTTATTTTTTGATGCTATAAATATGGAGTTCAATCATGTCATGATACTCTCAGTGTTTCAGCATTTGATTCTTTGGCTTCTTCTTTGGTCAGAGGGAGGCAGAATGGCCACATCTGGGTACATACAGGATACCACTGTGTCTCAAACCAGGGGCCATGTTTCATTGTGATTAGATGATAAACCAAGCCTGTTCCATCGAAATATCCATGATGTGATGAAAACAGGGTGAAGCGTCACGATCGGTCCAGGCTGTATATTACAATGTCGACTCCAAGCATGCGAGAAGGCAACATTCTGGCTTCATGACAATCGTTATCCAAACACAGACTTACATCAAAGAACACAGGTTTAAACAAATCAAGGCTGCACAGACCTGATCACGTGTGTCTAATCGCTAATAACAGTAACAATATCGTTCCTTTGTCTCTGGTGATTTCCCAGAAGTCCTTGCAACCTAAGGAATGTGAAGGGGTGAAATGGACGCACGCTGTTGAAGCAGCTGTGTCTCGGCTCCTATTGTTTGCGGCCCCACCTTCAGGCGCAGGGCCCCCGAGGGTTGATTCGAGTGGACTATTGACCTTTGATCATTCCTCTGTCCACGGGGAGCCGGGACTATCACTCAGTCCTCTCATGGCTGATTAGCGTCTGATTGATTTCCAGTCCTGCCCTATCGCTCTGTACATCAGAATTAATGATGCACTTTCATTGTGTGAGCAGGGCTTTTATTTCAGCGTGTCCCTTCTCCTTCACCTATGGAAACATGCAAACATCAGTCCCTGCATGGACAGTCTTTGTCCTTGGCACAAGACAGGAAGGTTTAGATCAGTTTTTCCGCGACATGTGACAATTCGTTTTTGGTCCAGAATATAGTCCATTGCTGCATTTTAATGTCATTTTTCATGTTCATGTCTTTATTTGTTGTGTGTGTGTGTGTGTGTGTGTTATTGCCATCATGTATGTCTCTATTCATATTAATCTGTCATATTAAAGCCAACCGTTCCAAACAAAACCCCCCAAAACCTCTCTGCCAATGTCCCCAGAGCCTGTAATGCTCCACCTCTCCCCTAGTGGCCCTCGCTGAGTCTCCTACCTCCCCAAACCCCCCGGTGCTGTGGGTCCCTGCTGCTGTTATCAGCCTCTCAGGATGCAGTAAACAGAGGCCAGGTTTCAGGACCTGTTTGCCAGATTGTCTGGTGCCAGAGCCTGTTATCAGTCTGACTCCTGCCCATCCGGCGTTATCACCTGCCCGTTCTGCCTGTTGATCCTTAATTGCGTTAGCTGCCTTTACTTAATTTCTCATGTATTTATTTTGCTCCACCAAAGCCAAACAGAAATGTTCCATGTCTGTGTCTGTGTATTTCTGATTCGCTGTGGTTGCATTATCAGCAGACACATCTGTTGGAATTATTGGAAAACTTCATTGGCGCAGTCTTCTTGAATTATTCATGCAGTCGGAATGTTACATCACCAATTTAGTTTTAATAAGTTGTGAGGGTTGACAGCATATACAGCACAAGTGAGCACACGGCCCTGGGAGACTGGATTTACTGGTGTTGCTGTGTGATCTCTGACATTTTTGAGGTTGTTGTTTTTTTTGTTTTTTTTTTATTGTGACCATTCTCATTGTTGGACCAGGGAGGTCATGTGACTCAGTGTGGTGGGCCTGAAGGGCGTTCTGCTTTTGTCCTTTCAGTGGTTGTTGCAGTGGTAGTGTTCAGTGTGGGGAATGAGATCCTGAGGTCAGCGTGCTGTCTTTATAACGGTGTGTTGCATCTCGACGGTCTTGGCATTTGTTGTTTATCATTAACATTAAGAAATAAAAGGTTGTATACAAAAATAACCTCTTGACCTTGACCATGATGTGATGGATATGAAGGACTGAAAGTCTGGATCATGATGTGTGAAGCAGAAAATGCAGGAGCCTGGACATATTAAATCAACTCCTGCAGTGTGTTTCTCTCTCCCTCTTCACTTTCTCGTCTGATGTCCCTCTGGCTTCACACCTCCTCCTCCTCCGCCCGCCTCCGGGCTCTATGGGAAGAGTCCCACGAGCCCACGGTGTTGACGTCACCTCCTCATTATATCGATGGTTGTCCAACAGTGGAACTTGTTTCTATGCCACCAAACAAAAGCCTCGTCTCTGTCTCCTGGCAAAATGAAACTTTCAGGCCCCACAGGAACGCAACTATTCATTTACACATGACTCATTCATCTTTTAATGTGCTCACATTAACCCAGAGATTCATCCTGCTGGAAAACAGAGAATCTACCGGAGTGATGTGATGATGTTCTCCTCCTTTTGATGGCAGTGATTCAGCTGTCAGGTCAAACCATCCTCATCCTGTTCGTCAGGGCTCAGCTTGAGGATGAATCACGAGTAACTGAGGTTTTCTTTTACTCATAGAACATTCAAGTGTTTTATTTTGACCAGCAATTATATTCTTCACTGAATCTAAGAAATGAAGTTAGATGATGCGGGACATGTGCATAAACAGTTTAACAGAGAAATCAGAAATGTGTGCTTTGATCTGCATTTACTCGTTTGTCTGTTAGTTGTACAGTCCATCACTATGTTTGACCCTTTGGATGTTGGTGATGTGTCCCTGTGTCCCCAGCCTGTGTGTTAGAGCTCCTCTCGGCTGTGCCGGTGCCGGCTGTCATCACGCTCTGATCAGACTGAAGACAGATTTTCATCCAGCAGGCGTCCATATGGTGCTGCTGCACATCCCTGCGACACAGCCATTGTCCTCTAGCAGACCAGGGACCTCAAACCCAGACATGTCAGACTCTGAAAGTGTAACACATGTGTCGGATCAATCGTGACTACTCACTCTGATTTTCCGTAGACTGGTACAAGTCCTTCAATTATTGACTTGTGTAAATCAATAGGATTCTGTCATTGGTTTTTCTGCTGAGTGAAGATGTGTCAATTGGGCAAAAGATAAATGAGGATCTATAAGTGGAGTCCTGAATAGGGCTCAGTACACACAAAAAAATGGGTAAAGAATATATTTATTGACTTTGGCCAAAGAGGTTTCCACCAGGGTCTCACCACAGCATGATTTCATTAGCTTCACCATAAATGAACATAGCCTGAAATGCAAGTGCCAGAACCTTCTGCTGTGTGCTTTATGGCTATGCACTTTAGTTTGATGTCCCTCCGTGTCCAGTGTCTCACCGCATGTCTCAGTGAGGATCAGTCAGCTAACATCTCTCACCAGACTGATCTTTGGTACAGGTGCAGGCTCTCTCCTAGCCCCTTCACTTCCATGTATGGCCAGGGGTAAAACATGTTCAAGGAAAGAAGCAACATTTTTTATTGTCTTTGCCCTTGTGATTGGCTTCTCTTGTCCTACGCGTGTCCTGTTTCTGTTCTGTTCAGTTTATTTTTTGGGCTGCCTTAGCTCTAATTATGTGATTATCTGGATACATATTATTGATTTATTAATACGATATTTAAACATAGATGAGAGAAACTCGTGTCCCACAGTGTTTGCAGAACTGTGAAGTTGTGAATTTCCCCTGCTGGGATCACATTTTTCCAATTATGCCAACATCATTTGAACGCATGATCAAATTAACTATTAAAGAAGATTATGGGATTGTGAGGAACTTTACTGGTTCGTGACTAAGACAAAACAAACCTCCCATTGCATGGATTCAGTCTGTTCTCTCTGAAAAGGCAGATTGGGATATTGTATTTTGGATGACATCTTGTAAGTGCCTCAAAGGAAAACATTAGCATGAAATGGCATCTATGTCAGTTTTCACATCGGATTCTGCAGATAGTGCCACCCAGCAGGATGAGATGAGCACAGCGGGGATGTTTCACAGCAGAAAGAGAAAGAAAGACAGAGAAGGAGGACAGATCAATGGCTCTCGTCCCTCTTTGTCCTCACTGTAAGGCTGTCTGACTTTTTATTTTTGTTAAATGTAAGAGAATGGTGACATTTACAGCTAAAAGCATATCTGACTTGGTTTTATAATTCTGTTTTTTTAAATGTGGGATTATGGAAAAAAAAATGAAAGCACATATGCACAAGTATCAATACCTGTATGAGTTATTTGAGTATAATGAAATCACGAAAAAAAATTCAAATGATGTTATATCAAGCAAATCACAACTAATAATTTAAACGGTAAACATGTTTCTGTTTTATTTTTCTTTTCTTTTTTCAATATCATCTTCCCTAATTATGTTTTTAAAATGTTTTTAGTGAGTTTTTTTTTTTTTTTTTTTTTTCAAACCTGTAAGATGAGGTTTTCCACCATGGGAAATGAGATGCCCATAGTGGATGGAAAATGCTGGACGCCAGCCTGTCAGATTGGTGGTGACAAAACTCATGTGATTTTTTTTTTTTTTTCCCTAGAACTTCAGTTCCCATCCATGAAATTAATTTTATTTGATGTTTACACTGACCACAGGGGCAGCAGTTTCACTCTGAACTCTGTCCAGACACCCTGCGGGGGAAACTATTTACAGCTGCATGTCCATCTCAGTCTTTTGGTCACTGGCCAAAGCTTGTAGAGATCTGAGGCTCAGCTCCCACTTTGCCATGTTGAAGTTCCACGTCCCTGCGGATGCCGCAGATATCTGACAGGCCATCTCCCCCTCCATCCTAGGTCGAGTTGTTGTTTGTGTGATGCCCCAGTGTGCAGTCACAAGGGTGATTTATATTATTTATGTAATCTCATATATTGGTTCATGATAATTTAATATGTTATTGTGTGTATGGTAAATAACCAGAAAGGGGGGGCAGTGTCACATAACACCGGGTCATGGGCAATGTGACCGCGCGCAATGCGGCTGGGGATTGATGACGAGGCGGGGTGCGCGACGTTCTTCCTCTTTCTGTGAAGACATGGAGGAGGGAGGATGCAACGTGCCCGTCTCACGTCTCGGTATTGTCTTACAGGTTAGTGTTCAGTGTTCAGTGTGCCCCGTGTCCGCGTGTGTTAATGTATTAAGTCACAAATATGTTTGTGTGAACAACTGAATTCAGTTATGTGCGTGTTTGAGCGCTGTGTGTGTGAATGAGCGCGATGCTAGTAGCGGTTAGCGGCGGCTAGCGGTAGCATTAGTAGCTCCGTATAGTGTGTGTGTGCGTCGCCTATGCGTTTGTGTGTCGTGGTGTCCTGAACATTTTGTGGTTTAATGTTAAAAACTAAGATTGATGTTGTTTTAATGTTCAAACGTGTTTGAATGTTATATGTTTATTTCTCCATGTGGCCAGTTAGAGAGAGAGAAGCAGAGTTTTCACCTGTGGAGCAAGCTAATAATTTAGCCAGTTTCATGATTCCGGTTCATGATTAATGGATGAAGTGACTGTATTCTAATTATTGTTTGCAAAATAGTGCAATAAAGAATCTCTTTTCTGTGAAGACATGGAGGAGGGAGGATGCAACGTGCCTGTCTCACGTCTCGTTATTGTCTTATAGGCACTTGACCGGGAAGAGCACATATTTATTTTCTGTCCCCAAGACCCGTCAAACCGGGACTTGTAACATTTGGGTGGCTGTGGCTGATGGGCAGAAGGTCGGCAGTTCGATCCCGGGTCTTCCCATCTGTATGCAGATGTGTCCTTGGGTAAGACCCCAACCCTGAAATTGCCCCCATAGCACAACAGATTCCTGCCAATAGATGCACTGTATGGATGTGTGAATGGGTGAAAATGCTTTGAGTGGTGAATAAGACCAGTAAAGTGCTTTGTAAATACAATCCGTTGCAAGGTCAACTCTGGAGAGCTCCAGTAAATTGTGGCTCAGGAAGGGATTTGTTAGTATTCCCACATCTGCTTGTTGTCTGTCGCTTGTTTCCTGACCCTTCCGTGCAGCTCTACCTCCCTCACCAGCTTCAGCTCCTCCCTCATTAGAGGAAAATGGTTTGTTCTGTCTTAATTAACACTGCACATATGCCGCCTGCCCAGTCGATCCCAGTAACTCACTACAACACAGTACCAGTGAAACACAGTAAGTGTTGATCTATCCCTCAACACATTTTGTATATTCATTTCAAAAAATATTTGCCAGATGAATGTATGTTTTTTGTGACCTTCAATTGTGTCGAAGTGAGTATTGACTGAAGGAATGCCACAGGGATTCACCAGGACACCGTCCCTCTGTCTCCCATTACAGATGCTGCGTTGCTTTGTGGGAATGATTGACTTCACTGGTTTGTCACAAGAAACAAACCACCTCCAATCTCCATCCTCTCCTCGAACTGATAAAGAAATCTTAGTACCCATTAGTTGTCTTCGTCTTTTGCTCAATAGAGAATCTTGACAATCAGGCCTGCTTTCATCGGCTCATTTATATGGAAATGCACAGTCCCTGTTGAAGCAGCCCCACTTCCTCCACCTTGACTCAATTACCAGTGGTCCCACAGACAGGGATGAATTTTTAATAGGAAATTGAATAAAAACAACTTTTTTGTGGCTTCTGAACTCTGGCTCTGTGCACTTTTATCAAATCACCGGCAGGTATTAATTGGGCCAAAGTGACTTACTGATTGGTGGGTGGTCTGAGTCAGTGTTAATCAGCTCAGGATGGGAGGGGGGGGGATGTCCATAGGGTGCGTAAAATTAATGAAACCATTTAAAGATGGATTATATCTGACTGATAGATTCGGCCTTTCATGTGTTCGTTCCCAGCCAGGTTTAAAGACATCGCATTACTTTTCAGTGACAGTGCACATAGAACTGACTGGATATTATTATATCTTACACCAGTGAAGCCAGGAGGTAGGTGTGTGTGTGTGTGTGAGAGAGAGAGAGATAGACTTTAAATGAGGCAGCGTTAAATTATATACGATGCTTCAAGCTCATTAATGTAATACCTTCTATCTCACACTGGTTTATATTAAATGCCTATAGAAGGTTTGACCATTAACAGATCAAAGCTGAGGAGCTGGTTTGTGCTCCTTTGTACACTGAACAATATCAACTTGTGGTCTGTGCACTTGGTTGCATCCATTCATTACAATCTGAATTCTGTCTGAGCTCACTCTGGACTGGATTTTAATTACATCCATTCTTAAAAATGAATTAACTCTCTCGCAAATCATCTGAGACGAGGCTGACAGAACACCAGGCCAGAGTTCCCATGACTCACAGGTCAAGCGTTGCCATTTATTCTCAATCAGTGGCGAGTAATAATTACCATTTACTCTCCTCCCACTCACCACAGACCTGCTCGTGCTTGTGCCGATTCCGGGAAAGTTCAACTTGTAAATTTTTTATGGTTTGCTTTCCTAAAGGTGAGAGAACCACTGTCTGTCTCTTTATATGTCTCAGCTTCACTTGTCTGCAGCTTTCTTTCTCAGTTTGAACATATAGCACCTATTTCTTCTTTGGCTTAGGCTGAGACTAGATGCTTCATTGGTTTTGCCAAAATTTTGCTTGGTCATAATAATAAATCATGTTCTTGCCCACGACATGAGCGAGCTCCTGGTTCTATACCAGTAAAGCTCTTGAGTTAATTTGGCAGTTGGCAGTTCTTCTGTTGGGGAACTAACAGATAAGGACCTGACTCTGGACTGACCTTCAAACAGTCTTTAAATATTCTCATATTATTCACAAATACAGCCACATATCTTGCTTGATGTAAAAACGACAATATAGGAGACGTTTAAATGTGGGACAATATCCATTTTACAATACTAAATGTACTTGATATTCTATTCATGTTCTTATTTCTGTTCGGGGTGCGGCTACACACACATCTCAGTCCATAAATTAACAAGCCGCCAGATTACCATGTAAATAACCAAGACAAAGGTTCTCTGTGGGAGCATGTTTGTATCCAGCATTATTGTCTGTGAACAAAACCCCAAACTCCATTCCTCATCACTTCAGGTGTCAAAACAGCAAACTAGCTGCCTGTGTACAAAGACAGCACCACCTCAGTGTCTTTGAATGGCTCTAGGACAAGACATTAAGATGTTGGTAATGATAGAGCTGCTTTCGAGGGCAGTGTGGTGGAGCATTGAAGCAAGCAGTTTGAGTCCTTGTGTACTGAGAGGCAGGTAACAGACAGTCGCTCATGGTCTGGTGTGTTGGGTCTGGATCATTTCATTTGGTCTCCTGTCTTTCCTCCAGTAGAGAAAATTGTAGGCTACCGTGGATCTGACAGCAACGTATCTGATTCAAACCTGGAGACAGTGGAGTCATACTGGCTGCACATCACAGACCAAGGTCAGCAGTTCCCATCTCACTTTATTAAGAGTATTGCAAGGAGTGTGAGTATATGTATTAAAATACAACATTTGCATCAAATGAATCTTTCCTGGAAGTTCTGCGATGTTATGTAAAGCTTTTAAATTGCCTTGAAATGTTTGAATGCTGCACTGACCCTGGCTCTGGATGCTCAAGCTCTGCATGCACATAGTTCTTTTGTTCTGTTTCCACATTTATGCTTTGCTTCTACAGTACATCCCAGTATGAATCTGTCTATCAGCACATTAAAAGACAGCTCCGAGCAGAGAACACACTGTTGGGCCCGATAACTTTGTCCAAACACTGCACGCCTTGGTCTCAGCGGAGTCGCGGCGAGCTTCAGATGTGAGTTTCATCCAATTTGTCATGTTCTGAAAGAACCCACCCCCCACAGTGCTCTGCAGTCGTGTTTTACCTATGTAGGACCCATGCTGTTACCTTGCGATGAGGGGAGGACCCAACCCCTCTCTCAGATGTAGGAGTCACCTGTCGTTTGGGATATTAACATTTGCAGACACATCCTTATTAGTGATCTGGTGACAAAGCTACAGAGTGAGCTCTTTTTTATCTTCATATCTTAGACTGGAGAACAGGACAGACTGGCCATGTGTGCCGTGCTCTGACTCCTTCACATTAAGTATCACCACGGGGCACAGGCTGGTGATGTAAGGGCTTATGCAATATCACTGGTACTGAATATTCCGTTAAGGTGAATATAGTTAATATTTCTCAGAAGAGCATGCCATGAATATTATAATGCTTAGAATTTTTTTTCACTTGTGGGACTTTGACATTGTTTTTACAAAAGACACTTTACGGAAATTACCATTATTCTCATATGGTTCTACTTATGGTTTTCAGGGAACCTCTGACTTCGCAGAATTTGCATCTGGGTGAGAAAAGAGTCACTCTTGTCATTCTTGTTTTTTAATTGTTATAATATTCTGATAACACTATAATAATCTGTAAATCACATGTTCCAGACATATACAGTACAGGTGTCAATACAATACTACCCCCCATTCCCCCACAGAGACATTTAAATATACAAATAGAAACTTTGTTTTTCATCACACTCTCAACATCTGTCTTGCCTGTGTGACCCTCTTCGCAGAGAGCTCAATTAAAACTCATTCTGACACCAAATGCAAATATTAATTGGTGCCCACAGGGCATTTGTTGTCACAATAATCCAACCTTGACAATTATTAAATGAATAAACTGGTATATTGTTCTGAAATGAAGAGAAACCAACGGCTGCCTGGAAGGTGAAGCTATCCACACACTTATGGGCTCTGCAAAATAGCTTGTGGTCATGTAAAGTGTATTCTCTTGTCGGTTAATGGACTAAAACCATGTTTTCCAATGTATTATGAAGAATTACTTGCACAGTGTGACCTGTCTGAAACCAGAGATAAAGAAACAAGACACTTTAAGAGCCACACAGACACTGTGTTTGTTATTGGAAATTACATAGAACCAGTGAAGACTCATCAACGTGATCAGTTGCATGTGCTTATATGCTAAATTCCAATAATAAAGTCATTTCCATCATCCAGTTAAATGCAAATCAAATGTGTTCCTCTTTGACAAGTCTTTTGACAAGTGTAGCATCAAGACATTTGGAGTCCACAGGTCTTACAATAATGGGTGGGGTATATAGCTGCACTAAATTCAAAAGCAAAACAAGAAGTAAACAACAACAACAAAAGCTCAATGAATCCAATTAACAAAAATCACCACTCAGCAATTTAGGGTTGGTTTAACCCACACGGCACAATGCAGCTGTTTTAACATGCATGGTCTTGCCACCTCACGCGTTGAATCCCTCAACAATATTTTCTCTGATCTTACGGAAGCAGCTGCAGTCTGTATTCAATGGGCATCAGATCACACCTGTTATATCATTTAAACTTTGGCTCCCAGTATGTTCTGTTTGATGCACATGAAGGTCTTGGGTTGCTCAGTACAACTGTCATGGTGTAAAGTGCCTTGGCCTCATCTTTCATGCGATCGTTTAGTCAAGGCAACTGGACTAAACTATCCCCTGATACTATGACCTGGATGAATGAGAATCTCCACAGACGTATTGGCCTCATCTTATCGAGATGAAGCACTCTTAGATTGTTTTCTCTGGTTTGCCTCCTTACAACAATCTGTTTCTTTCATTTCCACCGTTCACCCAATCCTTGGTGAGGGTGGGCGGGGAAAAGAAGAGCGAGGGTGTCAGTGAGTGGGTGAGTGAGATAAAGAGAGAGAGAGACTGGTAGAGTTAGAGTTGGGGGGCGGGGCTGGCTAGGGATGGTTTTTCAGCACCGCGGACAGCTCCCGTCTCGTGCTGGTGGCTCTGGGCTGCAGGGAGGCCACACATCTGGACACAGTACAGACTTGGCCACACATCTGGCCAGTGTATGAAGAGAAAGACCCGACTCTATCGCATCGAGCCGAATCTCTTCCTGTTTCTCCCCTTTCCTCTCCTCCTCAGTGCCGGATGACTTCCAGCGTTTTCTCGGCCTGACCGTGGACTGCATTGCCTATGCGTCTCCCATGCTCTTCCTGTTTCTGGCAACGACGGCGCAGTGAAAGTACTTTTTTCGGAGGGGAGGGAGTGGACTGACCTCCTTCCAAGTTCTTTTTTTCTATTACTATTTTCTTTTTCTCTGTCATCTCTCGTCCGCACACGTCAGTCTGCTCGGTCCCTTGATTATGTTGACGTGTGGGGTTTTCCTTGGAGCCCAGGTGTGGATGCCAGGCTGCTCTAGGATGCAGACGAAAGATGAAGTTGAGCGGTCTCAGTAGCCGTTGGTGCGTGCTCAGAGATGAGATAGGCTCCCTGCATCCGCAACATTGGCTGTAATCCCTGAGATCAGAGTGGATCAGACGCATTCATTTTTTTCCCGAGAGCAAGATGAGGTGCCTGTGTGACTTTCTGAATCACACCTAAGAGAGATATAGAGGGTGGTCCTTTTACCCTGCTGCGGGAGGCGACGTTTGTCTTTCTTTCCTTCTTTATACAGCTGCCTAGTCCAGTTTGCACCTCAGAGGAGACTGGGAACTGTGTTGGAAACAAAGGAAGAAATAGGGTGGTTTTGATTCCCCTCCCGTCACCCAGAACCGTGACAATCAGGCTGTTCAAAAGAAAATGAAGAAATTCCGGAAGGTGCTGGACGGCTTGACCACCTCCTCTCCGGTGGGGACTATCGGGTCCCCAGCGTGCGGCAGCGCGGCAGGGACTCCCACCGCGGCGCCGACTCCCAGGGAGATCGACGTGCAGGAGACGCTAGTGTCGGAAAACTTTCAGCTGTGCAAGGTGGGTACATAAACAGCACGCGACACCTTGTACAATGACTCTGCCACTTCTCCTTTTCCACATTTCCAGCCAGTGGATACAATTGTGACTGCGGATATGGAGAAGAAGGACAACTGGTCCTAAAAGTTGAATGTGGAGTGAGTTGAGCTGCTGATAACTGTAGAAAGTTCAGCACCATGGACACCAAGGCTTCTCTGTTCTGGCCTCCTGAGAATTAATTCAAATTATTTTCCAAATAGCTTAACTTAAACCTGCAATAAAATCACGATTATATTATATTCCCATCTGTCTTAGTTTTTGTTTTAAGGGGCCCTAATTGCAAACTGCAGTTATTCCATTAGTCACCCATTGTTTGTCTACATAAAGCTCATGCCCCCGCGGACATGTGTGCACAGCTGGGGAAGCTCACTGTGTGTGTGTGTGTGTGTGTGCAGTTTTTGGCTGTACACTTGCACCAGTATGTGCATTCAGTATGTAGCTACATTGCATGTGCCCCGTCATCAGGGCTGCAGCAGCCTCACACACATGTGAGACAAACAATCCAAAGGAAGTCAATGAATAGCAGCCTCCTCCTCCTCGTTGCATCAGCATGAGGACACAAATAGTGTAGGAGCGATGACATAACTGGTGTCCCTCCCTTGCATTATGAAAAAAGTGCACAGCAAGAGCCAGCAGAGAGACCCTGCAGTATACTGTCCTAGCTGATGTGCTTTTTCACTGAGAAGAAGGGAGAGAGAGAGAGAGAGACTGAGGGAAGGTGGGGGTGCAGGGTGGTGGGAGTATTTATAGCAGCCTTTGCTGCCCATTGCAGCCCTTTCCTGGATGCAATTTTTGGAGCTGACTGCAGTGATTATTCCTCACTCTTAAAGAAACGGGGGTTAAATCTTGGACACGTCTGTGAATAATTCATTAAGGAACCATAGAGGAAGTGGGTTGTTTGTTGAAGCTGCTTCATTATTGGGGCTGAGTGATACGGGTGGAGTGCGAGCGTGTGTGCCTGTGTGTACTTCTGTATGGAGGAGCTGGGGGAGGAGGAGAGTGAGGAGGAAGGAGGTTGATTCACAAGCTGAAAAGGATGCTGCAGAGCTCCCTCAGTAGACAGGCGGGCAGGGAGGAGAAAGTGCTGGAAAGCACAGCATGATTGCCTGGTCCCATGCAGGAAGCCGCTCCTCCTCAGTGAGTGGCTGAATGCATGGCCGTTGTTTAAAAAAAATCCTCCGTTAACTAATGAAAAAGCTATGAATGCGCAAATATCCCCTAAAGCCCATCATCAGCACGTCTTCTCAGCGGGCTTTGTATTTGAGTTTGTGCAGGTGCAGGCTGCATGTCAGCCTTTGAGTGCTTGTATTTATGTGTGAGAGGAAATGAGAGACAGCCACAGAGGGAGGAAGAGATATAGCTATAGCTACATCAGACGTCTGGGCAAGCATGAATCTGTTATTTTCTGAAAAATGCACAGCCTCCAACTCCATTGAGAGCCCATAGTGACACATTCATATTAATCACAAATATACCTGACAGATAAAAATACAATACAATCCTCTGGATTTTTCATTTTCATTCAGTGCCTGAAACACTGTTTCAGTTAGGATCCACACTGCCCAATGGGGATTTGTGAGCCAGTGCAGCATGTGTGGGAGTGTTTGGCATCTCGGATAACTTTTTGAAGTTACCCAGGACTTCTGTCCTCGCTGTGCAGTGTGGGAAGATACAACAGCTCATTTTGTTTGGATTATAAACTATTCTTTTGCTCACGGTTCACAATCACGATAACAAAGTGAAAATGAAGAAATCTCAGTCACACTGTGGAAGGAAGAACAAGGGGAACCGTGAAGTGGTTAGCAGATCCTCGACCTTGATGTTGCTGTTATTTTATCATGCACATACTGAGTTGTGTGAGAAACAGCAGTATTCCCGACTATGTTGCATCAGGGATATAACTCAAGTAAATTTAAGAAGAATACAAAAGAACAACAGCAGGCTGAATGATGCCTGAGGTACAGGCGTCATATGCACTGGCATGGCTTTCCTGAGAGCACTTATACAATAGTTCAGGCTCATGACCTTTGTGCTATCAATTCTATTTATTTACCCACACCTCTCCTATTATAATGCGTAATGCATTTCCTCCTAATCATTTTACTATATATATATATATACGCCCCTGTGATCATCTGCACCTCCTCCTGATGTGTTTCACCTGTTCCTTCCCTGATCTCTGCCTCCCTCGTTAATATAGTGACTGCGTTTTGGATTTACTTGTTTCCTGTGTATTTTACTGACATTTGTAGTACTCAGTTTACCTTTTTCATCATATCTGTGTATTCTGTTACACACAGATAAAATAGATGGTTCCTGTAGATGCTCAGATTCTGCTGTGTGATTGGCCCCCAACTAATACTGCAGCAAGTAAGCAGTAGAGAAGGGAACAAAACATTACAGGCAGATTCATAGACATCCTCAGAGACGAGAAGAACAAGGGGTCCTGTAAACAAGTCCTAGTCGGCCAGGTGCATCCTTTCATACCTCCTCTAAATTGCTACTGACAGCTTTCATCATCGCAATGTGAATCCAGGAACACGTTGCTCGTCTTGGTCGTCCTTTTCAATTTCCACATGTGCAACAAGTCGAGCTCTTCAGGAAAATGGCAGTGCAAAAAGTTTGTGGTGTGATTTCCTTTCTAACAACCCTGCAGGTCTTCAGTCAGTACCTGGCTGAATCCATGTCAAACAGGGAAGAGACATAATAGTCCAATTGGGCCTCATCTTCCCTGTTCTGTGTTTCTCTCTGTTGAATCAGACACCTGCTCTTTCTGTCCACTGTCGTATGGCCGTCTTAGCAAGTCTTTGATAAACAGAGACAATTAATGGGTCCAGTAGTCCAGCAAAAATGCAAAAATTGTGATGATTGAATGTCACTCATTATTAAAATGGCTGCAAATGGTTTTCATTTTTACCATCTTTGAGCTATTTGCTTTGCATGTCATTTTTTAGATGATCCTTTCACTGTCACCAACCAACACACGTCACAGCTAATTGGCTGCAGATTACTGCTAATGTTGCTGCTGGATGCTGCTGCTGGAGGTGACTGTTCTCTCGTTTAACGTAAAGATCACAAACTTGATAGAAGGTGAATATTACGTTTATACGACCACTCCGTGTGGTCAGAAATTGTTACTGCATGTAAATACAATCATCAAACCAGCTCACCTTCCCCAGGGTGGTGCACTTTACATTTAATTCAAGCTGCAACAAATTTCACACTTTCATAAATATCAGTTCCCTAAATTTGATTTTTATTTATATATTTATAGGTCTTACAAAACAACTGTTGCGAAATGACCCAACACAAATTGTTTACCGCCATACCACATCCTACAAAGTTTTGCAGCCATATGATCAGTTGTTTTTCCGTAATCTTGCTTAAAAGCAAACACACAGACATACAGAGGTTAAAGCATGACCTCCTCTGCTGTGGTTTCAAATTCAGAGCACAGCAACAACACAAACTGAAGCCTTATATGTCCATACCATAAAATCACTTGTATTACACATGGTCATGAAACGTGCAAAATAATCAGCCAGAAAAGAAACTCAGCCTGTATAACCTGAGACCGGGGCTTTTTCAGCCAGATTCACTGAGAGCCTCATGTCCAGTGCTAATCACTGCTGGTGATAATGACTGCAATTTGTCCTCTGCAAAGTCCAAAGCTCAAGTGACTTCATCCATATTGCATGTGTCACTTCCTTTGTGTTTTAACCCCATCACCTTTCCTCAGTGAATGGGAAGTGATTGTTTCTATGAGTCCGCTGTGAGGAGCGTGACTCCAACTCCATTAACCTGAACTTTTAAATATATAGTTATAATGTATCCTTTAGTTTTTCGTGCAGACATTTATAAGCTGAAGTGAAAAAGAAAATGATTCTGTCAGATGAGCATCATGACTTAAATGGCTGCAGATTGCAGATGCAGTCGCGCCCTCCAGGATCCGTCACTGTTCAGGAGTATAATCTGTGACTGGGTATTTGTGATCACACATGAGTAAACATGTCGCAGCAACTTAAAAATAACCTGGGCAAATCAGCTGGACGGCCTCTACAATCCTTGCCAGACCGTTTAAGCCTCCTATGTTGCCGCAGGAAGAAATGTTGAGTGCCAGAGACAGTCCACCCAAACATCCAGCTGTAGAAAAGTTCCTTATAGAAGATGTACTACTACTAGAAATAGTGATGAGCACATGGATGCTGGAGACATAAATGTATTTGTCCCTGATTATTGCAGCAAATTCATGAGGTTTCCTGTGTTTTCTAATATTGTTGCGTCCGTTAATGGGTCCACTACCGAGACATGTCCTGGTTCACACTTCCACGCCTCCTAATAAGTGATTTATCTCAGAAGAGGAAGTATGAATACCCACAACATCAGAACAATCACATTTCAGATGTGCGTCCATTTGGAGAATGACACTCATTTTACACTGACAAGAAAAACTGATAATAAAAAAATGCTGCAGTTAATTAAATGTGTTAAAACTAGAAGATGAGATTTGTATTAAACTCAAGATGCAGCTCAGAGGTCAATTGCCCCCCCCCGCCCCTTCCTCCAGTCTTTTTCCTCCAACAGCATGATACGTGGGCTTGTGACGATGACATCACCTCGCTCCCTCTGCAGCGCCCATGAGCCCTCCATGGGTGTGATGACTCAGTGGGTTGACTTCCAGCTCGTCTCACATTACCATGTGTCGACTGCCTGTCAGAAGCCACAGTGTGGGATCAATTAAAGAGGAGCTCATGTCACAGGGGGAAAGGAGGAGGGACGTTCAGTATACTGTGTGCCCAGTATGCAGCAACTACACTGTTGTGTTTGAGTCTGTGTCTGTGTGTGTGTGTGAGAGAGAGAGAGAGAGAGAGAGAGAGAGAGAGAGAGAGAGAGAGAGAGAAAGAGCTTCTGTTTGATTTTGTGTGGGCTTTCATAATGCTTTGTCCAGTGGGTCTGAAGGTGACGGCAGACTGTGCTGCCTGTCCTCAGGCTGTGCAAATACACTCGAGCGAGCTTTTCAAACAGCCCTTCACTTCTCTCACTTCTCCATCACTCTAACTCTCAGATGAAGTCACTTTTTCATTTTTTCCTGTATTTGATCAACCGATACAGAGACTTTCCTGCGTGAAGCTCCTGATGAGAATCTTTTTATTAGATTGACACTCACAGAGCCCCACCAACAGCCCCCTCATGGCACCACATTTCAATTTAATTGATCTGGATGTTATTTAGATCTGCATCAGTAAATATCATTTGAAAAACATCGTATCCTGTTGGGACCTGTAACTACTCCTGCTCTATATGAAGATAGAAATGAATTCAAATTTGTAATCGACACATTCTTACAACAATTTTATTTTTTGTCCATATTCACAGGTCACAATTTGCCTCACTGGGCATGACAAAGTGCGACAAGTAGGAAACTAGCAATAAAAAACATTTGGGGAGAAAGCAGATGGTGGAGGGAAAACATTACAAATCCACTAACACAATTATTTTTTGGGAGTGTTCACAGAAAGTAGTGCTTACTTGCCCTCAGTGTGCTGCAGTTCTGGAAAAAGTAAGCTCCTACCATCAGCTGTTCTTCCATCTGTCCTTTAGAGGCTTCTTGTTCAGAAATGCTCATCTCAGTTTTGCATATTTTGGTAAGCTTAGCCCCCTCTGTTCACCTACTGTGGGAGCAGTTTGAGCAGAAAACTGAGCGTGCTGAGATGAAACCTGACTATGGAAAACAGTCCACTTGGAGCTGCAGTGCTGCAAAGCTTTAAACCAACATTGGGTTTTCTTCCCTGCCTCTGAGTGGTTATTGGATCCATCTTCTCTTAAGAGCTTTTCTCAGGCACTTGACAAACCTCATCTGCTTGATGTGGCTCTTAAAGTATCTAACGGGTGGAAGTAGGCGCTGGAGTTGAGGCTTTTTTTTAAAATGTATACATCTATTTTATAACAGAAGTGCAGCTTGTTATAAGGTTCCTCCTCTATATTTTTTCCTTTTCATAATTCAGTTAAAACGAACTTAGAAGAAGCCTCCCAGCAGCGTGTTCAGTGAGTAAGAGACAGCCTACTGCAGAGGCAGTTTATTTCCAGTGCTCAGGCTCATGTGAATGTAGGTCGTCTTTGGTCACAGGTGCATGTAACTTTAATAATCAAAATGAAAACAGTTGATCAGGGCCGATGATCAGTTCAGCCTTTAAATAGGATGAATAGAATGTGCCCTCTCTCTTTTGGACACTAAACTCAATTTTAGTGACAGAGGGAAAGTATATATATATTTTGAGAGGCTAAACCTTTTACCTGAATGCATACACTTACCAAGGCAATGAACAATGAACATGCACATGCACATTTTAGATTCACTTTACCCAGCCCATATTTTGATCTACTTGCACATCAAACACCAACACCCCTGAACATTTGTCATTTTATTTCCATCGTGACCCAAAGAAATGTTGCGATGTGAAAGCAAGCACCCACACATACACACAGTTACATGCAAATCATCTGAGCAGTTTTTGCAAAATCTCACTACATTTCAAACTAATTTTAACCCTTGAGTGGATTCCGTTTAAGCATCTTATCTAAAGTGCCTTAACGTGGAGTGCTAGCCATCAGAGTCTAAAAAGTAATTTCAGAGGGAGCTCTTCAAACCACAAGACAACAAAGTGCACATACTCACAGATATCAGTACTCTTAACGTGGCCGATTTTTTAATTAAGATATATGAATTCACTTTCTGCCTCTGCCCTCTGATCTGCATTAATATAGAATGTGTTCTTCCCGGAGCCATAGCTTCCCTGGAAAAAACAACCATGTGAGGATATGGGATGTCTTGGTTTAGATGAGGGGGCACAGTGACATGACATCAGAGTGTGGTGGGTGGCTACATGTGACTACACTGTCCGCTCCTCCTACCTTTTCTCTCTGGCCTGAAGGCACGATGTTGATGCCATTACAGGCTCACTGACATGCCTGCTGCTGTGGGTAAAAGGGTTAAACCACATATAAGCTACATCTGCACATGGCTGCGAGGTATCACGACATGAGCATCGCCTCCTCCACTCAAACTGAATGATTGCTGTACAGTTCTAGAAACTACAACTGCTGTCGCCTTTGATTTCACATGCAGTGCCAAAGCAGCGGATCAGCTATTTGTTCGCGTTCTACCAGGAAACATTGGTCCCTAACACCATGATATTTGTATTCTCCTCAAACTCCATTCATGTCATTCATTTTCTACTGTAGGAGCACAACGCTTTGAATAAATAGCAGCATTGAAGTTGATGAAGTTGCCTTATATTGCATGATGTCAAAGCCTTTTTCAACTTCCACTGTGTGACAACGGCTCCTCTGGAGAGCTGCGACAAACTGTATTAACTCTGCGTCATATCTGTCCTCTTCTTCCCATCTCCAGTAACACTTGGCGTCTCATCTGTCTGTCGCACTCATCATATCCACTTCTCCTCTCCCCTGTCCGGGTCGTAAAGATGATGCAAGCATATGCCAACCAGAACCGATCGGACTCTCTTTTTTTGACATTATAAACATCCCATTTTTTAAAATTTCTTTGAAATGATATGAAAAGGTTGATCCAATAATTTGAGCACATGGATTAGATTGAAGATAAACTCTGCTCTGTAACATGTAAACATGAATGGGAATGGGATGTTCTTGAAAGAGAGGCTTTAAACGTCATAGTACCTGTACATTACAGTACATTCTGTCCATGTGCATGTTGTTGTTCCATCGCACACCAGCGTACCTTGGAAACAGCCTTATTTTAGATGATTAGCATATTTTTAAAAATATATATAATGTAGCTATAAGCTATAAACATGTGTGAATGACTAGCTCTTATACAAGAGTCCCTTTCTTTACTACGCTGCTATTTCACTGCTGCAGCAACAGGAGAGAACTCTTCCTCCACCTAAAGCACCTCACCGCCTTCATCCTGCCTCCTATTCACATCCCCTTTACATCTGGCATCGGTGCACTTGAAAGCCAGCAGTGTTGTGTACTAACAGAATGATGTGCGTTATCATTTGTCTCTCAATAAAACATTTGGACTGGTGCAGTCATCCTGGCCTTACAATGCCTCCTGCAGCTGCTGTGGTCAAATGGAGCCAGATAACACCTGCATGCTGCTCCTGTGGGCTGCATCTCCCTCTGTCCTGGTGTGTTTGGCTGCTAATGTGTACACAATCATCCCCTCAGATGAAAACAATCATGCGGTAATTCAGATGTAATATAAATGCAAAGATGGACGCCGTAGCAAACACCCAAACATGTCACTACCCCTCGTCCTCTGGCCACGCACACACGCGCGCACGTACACGCACGCGCACGCACAGAGTGTCTGATGCTCTCACACTAATGGCCCCGCTACACTCAGCAGGGAGAGAGGCTTATCCAGGCTCATTCATTTGTTTTCATACTTCCAATCTCTCACACAGCATTCTCACCCTGTGCTCATTTGTCTGGTGTTCTGTTTTTTTGTCTGTGTGTGTGTGATGAGCACATAGTGCTTATTAGATCTGTCCCAGCCTCCATGATGAATCAAAGTCCCTGAATCCTTTGGCTTTCAGTATGCCGCACAATCACACCGTGGAAATCTTGGAAGTCACTTTATTCATGACCTAAAACACTGGAATGAGACATCAGCAGGAGTGCTTGATATCGCTGTCCTGCTTGGCCATTGCTAACGCACCCTGCATGTGATCTTACGTTTCTGTGGCAGCTCACGTCACCTGTTGAGAACCGGAGCTTGTTTTCCCTTGAATCTCCTGTTAATAAAATGAGCTGCAGGTGCATGCACATGCACCCTCACCCAACTTTTATGAATCCAACTTGCTATCTACAGAAGTAAAGAGATCCCTGATTCTCTTCTTATTGTCCCCTCCCCCTTTTTTTCTACTGTTGGCGTTAAAAGCCGCTGTTACCTCATGGCATCCTATGTATAATTCGTGTCACATTTACAACAGAAATAAGGCCGCATCCTGTACAAATCTCGACTGAAGGATTGGTCCAGTATACAGGACCTGATGGTGAGATTGTCCTAAACTTGACCCTGAATTTGACAAGGATGCATTTGGGTTAACATTTTGGATAAAAAATTCATAGAAGCTACTTCGTGCCATTGCACAGACTCCGAGACCTTTGCACAGACTTTCCCATTTCAGGACCGCTGGCAGTGTCTCACCCTCTGAGCGAAGTAGCTGTAGGATTATGGGAGATCTGATCTTACATTTGCCACCTGGAAACATTAGAGAAGGATCCTGTTGGCAGACATAACAGCTGCTTAGACGAGGGGTTGTTCTCGCTGCAATTCGCCATATTGTTGTTCCAGCAGACAATTGACGTCTTGTGCATAGAATATCTGGAACTTCCTTGTGAATGCTGCGGAACATACTGTCAGCCATGCCCCAATGTATTTAACAGGGTGTATCCTCTGGGGACCCTTTTTCCTATGTAGGTCCATGATGCAATGGGGCAGGCCGCTGTCAGATGATGATGATGATGGTCACAGATGACTAGCCAACATGTCTATGGCTTAAAAAATCAGTCCCTTTGAGCCAAACATTGCTATTACTCTCTACCTTATTTATTAGAACAGCCTTTGTGTCATCCTCGAAGCTTCATTTACATTTTAACTTATATCGGGTTGCATGATGAACCTTTTACATAATGACAAAAAAGATCTACACATTTTACATTTCATTTTCAGGACTAATGTTTGTTATTGTGGCAGATAAACCCAAGATGTTTGAACCCTCAACCAAATGCCTGCAGGCGACAGCCTACGCCGACTGTGGAGCACACATTTTTTCAGCTCATGTGTTGGATTGAGCTGAATCCTGAATTTGCATTTCGTCTTTCATGGAACAAAGCAAGAAGCCCCTGGACCTGAGGTAGACCTGATGGGCATCTAAACAATAAAGGATAAATCCCAGGCAAGAAAGTAAAGCCAAGAACGTGTCTGACAGGAAATGAATGAGGTTGTGCTTTGTTGTGTAACCTCTGTGTGTTTCCAACTCATTTCACATGTTTAGAACCCTCCCACCCCCAATCTCCCCCTTAACGTCTCCTCTCCTACCCACGTTCAGCCATGCCTCTTTTTTCATTTTATTTTGGGCTCCTCCCGACAAGATCAAAGGAATTTTAGATCAACCTCAAAATATCGCCCTTCAAACGGCGATCAGGGAAGCCACTGAAACTCTGTTTGTTTTGGGGGGGAATCTGATTCTCTACAGGAAATTGGACTGGATGAATGTGACTGGAATATTCTACTTTCCTCTGCATGACTGTCTCTCATCCTGACATTTAGCCTTAGGGAGAAGTAGCTAATACACCTGAGTGATGCAGAGGGAGAATTCGTATGCACGCAAGAAAGACGAACTGTAGGGATAATGTGCTCACATTCCCATAAGGAGCGATAAACAAGCCTTAGCGGCGCACTGTGCTCCCAGATCCTGGGTACCTAGGTCGTATTTATGTACAAATGTCTCCAATTTCTAAAACACTTGCTCTGCTTTCATTAGTGGGAATCATAGGCAGATATGCAGAGTCCTTCAACCAGCAGAGGACATGTAGTTCAGGGTTGTCCTCATTGTCATGGCAACACTGAAACACTCCCATTTGAATTTTAAATATTGGTCTCGCACGTGGATCGGATTCACCCAGAATCTTATTCAGAGACACAGACCTGGATTCAGTATCTGACAATGCTCCACTGTTGCTTCAATCATACAATTTAAAATGAATATGAATACTCTGGATTAAAACAGTATGTATTTCCTCTCATTCAGTCAGACACTTGATCATAAAGCTGTGATCGCCAAGTAACAACGACGCAGTGAGAAGCACTGCAGCACTTTCCCTGTGATTTTGTTGTGCAGACAAACGTATGCAAGCAAGCATCAAGGCCAAACTATAGAGTCTGAGTGTCTGCAGAGCACCCGCGGGGCCTCGCTGCCGTGTGCCGTATTGAAGGGCTGCAGCAGGGAATCTGTCGGACAGTGTGCACACTACCTGTCTCAGTGTCGCTCTGGAGACTGAGCGATCCGGGCTGGGAGGAGGAATACATGCCTCTAATACCTACACATGCTTGTTGTTGCTGACACATAAACAACAGAAGGTATGTGGATGCTAATTTTGCTAAGCATTGCTAACCTGAAGTGGTAATGCTCACCCTACTCTAACCTCAGTTCCCCAAGTAAAAAAAAAAAAAATGCACACATAGCATTGCACTGACAACACAGCACAGGTTTAACACGATGAGTGTGAGCTAATTCTGTATGTGGTACTGTTATATCAGAGTGCATGTTAATGTAATCGCAAAGACATAGGATTAAACGTGGCATTTCCCTGTGTTTGGAGATGCTGCTCAGTTTCCTGGCTGTGGTAGACAGACTCGGGTGCTACTTGCTATTTATAGAGCCAGGGATCTAAACCTGCTCTGCAGCTGAATGTGGTGTGGAGAGAGAGAGAGAGAGAGGGAGAGAGGGAGGAAGGAGGGTGACATGAGGTGGTGTTTGTCTTTGGAGGGAGGTGGGGGGGTGTCTCTAGTTCATCAGACTGAGCATCAGGGCTTCTGTGCATAAGCAGTGTGCTTGTGTGGAGGGGAGAGGACAACACAGCAAAGAAAGAGGAGAGGGGAGGAGGTAGACTGAGAGAGGAGTTGATGTAATGCAGCTTCTGGCAGCCATACCGCAGGTTCCTGCAGGGCTGACTATTTTATTTCAAAATGTATATGTTGGCTCATGCAATAGCTTGAATACATATACAGTAATCCCTACGTGTTTATTTTTCATCATGATTCTTTGCCTCTGTATTTAAAACATGTCTTGATAAGCAGCTACCTAATCAATGATTATCAATGCTTATTTAATGCCTGCGTGATACTGCATTGATGTGAAGTTGTGTATGGTCACGTGAAAGATATGCAGGTGGATGGACAGAGGATGGAAGTAAGGGTGAATCTTCCATGCCCACATGTATTTGAAAATTCACAGTAAAAGAGGGAAAAAAATAGTGTTATGGTTTCCCTCTGAAATATGTATGAGCTGCTCTGAGATCCACCAGAGTAAATGCATCCCTCATCCACTCCTTGGCTGTCTTTTATGTACAGTGTATGGGGAGTGGCTCTGCGTGTGTGTGTGTGTGTGCGTGCGTGCCCCTTACATATGCATGCTGTGTGTCAATAAGCTTGACCTGCTCTTATCACTTCCTGTAACATCAGACTTGTTTACATCAGTGTGAAGCAGCATGGAGTGTATCTGAAGAACTCTCCCCACCCCTGCTCTTCACTTGGTTGTCTCATTCCTTTTCTTCATCTCTGTAATGCTGAGGCTTCGTGTCCAACCAAAATGAAATATCTTCATTCCATTAAATGCATGGACATACAGTGTATGTTCTGCGCATTGTGGTCACGATCCAGGAGCAAACCCAGCAATCAGAATCAAATTTGCTCACTGTAATCTAAAGGCCACATAGCATAGACTCGACTTTATATATTTAGGGATCATTTCAACCGGATTGCAAAATATACATTTTAGAGCTTGTGTGTGCAGTATATTTTTTGGTCGCTTTCGGTTCAAATTCAGCTCATTCCACTTTAGTACCAGAGGAACAGATTAAGAAGCATCACAGCATTTGCAGTGAAACAGCAGAAATCCAAACACAGATTCCTAATTAGCATTCCCTTCTGTATCTAATCTGGAGTAAGACGGTATCTGCACAATTTGGAGTATATAACTATGTGTTGCTTACAGAAATCATGAGTAATGCAATTAGAAAATTGTATTATATCAATGAGACCATGCAGGCAAAATTAACAGTTCTGTTTTTATACTTGTACTCTCACATATAGCATTGTTTTTTCTTCTTATTTGCCACTACATTTGGATGCAAGGCACTCGTTGGCCCGATTGTAGCAGTTGAACCCTATAGTTTATGCATCAGTGATGTGACACAAATGTGTGCATCTCAAGGTCAAGTGCTTTTAATTGGCACACTCCAGCAGTGAGCACACACAGTGCTGTTGACCCTCGATGCAACATAAATAAATCATGTCATGCATCATCATAATGAGCCCAGGAATGTGTAGCATGTGTTAACAAACATTTAGAGTTGCACACAGGAGCTCGTATTGGAAAAGGAAAGCATTGAATTCATCCACAGGCGTTCATTTTATCGTGTAAATTCATGTCTCTGTTGTGTGCGCACACACACCCTATGAGAACAATTCAGACAGCCAGACAAAGGTGTTTGTGCTGGGGAAGAGATGAGGGGAATTATAATTGGCCATCCCAGTTAAAAATGTTACAGATTAAATATCATCTGTGGCAATATTAAACCAAGTGTAATGCTGAGCAGGTCCAGTGAATACTTTATTAGATTGCTTCAGCTGTAGCATGGTCACAGTGCGTGACTCACCTTTTTCTGATACTGGAGACAGTTTGCTGGTAAAACAGTAATATACATTAGTAATGTCCATGTCTTCAATATCGCTCCAGAGCAGATTACTGCAAGTGAGCTCTGCTGGGAAATTTAACATGACTAATGGCAGACAGCTGTAGCACATCAGAGTGTGTGTGTGTGTGTGTGTGTATGTGTGTGTCTCAGTCACTGTTCTTTTGTGTCATCAAGCCTCAGCATTCAAATGCTGGGGCAAGTCTTCTGTTTGGATGTTTACTCCACATCACCCCGACAATCAGAGCAACATGAAGAAGTTCATTAAGAAGGAATGTCTTATCACATTCACCATTTAATCTGAGAACTGTGACGTTTCAGAGGATGAAGTCATAAAAGGTTGCAGTTCTACAAATCATGAAGTTGCATCTGGTTTGGTTAGTGGAATGTTGGCGGAAAAATCAAATTAAATGATACAATCATCAAAAGAAAATGTTGCTCTTGTCTAATTTAAAAAGTTCCCTGTTTCTTTTTCCTTGCAGACGGTGCGGCATGGTTTCCCTTACCAACCCACAGCCTTGGCCTTCGACCCTGTGCAGAAGATCCTGGCCGTCGGCTCAAGAACAGGCGGCGTGCGGATGTATCCTTTACTCCTCACCTGCTCATTGCCTCCCTCATCTAGTCTCTCACACACACACACACACACACACACACACACTGTACTTTAACACGTTTATATAAATGCATCCCCTCACATTCGCCCCTTTTTATTGCTGCACAATGAAACATGATGTATCATAGTAAATGTTAGTACTAATGTATGAGCTGTTGAAGGGAATTGAAATTTGTTTTAATAATACATGCTACCATCCCATCTGTGGTTTAAGGGTTGTCTTCCCTTGGTCACAAAAGTAATTAAGTTATACATTAGCACATATAAAACACATCTTTTTGATATATATAATACTGAAAATAGTTAGGCCAACTCAAACCTGTGGCCCTGCAGTACAGTCTCCTCCTCCTCCTCAACCCCTGATTCTCATCCCTCTTTCCGTTCTGTCATTTAATGTTACTTGGCTGTCATGTCGCAGGCACAAAGCTGTCCATCCAGCAGCCTGTCCCCTGGGTCACCAGGTCACGGGGCCGGGAGAGAGGACGTGTAAGTGCAACCCAGGTAGGAGAGAACCCTCTCATAAATACGCGGGCCTGCCAGTGTCCCTTCAGGGACCCGGGAGGACCGAGGCAACAAACAATTACTGATGCTACGGCAGCTGCACTGCAGGTCCTGCCGGGGTTGGTGGATGTATAGACCCAATGGTTTCTATGCTGAAGCCAACAGGATAAAAGAGAGATGTGACACTGTGCATATTCGAAAGGGAAAAGCAGTGGAGAATAGGCGGCTGAATGTTGGGGAGAAAGGTGAAACTACTCCGAGGTTTGATGACACACCGAGTGTAGATATTGATACCCATCACTCCTGTTTTTCTCTCTGTCTGTCTCTCTTTCTCTCTTCGGAGTGCCCGCCTGTAAAGCAACGCTGGGATTTCAGCTGAATTGCTGCTTGAGTGGCTCGGGATCTGTATTGACATGCTGCACACACCTTCCTCTGCTCCCATGTGGCCTGTCAATGACTTTCTCTTTTAGCTGGATGCACTCATACGCACCACACAAATCTATTTTGCTGTGATCTCATTCTGCCTCATACTGCATCGCCTGCCGTCGCGCCGCGTCTTCCTCTCTCCCTGCCCGTATTTATTCAATTCACCTTTCTGGTGTCCTTCACTGCCTGTTTTACTTTTCTTACCAGCGCTTTGGACATCCGCCTGTCATCTTCTGTCAAGGTCTCGGCCTTTCTTCGTTATTTTTTTTCCCCCTCTGTTGCTCCTCCATTGCTTTTCTCCCTGCGATGTCAATGTCTTTGCAGCTGTATTGGCACTGTAGATGGCGGCAGTCGTTGCAGGGATTTCTCATGCTCTATTTCTACTTCATGAGGAGTGGACTAGGAAGACTTGCCTCTTGCTTTTCTTCTCCATCGTCGCTGTTCTGAATGATTCACACAGCCTTCCACAGACATTTCATCGGATTTTTTTTATTTTCCTCACCTGGTCCCTCCAGGGTGGAGCGCTGTGTAAAAACAAGCAATTTAAAGTTAGAACCTTGTCTCTTTCTCTTCTGTTTGTGTGCCGTCACGGACCCGATACCTTCGCTGCTGCGGTAACACATCATTATTTGGCAGGGATAGATATTTCGCCCCTGTAATCTGTTTTCATCTCCCAGGGTTTGAAAGTGAAACATTCGGATGACACTTCTGATCGAGTGTGTGGGACGGCTGTTATATGTGCTCTCTGCGGGATGTGCCTCTTCTCAGCGCTTGGTGTGTAGGCACGTGTGACATGTGTGTCAATACAGGCAGAGGAGCGATCAATATATCTGAGTTTGCAGTGGAGTCATATTAGGGCATTTGGCTTTCCCTCAATGACCCGTTACTTCTTTTTTTTTTTTTTTAAATGACACCTTATGGTTTTGCAGTGGGAGGAACCTGGACATTAAGAGTGCATTAGCGCACTGACTGCTGCCACCGTTGCTTCTTTGTTGATGTCACACCATTACAACAGAAGGATTGGTCCTGCTCTGGTGAATGGTGCATAGTGACAATGTCATCAGGGCTGGTGCAGTGGGTTGGCAATGAGCATATCTGCAGTGGACTCCTAGGACACTCCTCCCTCTGGCTGGGGCGAGATGACCAAGATATGCTGAGATTTTGAGAGAGAGAGAGAGAGAGAGAGAGAGAGAGAGAGAGAGAGAGTGACAAACCTGTTTGTCTGTGTGCTGAGTGTGCATCCATGTGTACCACCTACCTGTGTCAGCATTGCCATCATCTCGTGTGTGAGTGGTTTGTGTGTTGTTGCAGTAAGACTGGACTTAGGTTCTGGAAAAGGACCTGGTAATAGAACTGTCCAGAACTTCTAATAGCTGCAGAGCAAGTGTGAGTCATGGAAAAATTGAATATGGAAATGGTAAAAACAGTGATGGGAGAGAGGAAGAGTCTTCCTGGAAAAAGATTTTTAGCACATGCATTAAATTGAAACTGGGCCTGGCCCACAAGTAGGGTTCACCCACTAGTAGAAGCATTAATGACATCATGTTCAATATGTAATTAAAAGGTTTTTGATCATTTCTTTCTGATTCATATTATATGGTTCCTTGACTTCAACATCAACTTAATTATCTAAATACAGAAATAAATAGTACATACAGGAACACCTCTGATATTATGTCATCAATTTCAAACATCATTCCAGATACTTTATTGCAAGCTCAGTTCAATTGTTTGGAGTTAGCCCACAACAACCCAACAATTAGAGTGTGACACAGAAGAAACACACATAAGCACCTCCATATAAAAAGCACAACATACATTTTTCATGTAAGATACGGAATAAGCAGTTATGACATCTGCTTAAAAATGCCCTCAAACACAAAACACAACACTGGGCACACTGCTCCGTCGGCCTGGCAGACGTTCACCACCCGTGCTGAGCATTTGAGATGAGTTAGCTAGCACTCAGATTTAGCGCTGGGCAACGAGACGACT
The DNA here is from genome assembly GCA_016785235.1 of Pseudorhombus dupliciocellatus. Classification (NCBI taxonomy): domain Eukaryota; kingdom Metazoa; phylum Chordata; class Actinopteri; order Pleuronectiformes; family Paralichthyidae; genus Pseudorhombus; species Pseudorhombus dupliciocellatus. The sequence continues at coordinate 6,001,817 of JAFBJW010000311.1, forward strand.
GCAGCTTTTACTTTCAGGGACAATTTTCTCTCGGCACCACAGCCCAGTGACCAGCAGCAAGCAATTAGCAAACCTAATCTGGCCAATGGAGCATGAGCAGGCAATGGGAGGAGGTGACTGTGTAAACACAGAGCAACTTTTGCTTTTAGTGCAGTCTTACTGCCTGTGTCTGTGTGTGTGTGTGTGTGTGTGACAGGACAGCTTTGCACTGCCACTTAGACAAACAATAACATCGGAGCGTCATCAATTAAGCATTCATTGTTGTCACACGATGAGTGGGCCTGCAGGAGGCCACTGGAGCCTCAATCAAGATGCTGGGTGCGTTTGCCCACACTGTGCTCTATTTACATCATTTCCATCACCATTGTTGCTGTAAAATGTCCAAACTTGAGCTCATTATCAAACTGCCCCGTTGCCATGGATACGAGCCGACGCATACAGTCAGAGTGAGACGTGTGTGGTGCTGCCCAGTGAGTCAGTCCTGATTGAATTACATAAAACAGAATTTTGCAGCCCCCTGATTGTAAACTGAGAGTGGAGGCAGTTTTTGACTGGCATCCAAAATGAGCACGCAAAAGTGCTGCTCTGGTTGTAGCACAGAAAAGAGATGAAGCAGCAGTATTCAGCTCTTCATAACCACACCTCACTCTATCCTGACTTTACCTTTGGACGTCCATTGAATTAATGGATGCTCCTTGCTGTTCACCTTGTGGTTAAAGGAAACGCAGTGTGTGTGTGTGTGTGTGTGTACAGAAGGTAATTTGTCAGAAAAAAGGAAGGACTCATTGCTTTAATAAGAAACAACAAATGTCCACTGCATGTTCCTACAAACCAAGGCACTATCTACCATTTCAGATATGTAGTAGAGTCCTCTGTGAATAAATGACTTGAGAAAATCAAAAGGTACATTTTATTTTTACTTTTGAGATGCAGGAACAGCAAAACTGATGTGAAATTACGTTGCTTATGGATTTTCTTGCATTTCCCACCAAGAAAGTCAGAATCCTGATCGTGTTTTCTATCTTCAGTATTCAGTTCAATTCAATTTTATTTGTACAGCGCCAAATCCTAACGGATCTCTCAAGGCACTTTGCATTGAAAGGTCAAATCATTCAAGTAGTGTAAACATGCAGAAACCCACAGTTCCCACAGGTTCTTAAATTATTCCAGTTATTCCATGTCCAAGTGACATGAAATCACGTGGACATTAATCTGAATGTGATCTTAGTGTCTCCTACCTAAATAAGAAGTGTTTTAATGAGGCCATTTCTCCTGTTTCCTCCTATACATCACATCCTACCACCCCAGCCACTTCCTTTCCTTTTGACTTCTTCATAACACAGATAGGAGCAGATAATGTTCTTATTTTCTGCTGCTGATTCAGTGGCATGACATCTTAACTTGTTCTTACTAATGGCCTGGATCCACAAGCTGGTATCTCCGTGTTTTAGTGGTCTCAGTTCGCCTCTTGGCCCCACCCTCTTTTAATTAGTCGCCATCCTTCCTCAGGGCTCCATTAACACTGGTATTTTTGGTTTGCTTGGAAGACCATCATTTCCCTCCAGCTATATAATGATCTCATTTATAGTGCTGTGCCATTTAGAGGGGGACAGGGAAGCACCATTGCCCCATGATACACTGCAGTTTGTTGGTGTCCGTCGGCCATTTAACACTTTGCCTGTGTGGTCCTGGCTGTAAAATATTAAAAAAGTCAAGTATTTTCAAGTATTTTCTCTTATGTTTCAGTCGATTCTGTCTTTATCTGTTCACCCTGCCATTTTTATCCAACTACTTTCGTCTGTCCTTTTCAATCTCACTCTCCTTTTCTGTGACTCTGCATCCATTTCTATTTCCTCTTCTTCTGCAACTGTTAACCCAACAACCTTTCTTCTTTGTATTCCGTGCACCTCGCTGACAGAGCTTCCTGTGGGTCATATAAGGACATGGCTTTGTGTAACATCAAGCAGTAAACTTTTATATCATGTATTACTGTGAACAGAATCAATATAATCTGCTGTTCTTAACAATTGTTTTGCTAAAAGTAATTGCCACAAATCAATATGACCAGCCAGCTCCTCTACTGACTCGTGTGCCGCTGCCCGGGCTTTACTGAACAGTGGGAGGTGTTTTGTTCAAGAAATGAATTCAATTCAAAAAGAGAAAAAGACAAAATCCTGGTTGGAAAATTTGACCCGATGGCCACAGAGTAAAAAAATCACATCCCTTATAGTCATTAATTCTGTTTAAATTTTAAATTATCACACAAAGTATTTTAATGTGAAGGGGAGGGACTCTTCTGTGTGCGTTTCTCAATGTGTGAAAATATTTCCTGGCAGGGTTGATTGAATTCAACACTAGTGAAGTGTTTAAGAGCAGCTGGAGGAGAAGAAGCTCTTTTGTCTTCTTTTGTGTTCACATGGAAATTAGGTGCAATATGCAGAAAGGTCCTGAATGCACAGTGATATAGTACTGCAGTGAGTTCCGAGTTATACAATATTTATGTAACAACACAAAGACATCATCTGAACAGATCCTACAGTTGAATCAACACCTCTTCATCTCTGGATAGAACTCAGGGAACGAATCATCTGTCAAATGAGTGGACATTTGCATATACGGTCAGTCTGACTTCTTAACTGCGAATGAGCTGAACTTTTTTCATCTCTATCCGCCTCATCCCTCTGTTTTCTTTGCTGGCTCTTCCTTTGTCCACTCTGATGGGGATGCCAAGGTAGCTGAATAATGAAAGGTCAGCTGACTATTAATAGCAGCGCAGCAAAGAGCCCAGGAAATGCCAGTGGTATACATCCCCCTTCACTATGTTCAGTCCATCCACGGCTGAATGATGCAGCGCGTGATGTAAACAGCATGAGCCTGCCTCAGTGGAACTGGAGCTGCAGAGCATGAGCAAAGGTGAACTCGCTCTTACCTTAAAACAGCACAAACTGAGAGCTACTTCACATCGCACCCAGCTCAGACTCAGTCTCTTTGTGTAGTACTTTAGGTTAATGGAAATATATATACATAACATAACATCTGAGCAGCTTAGGTAGAACCGAATACATGTCTCTTTGTTTTTTTTTTTTTTTTTCCTCTCTCGATTTTTTATTTTATTTTTTCTGAGAACTTGTGTGTTGTCTTGGTGAAGAGCTGGCAGCCTGACCTTTGGTTTTATCTGATGTGTTAAGACCACTTGCTAACCTTTACTGCAAAAAAAAGGTTGCGGGAAATGTGATTATTTTACCGTGAGATCATTGACACGGAAAAGTCAAAAGTCAATGGGCAGAGTGGCAGAAGGCGAACTCATGGAGCACTTAGACGATATTTTATCTCAAAGCTACACTTGCACGCTTCTTTCAGTTCCCTGTTGTGTTTCTGAAAAACAGGTTTGGTTTTGCAGACCACCAACCAGCTCGGTTTGACGTTTAGAAATGAGGACTTGTTGTGTAAATAGAATAGTATTCTGTTTTAGAGTAAAGGAGCGAAGACATGCTACTCATCAGCCCTGTGGCTCTGAGGCTGGGCCAGATACAAGCGAACAGATCAAGTCTAATGATGTTTTGTGGGGAGATTTCACACAGGGACTCTGTCGACTGTACTGTGCTCTACCCTCCAGCTGAGAGGACCGTGGAATGGAAGCAAAAGGGGCCTGTATGCGTCAACGTGCCTGCCTACGTTTCTGTGCGCGCATGTCCCTGCATACATCTGAGCCGTCAATATCCCACCATAAAGGTAGATACCTCGAGTGGGTAGAGAGCCCCGGTGCAGATAGAGAGAGAGAAAGAATGAAATGAATGCATAGAAAGAGGTGAAAGTCTATTTTCAAGAAGGTCAGAGGCCAGTGAAAACATGGCTCTGTGCCGGAAGAGCTGTTCTCTATTTCCCTTCCAGCTGAATCATCTGCAGTCTATGGTTGGAGTGGAACGCTTTGTCGACGATCATGCACACCAGCTCCACTTGCTCAGTTTGTGCGAACTGTTGGAAAATACACTGTTCATGGTGGAAACTGAGTGTAAGCTTGGAAATGACTGTGATTGGATATAGTGTGTAAACGTTCCATTACGACTCAATCCTCTCTCTGTGTTTCCATCCAAAAGCAGTGGAAACCTACAGACCACGTTTAAAGAGAGAGACATTATTATTGTCTTCCCACCAAAATGTTTTTTTTTTTTTTTAAAGCTGCCTCAGTGTTCAGCACAGAGTAGACAATCCTAGACCTCCACTGTGCCATCATATAATCTTTATTAGTATGAGTTCATGTTCGTGCAGTTGGAGTATTCCCCGCTCACTGCTGCATTCACAGTGAGTTTTATTGGGTATGCAAATAAAGCCAGGATTTGGCCGGATCATGCTCATGGCCCTGTCATTCCAGGACTGCAAAACAGAAATTCTGTGAATGCAATTAGCTGTGCTGCCAATGCAATGGTGCATGTAATCTGTAAATCTTTAATTAGATAAGATTACATGTCCCTTTGAATTAAATGACTATGCTTATGTTTACTCCACGTGACAGAGAGGAGGTGCTCATATGCGTGCACAGCCTCATCTCGGCAGAGGCAGAGGCAGTGAAGGAGCGACGTAGAGTGTGTGTGACAAAGAGGAGACAAAGAGCAGCTCCGTAGCCTTATCTCAGAAACCAGTGATGTCTCGCGGAAAACCACGTGCAGTGGAACACAGAGGGAAATTGGACCATTGGATCTGTGTCTGGAATTGAAAAGTCAAGAAGAAATAAGCGATAATGAGGTAGAGCTTTTCATGAGCTCATCTCCCCTTTAAGCTGTAGGAATTTGAGGAGGTTGCCGTGGTGTTCCTGCAAGTGATGCAAATGTAGAATCATCCTTGTGTTTTCCTCATCGTGCACACGCTAATGTATAATGTACACAAAACGTGTAACATTGACATTTGTTCAGGCCAGTGGGACTGGTAACGTCTGACTGGGTGCACCGTTCTGATGATGGAGTTTGGGGTTAACTAATTGTCTAAATTTACCCAACTAACCTAACTAGCATTGTATTAATTCAGTCAGTCCACCCAACACACACACACACACACAGAAATGTGTGCGGTTTAAACATTGATTTCCAACAAGGCTCACCACACAATGTTCAATACGTCTCTTAAATGAGTCAAATCTGTCTTCACAACTGAAATCCATTCATTCCTTTTATCAGCCATTCTCTCTCTCTCTCTCTCTCTCTCTCTCTCGCTCTCTCTGGTCCTTTTCATTTTTATATTGTATTTATTTGAGGGTCTTTGTGACTGAAGCACCTGCCAACATTAAGCCCTCTGTTGGAGTCACTCAGATCAGACCTTTTTCTTCCGTAAACTCCACAGAGCCTGATTGGATTCTAATTGCGTAATTGTAGTATGGAGCACACCTGTGTGGGAGCACCTGCATCACTTACCTTCATTCACTCATTTATTCATGTTTGTCTGTCATCACCATAGAGACACCAACTTCCCCGAGCTTTTACATTTCATTTTCATTAAGCTGGACATATCCCTCAATGCTTCCTGCTTATGTATGCAGCAGTCTATCCGCGTATGAATGAATGTACCTAAGCTGCTCCCAAGAACAATGAGTTCTAGCTCCTATTGTTTACTCTCCATATTGCTGTGTTATATATTTTTAAATGACGGGTTCTGACTTTATGAGACGTAGTCCTGAATGCACCATAAAACCACTGAGTGCTGCAGAATGGATCGTAGGATGATTCGGACCGTCAGTCTAATTTCAAAGCAGAATGCATTCATCAGCAACTGTTCAAGGTGTTTGGCCTTGTTGATCTTTCAGAATTATTTCTTTATCGGATCCAACCTCTGAAATAAAACACAGGTGTTGTCAATCACACCCATGTATGTACAATATCTAAAGCGTAGCTTGCATTCACCAGAAGTGGTGATGCGTCTCACATGGTTTTATTTCCAGAAGCTGACGATTTGCTATAAACTAGGAGGTTATTCATATACCACTATAATATGCAGTTCAGCCGAGAGCAACAGGTTGGGTGTGTGTTCTTCATGATACAGTTTCTATCATTAGACAACCTAAGCATAGATGAGCGAATAAAGAGCTTGTTGGTCTAAGCCTGGCTAATGGATGGTGGATGGCAGAGTGAGGCCGGGTCAAAGGGCAGCTGGTAGAGCAGAGAATGAAGGCAGATGAGCTAATAGGTGAGCGAGGGGCTGGAGGGAAGCTGCAGGCCAGCCGTGCCGTCGGTGGACGAGCGGATGAACACACGCAGAGAAGATCTTATGGCACAGAGAGCCAACGGTGAGGGGGGGGGGGTAGGGGGGGTGGGGCAGATTTCTGAATACAGCAGATAATAAACAAGTATCTGTGGAAGAGGAGAAGGAGAGCCTGGCACACAGAGCTGACCGTGGATCACGATGGTGGTGATGGCAGCTGATAAAACAAGATAACTGACAATAACTCTCAGAGTTCAGCTGCCATTGCTCCCCTATTCATCTCTCTCAGACATTATTTTTCATGCATTCATACTTTGTCACATCCTGTTCCTGGGAGATGTCCTCACATCTGAGATTTCTACGTGTCATTTTTGACTGTTATTGAGGGTTTGGGACAAAGAATGCTGCACCTTGTTGAACACAATGAGACAAACGGGCATAGGGGCTATACAGATGAAATCTGACTGAATGACCGATACACTGATGGGATGATGCAGATGCAGAGCCGCTGTGGTGGTAGTTTGACGCCCACACCGCAGTCAAACACATGCACAGACAGACAGAAAGAGACAGAGACAGAGAAAAACAGAAATGCAGTGAAAGAACTGGACACTTAATAACACACTACAGTGCTGTTTACAAGCACAAATAGAGCCATAGTGCTCTGTCAGTGGCGTGAGAAGAGCGACAGGGTAAACTGACGGGCAGGCTCCTCCCTGTCAAGTGTGAATCACACAGTGGAGGTGGGGATTTGTTGATGGGTGATAAATTTCCGCTTTCTGAGTCTTTGTGTGTGCAGTTTGCCGGCTCTCCTGCAGGTACTGCAGCCTCCCCCGCAGTCCAAAGTGTGGAGGTTAATTGAAGACTATAAACTGATAGTGAATGGTTGTCTGATAGTGGTCTGTTTATTGGCCCTGCGATGAGAGGGTGACCTATCCAGGACATATACGCCGCCTCCTGCCCAATTACAGCCGGGACTGGCTGTAGTTTCTGGCATATTTTAAAACATCAAACATGCTTTGTTGTGAAACAGAATCCTGTTTTTATCTAGACCAGCACACAACAATGCAAACCAGTTGTGTTTTGCATTTTTCACCCAATCAGCCAAAGGCTGCAGCCACTGGGCTGTCATCCAATCACACGGCCGCTGGGTTTTATCAGTACATACCCATCCTGTGTGTGTGTGTCCACTGTAGTTGAGAACCTTCCACAGCAGTTCCCAGCCACGCAGAAGACATGATCAGTGCTGTGTGAGAGGCTGTAGGGCTCGAAGTACTTCACAAATGGAGAGTTTGACTTTGTGATGTTGCCATGGCTACTTGAACACTGTCTCGTGTGGACAGCCCAGACATCCTTGGCCATCTGTTTCATCTGTCGCATTAAAAGAGGAAAACAAATGCACAAGTGACACAAGTTTCTTTTTTCAGCGACTATAATAGTGCGTAACGTGTGCAGAAGTCGCTAAAACAGACCTCATAAATTACCGGTTTCAGAGCAGAGAGTGACGTGGGCCCGGCTGCTGGAGGAGACAAAGGATGGATATGAATCAACAGATGGATGTTCTTTGTTCTTCTCGTCCTTTGTTTCTAAAGTACACATTCACTCAGAACATAGTACTGCTTGTCAATGCCTTGATGAAGATAACGCACAACTTGCGGCACAGAAAAGCTGTTGTGACCATCATTGGCGTCACAAGGTGAAACAGCGCGGCAGAGCAACATCACATCTCATCAATTCATCCCCTCTGTCACCAGAACAGTAGACCCTGGCCAGAGGGCTTTACCAAAGCCAGCTGCCTCCCTCCTTTTAATTTGATTCCTCACCTCATCGCCCCGGACAAGTGCAGTGAGCCATCGAGCTGTCCAGCATCTGCTTGTGAGGACAAAGGGGCTTTTGTCGTTGCATTTTTCATCTTTTTCATTCTCCTTCTCGTGCCTCCTTGTTTGTGGGATCTGGCCAAATTGACTGCAGGTGCCAGAGGAAGGATGCCGCTCTGTCTTGCTCACCTCTGTGGGACTGATGAGAGACGACAGAGTGATGAGGGATGCTGAAGGCGTGAGGGGGGAGTGAAGGCCCTTGGAGGAGGTAGTTGAGGCTAAAGAAATATGCCAATGGCTTCAAAAGTGAATGCTGACTGTCAGTGGCAAAGTCTTGTCGTCATAACTTTCTGATAGACAATACAATGCATTGCTTTCCACAGGATGTGGTGGGTAGCTTTTATACGGTTTAGATTTGACAAAGCTCCCGTGAAATGGCAGCTGGAGAATCTTCGCTTCCTGCAGCGTGCATGTCAGATGAAGCACTGTGTTGAGATTTAAATCAAATGAACCAATCATCTGATCCTTCAGATGTGGCTGTGAACATACGGCCACTGGAAAACCTCAGAGATTCAGTGTAGGACTCCTCCCACAATCCTGTCAGACTTTTGGCCTTCACCCACACCTCCACACCTGCTCTGCTGCAGCAGCAGGCGGAGGTGGTGTGGGAGAAACAAACATCTGACCATGCTCCCTGGGCCAGGTAAAGTTTTTAGGAAGCGAGAACCAAACAAGCATCAATGGTAAACAAGCAAACACAGCTATGTTCCCACACCAATATATTGGACTAAATGTAAAAATTCAAAATAAAAAAGTGTAAACTGTATTATGAACAACTGTAAATATACATAAAACCCAAAGATTTTCATATAGTATAAAAAATGTATTTACAAAAACAATTATTGAAGTTTGAATATGAGCCACTCACCCCAGGTCAGATCAGTCAACACACATGCAGTGGTTTAAGATCTTACTTTCCATACTTTCCACCAACTTGGCAACACTGGCGTGATGGAACAACTACTGGAAAAATCCACAGTGATAAAATGTACTTAATTATATGCAAGCTCTAGGACCATTACATTCAGTTGCCTTAATTAGCAAAAGCAGTTGGTGACCTCTTGAGTGACAGCAGAGCTCGCAACAAAACCTGCATTTACAAATACGTGGATGGGACTGTGTTGTTCCTTGCAGAATGAATTATGCCAATATTTAGAGGCTGTTAACTTGATTGTGTTTTTACTCCCTCAGTGTGTGTGTATGTGCTGTATAACGGACCCTCTTTTCTTGCCGGTCATGCCTCAGAGCAGAGCGTAGATTGGCGGGAACAAATGCCAGTTGCTGCTATTTCCGCTGGCTTTCTTGTTTCATGCTTGGGCCGATAGTTGGCTCTTTTATCTGCTCTTTTGGCCCCTGAAAGATGAGGCGGAATGATAAAAAGGCCAGACCTGGGAGAAACAAATTCCCAGAGACAGATAAGAGGATGCTGCAGGATCAGGCTGTGTGAGAGAGAGAGAGAGAGATGCAGTAAAGAACCTTAACAGAGGGGGATTTGATAGCAAAACAAAGGTGTGGTGGGCTGAGCAGCAGAGGACGTGTATTCAGAGTGATGTCCCTCTCAGGGAAATTGCGTGCTGCCGTGTTGTGGAGTGATTCTATTGGAGGTGAGATTTCTGCGAGCGAGCACATGCACACAATGCAAAGCATCGATCCTCTTCTTACTTACTTATTACAATTTTCCCATCCATTCCTCCCACTGTCATCCACTGAAATAATATCTAGTGTCTTCTTATCAACATTTGTAGTTTATAGTATGAATGAGTCAGAGTCAGAGCAGGAATCAAATCTTTCACTTGTGTATGTGTAGCCATGCGTCCAAACATGATGTGCATGTGTGCGTGTGTGTGAGAGAGAGAGAGTGAGAGAGAGAAAAGGTGAGAGAGGTTGGGAGAGGTTGTATCGGCTCTTTAGAAAAGGACTCTCACCTCCAAGAATACGCGAGCAATAGTGGGTGTATACATGTGCATGTGTGAAGCCAAGGGTTAAAACAGGGACACCTGCACAGAAAGGAAGAAAGAAGTTAGATTGAGCGATAGGTTCTTGGCAGCATTTGCCGAGTTGGGCTGATTTATCTTCCCACATTGTGACTCACGGTTTGTCACCCATACAGTTTACATTTCAAAGCAGCTACTAAAAGATACAGATACAGCGATAGAGGGAATGGGGGAGAGAATAATAGGGAAGAGGAACACGCGAGGAGGGAATCAGACAGTTTGGATTCATAGGATAATGCAGAAAGTAGGGCATCTACAACACATCCACTTTATCTCAATCGGCCCCTGTCACCAAACTACAACAACAAGTGTGCACAATCCCACTCCCTGTGCATGAACTGCGCCATATGTTGTTCTTGGCTAGTTATTGCAAACATTTCCACAACGGTGTGGCCTCAATCCGAGTCAGTGCAGACAGCGTGTGTCAAGCTAAAGCTCATTATCGAGGCTACATCATGTGATGTGCTGTGAAACGTTTCATCTCACATCCAAGAGGCATTTGCAGTTCAGCTTTACTTTAGTCTAAACAACAGATTCATATCTCGGGGGCCACAAGTTATTCGCTGATAAATCAAAAATAAATGTGCATTTAATTGAAACCAGTCGCGGTAAGTGTGATAAGTTACCATATTATCACCGGCCGAGGAGGAGCGGGATGTTTATGCCGGCGCAGGTCTCTAAATTGGAAAAATAATTCCTTGGGGTGGGTGTTGGGCAGAGGAGTCAAGCATATATGCACATTCATTCCTCACATCTCTAATATATATAGACATACATGCACTGAGTACGATGTCAGGAACACTCTGACTCCACTGTCTAAATCTATCAATGGGGAATCTTTCTGAATAAAGCCTTGTTGGGCTGTGCGAGGCTGTCACTGTCACACTTTTTTTTGGATTCATGATCGGATGAAGAGCATGTTCACACATCATCCCGATCAGACGGTGGATCCCAGAGCCGAGAGGAAGGACAGTGCAGATAGCATATTATAATCGTGTTACACGCGGTTGGTTGGCAACGTGTGTGTGGGAGGACTCACCATCATGTGCCAAGTCATAATGTGTCACTCCTGGAAATGTGTGCAGTAAATACCTGGCAAAGCTTGCACTTGTTGTATGGGTTGAACATGTGTGTGCTGATGTAGTTTACATGCATGTAACGCATGGGCCGAGATAAACGTCTGTATCACGTACATGTGGTGAATAGTGAGATCATGCTTTCTATCACGAGCTGCCATGTACTGGATTCATGTGCCAGTCAACACATGTATACAGGGACAGAAGTACACAATGTGATGGCTCATGTCCCCCCCCCCCCCCCCCCCCCCCCCCCCCCCCCCCCCCCCCCTCAGTGTCTCACACCGGACTCTTGATGAGGCCCACTGTCGTGTTTTATGGAGCGCTCTTGATTGTGTTTAAACCCAGTCCCCCTCCCACTGCTGCTCTGTCGCCTCCGACAGTCCCGCCATTCGCGTCAAACTGACAGAATAGTTGTGCTTATTTGGATATGCAGCATCTGGGGAGCAGCTCCTGCTCAAGACTTGTCTTGCTTGTGTTGCATAGAAACCAACTCTGGCAGAAAACACACACACTCATGCAGTCTGTGTCTGAGTGATTGCACTACTCACTCATTCATCTTCAACTTCTTGTCCATCACTGGGTCGTGGGGGATGCTGGAGCCAATCCCAGCTGTCATTGGGCAGGAGGCGGGGCTCACCCCAGACAAGTCACCAGTTCATCTCAGGGCTGACACACAGAGACACCAAGGGGCAATTGAGATTGACCAATGAACCCGACATGCGTGTATTGAAACCAGAGCACCTGGAGGAAACCCACGCAAGCACGGGGAGAACATGCAAACTCCACACAGAGTCAAGGCCAGGACCTTCTCACTGTGAGGCAGCAGTGTTAACCACTGCACCAAGACTGAGGCACAGTTGCCCTCAGCTGGTGCTGAGACAACCAGGGCTGAAGCGTCTGTGTCTGAGGAGAGCGGCACCGGTACCGAGTCGCTCAAACCGCCGGCACAGGTGGTTGTCTCAGCCAGCTGTTCATACGACTGTGGAGGCGAGAAGCTATTCACCTGCTGCGACATTTCTGTCACAAAAGTGTCTGTGTGACACTGAAGGTGTAGGAGCTGTCTGCAGGACAGGTTGGGGGACGTCTCTAAATAGGACACCATGTGGTGGTTTAGGGGCTTCGTTTCAGCGTGGATTCGTGAATGAGCACAAAGTTCCTGATTGAAAAATGGTTGCTGGTGTTTCGAGAGAGTATTTCTTAGCGCTGCTAAAAAGATGATCTCTTCAAAGCAGCTTTAATGTTTATTGACTTGGTTCAGCTCCAGGTGTGCACACAGTTCAGGGAAACAAACACAACCTCGTCCCTGAGAGCAGCATCCACGATGCAGCCTCCGAGAAATACAGTTTATTCACATAATTGCTCCGATGAAAATGGCACCTGACTGGATGAGCTCGATCATCAACAGAGCTCCTCCACCTGGCGACATGCGTCACTGACAGTCTGAGCTGCAGGAGTGCCACAGAGAGCGCTCCAGACCAGACGATGCATATGCTCTGGGCGACTGTCAGAGCTGGAGCGAAACAGGAATTCTGACACCCACAGTGATTATCAGTATGCACCAGCATAGCTTTGGCTCATCAGTGAACCAATCACAGGAAAATTGGATCCCCGAAATAACAGTCCATTAGAAAGGAACGGTGGAATAGTCAGCAGCACTGACGGTTATCAAAATATTCACACTGTGACCGTTGAATGGAAACCTTGTGGTTCTCAGGTTTAAAAAGCTAAGGGAGGCAAATCTTAACCTCAGACATTTCAGCCCCTAACTTTTATTGTAGCTGCATTTTCAAAAATCGCAAATTTCAAACGGATTCCCAACAGACTCATCTTCTTTATGTCAAGTGCTTGTCACAGAATTAAAGGGATAATTGACCCAAAAATGAAAATTCGCCGGGATGGATGAAGTGCTGATGAATGAAAGTTGGATGAAAAAGTGAACTAAAAGCCACTTTATGCAAGCATGTCTCTCTCTCGCTCTCTGTGGTGTGCATTGTATGCTCTGATAGCAATTACAGACGTATTACAAAATATTCATGTACTCCAAAGAGCGAGCACAGTTGTGCTGGGTTTTTTTTTTTTTATTTCTAATTGCCTAGCTCGTTTTCTGTCCCACTTTTGTAGTTCACCCTGTCAGCAGCTCTGCAGCTCCTCCTGAGTGATAAAAACAGAATGTACTGCTGAGGGTGGATCACATTACGAACACTAGGAACTACTTGTGAATACATTAGATGCAGAGAGCCAGTCCCGATCTCAGCTCTAGACCCATTAAAATGTCAGAATCCATCTGTAAAACTACACAATATTTTTTGAAGGTTCACAAATGTATTGTGCGTACTATGTGCATACTTTTGCTTCACTAAGATTTATCTTTTTTTAAGAGACACACGATGCGGTTACTATTTACCACACATACATAATTACTGACTCAGCCTAAAATGAATGAGTGACTATTGGGTGGAGTTATTTTCACGGCTAATGATTATCAAATAAGGCACGGTCTCACAATTTGCTTGCCGTCTAAAACCCTGCAGACCTCTTCACTCAAGCACAGATGATCACTCGTGGTTAACTGCCCTCCATATGAACTCAAAGGCTGCAGACGAGCTAACCCAGGGGCAGCGTCTTCCTTTGTTATAGCAGAAAACACAGAGCAGCAGTAAACAAACTGAGCTAAACAAGTATACATACACATGACACCCATCAATAAATAATATCACCTGAAAATTTCGTCTTTAAAGAGGGCTGATTTGAACTGATCCATCACGTGTGTGTGTGTGTGTGCGCTCCAGGCCTCTGAAGAGCAGGACTGAGCTGTTGGTCAAGAACAACGATGACACGCCCAGAAAAATTTTCTGCTCCGAAGAATTAAGTGCAGCTAATACAAGGTCCTGCTGTGGCCCGGTCCGCCACGCTACAACAAGCACACACGCACATGGAGAGTGCACGCACTGCAGCAGCCAGTAGAATCTCAAGATCCTCTGTCACTCTCTCTGGGTAACGTGCGATTTGACAACAGGAGATATCGATTCAGCTGCCTGCCAGGCTTTTTATAGAAGCCAGCGCCGTCATTACGACCCACAGCTCAGCCCAGCCTGCTCTTCGCGTGCCTCAGTGCCTCCCTATCTACGCACAGAGTCTCTGTGGAGAGAGATGGACAGGGGTGACAGTAGGAGCAAGAGAGGGCAAGCTAATGATGGCTGTAATAAACATCAAATGAAGGGAAATGGAAAGAAAGACGAGGATGGAGGGGGATGGGTTGCAGACAGGAATGGGCTGTGGCAGACGGCTAAGTGGTAGGTGAGAGGAGCCAGGTTGATAGAAAAACAAACAAGTGGAGGAGAGATCATTGGAAACTGAAGGGGGGGGGGGGGGGGGGGGGGCCGGGGGGGGGGCGCAAAGTCTAAAATGTGCACACACAGGCACAGGTATTATTGGTCTTCTTCAGCGAAAAGAGAAAAGATAAGGGAGTGAGGGGAAAAGGGGGATTTAAACAAGAAGTGTGTTGCTTGTATATACAAAAGCTTGAATAAATCTTGAGGCTGGCACTCTTGTGATACGTTTAGGTTTTATAAAAAGCTTAAGCAACGTTTTAAAAACCTAATGTTAGGTAATATCTGTAATAATTCTGATGCCTCAAAGCAGGAAATTAATTTGTTGTTAATACCTTTCGAAACACTGCTTACAGGACTCTCGCTGCCACTTACAGTTAAAAATTTAAAATGCAAATATAATCCCCAGCGCATGGAGACTTAGATTTGCTTACGTGTGGATGCAAATGTGTGGGGAGTGATGCTCTCTGAGGCCAGGCTTGCGTATGGTGTGATTATTACTGTATATCACATGAAACAGGCTGATGAAGGGGCCCAGGCTTTATCTGAATTTAATCTACATGAACTAAAGGTGCTTACACCTACCTGTCCACACCTTCAAACTTGTCATTTTATTCTAAACCCAAATGAGTGTGTTTCCCCCATGGGGGGGAGGAATAAAAACGTTCTATTCTATTCTATGACCGGTGTGAGCGCTCGTCCAGAATAAGGGATCAACATTTAGTCCAGTAAAAGAGATGGTCCGCATGGATCAGACAGAACATGGGCTGCACTGTTTAGGATGTTGAGACTACACTGAAGAATAAAAGATGAAATAGAAACAGGAAGTCTGTCCTTTCTCAAATTAAAGGAAGGATCACAAAGATGCTGGCTGTCTGTCGGCAGGTGCATCCAACGCGACATGTGAAATCAAACATAAACATGATCCCATTTCCACCCCAACTTCACAAACTTTGCAATTATTTACCAAATGTTGCAAATATAACTGAATCTGAATCCTCATTGGCTGCTCTGTTCTTTATGGTACATCCTGGGAGATGGAAGACACGCCTCTAATTACATTTTCTCACACTTTTCAGGAGGCAGCTGATTTTAACATGGAGATGTTGTATTACCTCAGATACTACTCTTAAACTGATTACACATTTTGTAAAAAAAATAAAATACATGTCAGCTGAATGGTTTTCCTTCTATTTAATATGAAATACAATATACAAAATGCCAATGTTGCGTTTTGTACCTACAACTGCATGTGCTTGCATTAATGTCTGTGACGACATATTGGTAACATAGCATTTTGATACTCTGATACTACGTTTGGAATCACAGTTTTAGTCATCCCCAGCTGGAGAGGTGACTCTTTTTTGCAGTGTTATTTTGACGACACCAGGCTTATCCTGATCCTCGTCCTTTACTGGTTTATGACAGAAACCTCTGGCATTTGCAGTCCATTCCCTTTCTGACCTATAAATGTCTCCGCACTGCAGACATGTTTTCAGCTTCTAGGGCGCTGATTTTATTGCCTCAAAGCAGGTTATCTGCAGGTTAATTACTCACTGAGATGTAGCCAAGCGCATACCAAGGCATGTGTGTGTGTGTGTGTGTGATAGCTTATATATGATTGTCATGCATGGCAGGGAGGCACAACTGTGCCCCACGCAATAGATCACCTGTAGCATTATTACACACATTGCATTTAAATGTATATATTGGATCATGCTCATAGATGGAAAGTGGTGGTCTCCAGAGTCTCTGGTTCAAGCATTTTCATTTTTGCCAGAAAGGATTAAAGCCATATTCTGTTTGGAATTTACGGGTTGGGCTCAAATTAGAGAGAGAGGGGGTCCACATGCATGATGTTATTGTGCAGAATGAATACCTGTGATTTGGCAGGACATGTAACAGAGGAGCATCAAAGTGATTTACAAAGTACAGTGAGTATTCCCTATCATCAGCTCAAACATAAAAAGGATACTTAATTTGATTGAAATAATGTCATGAACATGCTAATATTAAACCGGCAAAGGACTCATCATTAGGGCCAGAGTGGATGAATAAATAACCCCAGGTTTAATCAAGGGTACAAAAGGGCAGCGTGAGAAATGAATCTGCCATATGCACATGGAAACATGTAATTATAATTAAACTTCCTCCTTTATTCAGATTATTTGTATGTCATATACTGGCGGACCAGAACACTGGTTGTGGTCTGGGTGTCCTTGGAATGAAAGACACAGTGTGCAGGAAGCAGATGTGCTTCAGTATTTTAATCACAATGATGTGAAACAGTCAAATAGCCAATTACATGCACACGTATTTAAATTACGAGGGCCTGGGCAAGGCAAATGTCCTTTCTCACCAGTATGTGTGTGAGGAGAGGAAGTAGTGTGTGTGGGAGATGTCGACACGAATAAAGGCCTTTTTAGTATGACAGATTTGTCTTTCCCACTAAACCACATGAGAAGTGATTGACCAAGTGTCTGGATTGTTAATTATGTAGACATTCACTCTGCCAAGGTCAACAGTCCCTTAAAATCAATCAAGCTGCACTAAATTGCACTCGCTCATGGAGCTGTTCCTGACACATGCCATTGAGACCCACACATTATTCCTGAGGATTTGAAGGAAAAACAAATTCCTACATTCACCCCGTCTCTAAATACACACCACCATTTTTTTTCTGAACACTGCCTCCAAATTTAGTGGAAACCTGTTCAACTGGCAAACCAACCGACCAACCAACCAGCAAATGGTCAGGGGTGAAAACACAATTTCCTTGGTGGATGTCAAAATTATAATAGAGTAGCGTAGGGTGTCCACACTTGTAATGTAACCTTCAGCGTTTTGTCAGTTTTTGCGACTGACGCTGAAAACTCAAGAACAAAGCAAATTCATATGAAATGGATTTAATGCCCTGTACACCTGGGCTCAGAGCTACTGCGCGCACACATTACATCAGTCCTTCTCTAATAGTGGGGCCAGGGAATAAAGTGGAGTTAGACAAGCACTACCGCAGCGGCAGTGGGCGCAGGGTGCATTAGCTCCGTGGTGGAGGGCAGGGGTGCCCAATACTGTCGCATGACGTCAGCCTGTCATCCATCGTCACCATCACCACTGATCTTTTGTGACACGCTGGTCACCACGTACGCGCGCGTCACCGTGCCAGCGTCAGCAAAACAATAGCACGTTGCGGTGTTGTTCGGCTCCGATGTATTTTTCATACTTTCCAAAACTTAATCTGGAAACCCAGCACCCAGTGTGCAAACTGGTGTCCACCACCACGGACGGTGCTTGGATGGATTCACAGCCAATGTGCCAACGGAGATCGCTGTTCAATTCGCGCAAAATCAGCTCGGGACGGCGGTTCCGTGCGCATCTTGAGAGGCTGACAGCGGCCACTCTGAGTGGCGAGAGATTCTCAATCGATCCGTGCGGACTTTGAGAGCCTTGTTTTCCCTGGAACGGACTCAGAGGAAAACTCCCCCAACATGAGGAAATGTGCCACCTCCTTGACTGCATTATTCAGCTCCATGTATTTATGTGAGTCAGCCTTTTCCCACATTCTGCCCGTAAGATGATTCCATTCAGTGCAAATCAGAGCAATGTAATGACATAGTTCTAGGATTTTGGTGGCCCTAAACAAGATTTTGCGTGTGGCCCCAAAACACTCGCAGGGCAACCACCAAATCACACATGTGCATGAATTAACAAGAAATCCATCTGTTTAAATAAAAATAAACAGTTACTGTGACTGCAGTATATGTTGAAATAAAGAGAGGGTCAAAAGCAAATCCCAAGCATGCATTTATGCAAGGTGCACATAAATGCAGCATAGATTGTACATATAAAGAATACTGAATAAACATGTTTTACATGTTTATAGTAGGTAGATCATTTTGACCCGGTCATTTTATGAATACCTCGCAAGCTAGCTTTTGCTTTGTGTTATATAATGCACCGTATGTAGCCCTCCAGTGCATGATTCTTTAGCTGGAAACACCACATCATGCGGTGGAATGGATTTGACTAGCCTGTGCTTAAGCCTTTATTTTGAAATGAGGGGCCAGTGATGAGATTGCTTTGGTGGCGTTATCACCTTGTACAGTAAATTTCAATGAGTGCAAACAAGTTAATGACAACAAAAAATGTGTTTACAATATTAAAGAAACTACAATGCTAGTTAAACATAGACATGCCACATGTGTTAACATGTGAACAGGTACTTGCAGTAAGAAGTAAACTAATTTTGTCTACAGTTTGTCCTGTACACATTAGTGACTTGTGGGACCAGCATCACCTGCGTGTCAGAGATTAAGTCTCTGCCGGTAAGAGGAGTAAGTGTAGTGTTGTACAGAGCCGTATATAGCACCCACGCACAGTTAGACACTCTGCACACACACACACACACTTTTTTTCTCTATCCACTCTGCTGTGAGATGTTAATGCTCAAAATTGCCCAGCTGTGTCCCCACTGCTCCACCAGCATTAATGGACACAAACAGTGATTTTACAGCCCCTTACGCAGAGAAGGAGAAGAAACATGAAAAGACCAGGACCAAGCCAGATTCACTGAAGCAGAGATTTCTGAGTGAATAACAGACCGTTTGGATTGACAAACAATCAACAATCACACTGTGATTTATTTAAGAAGAGTGATTGTGAGAAATTGCACAGCTGTAATCAACCATGCATTTAAAGGGCAGCACTTTGATATGGCTTCCACTGCTTGGAGAAAAACATCATGTAAGATGTTTCACCCTGACGTTCCTGTAGGAATTTGAATAAATGCGCTGTCTGGAGCCGTGACAAGGATGTGACGGTCACAGCAGTGCCGACAGGCTGTGACTCCTGTCAGTCACACACAAGCCCAAACATAAATCTCTTTATGGAGTCATTCTATGAATAGGGAAATCCAGTCTCTCTGCAGTGCAGAGTGCCACCACTTCAACTTCACCACGGGGCTATATCATTCCATGCATCCGTGGCCATTCCCAGCTGTCCTTTCACATCTCCAGATGTTATCATTCACTCAGTTGTTCACAACCAAAAGGAAAGGACACGTTTTCAGCTCTGCTCAAGTCAAAGAGAAATAATAAAGAAATGTTATCTGTCAATTCATTATCGATAGCCCTTATTCTCTGAGGCTTTAGTCTGAGTAGACTCCAGTTAACCCTGAGGTAAGGTAATTACTGGCGAGACGAAGCAGAAACCAACAGTACTGTAACAACAATGGCTCCTAGGAATAAAATTGCAATGGCCATGTTTTTTTGCTTTTTTTTAAAATGCCTTTTAATGTGACAATTTACAGCAAACCAGAATAAAAAATTGAAACATGATGCAACCTACAGACAAGGCAACAACGTGGAATCAGAATTTGAGGTATTTCGCGGGAGCAGAATGTGGAAGTATCTGTCAAATCTTACTGGAACTCTGGAAGATATAGTTTGCTTTTGTCTGCTAATTGGTCCAGAGGGGGACACAACATCAGTGGAGCGTCATCATGCACCCCTCACAGGGAACGCACGAGCATGCTAATG
This sequence comes from Pseudorhombus dupliciocellatus, assembly GCA_016785235.1. Taxonomy (NCBI): domain Eukaryota; kingdom Metazoa; phylum Chordata; class Actinopteri; order Pleuronectiformes; family Paralichthyidae; genus Pseudorhombus; species Pseudorhombus dupliciocellatus. The sequence continues at coordinate 6,021,822 of JAFBJW010000311.1, forward strand.
ACTGACACAGTACAGAAGTGTTTTATGATGTTCATCATCATTTTCAGATGTGCAGAGGACGATGTCTGAAGTGATATGAACATCATATTACACACACAACGCACACAAACAGACCAGGATCACTGTGCTTGTGTTCATCATGTGCCGTTAAACCAAGTCCTTTGCTCAGCATCATATCAGGCTGCATATTCACGAGGCGTTTTGACATTTTAAATATATACTTTATCTGTTTCCTGGTCTTCTCGTTGACACCAGAGTTGGACATTTTGTCATTGTGCTGTTATTTAATGAATTTCATCCTGAAGTAAACGTTCTCTTATCATACATTAGAGACATTCTGCTCTCCCCACTCTGTCTTTCAGATAAGTCGTACGTACATTGACGGGAGAGTTTGAAAGTGCTGTGCGTCGCACAGCGGTCTGGCGAAGCCTTTTCATTTACAGCCTGTATGGTGACCGCCTGGCGTTGTTGACTCTTTTATCTGATTCAGTCAGAGCCAACATGGCTATGGTGGCCCTGAAGGTCAAAACACAACAGTGTCATTACGAATGGTATAACCCAGGGGTGAACAGATATCATTGTCCTGAGCATTCCTGTATGTTATTTATGTACTGTGCCAGATTGTTTGTTTGTCAAGCTACAGTCAATACAGATTGTGGGCTTCGGTGAAAAGATTCAGGGCTTCATGGATTCAAGGAAACTTGGCTATTCATGTATATCCTGCCACGTGTGTGTGTGTGTGTGTGTGTGTGTGTGTGTGTGTGTATTTCCACACACAAGACCTTTCTGCACTTGCCCCTATGGTCTATACTGGCATTTCAGGGACATTGAAGTATATTCTGCTGTTTCACAGACGATAAAGTCATACATCATGTATGAGCTCATACATCACACATAGCCTGTCAGATACAGGCATATCAAACAAAATCACAGTCTCATATGATGGTGAAACAAGTACGTGCCAATATACGGTACAGCAGTTACAGTACGCACAAATACCTAAGATGTAGGAGTGGCCAACATGGTCAGCGTCTACATTTCATTGCACAACACTCATGGCCATTACACGTTACGGTTCAGCAAGCTTCATGAGCAGGTTCTACCAGAGGGTAAAAGCTGGAACATGTTGGATCTGCCACATTTCTCTGGGCCTGTCTGATAATAGATTGCGCTTTTGCATGTGTTGTGCACTTTATAAAAAAAAAAAAAAAAGCAATTGTTGATTTAAGATATCAGACTCTGCAAATGAAAATAACTTAACAGAGGATGGGGGACATTACAGGTTCGACCCCTGCTTTGTCTACGTGTGCTGACATTCCCCTGGAAGTCGTACACTTCCCTGGGTTTGTTCAGACATCTGTGAGTGTCGAAGGTAGCAGTGGCAGATTGGCCTTTCTTATCGTATTGACACAGGTAATTAAGGTAATTTTGCTCTGATGCAATTAAAATCTTGGCCTCCCCGTTCCTTCCTCTGTTGTCTTTGCTTGCTGTTGCTGCAAAACAAACAGGATGCTTTGCCATTGTTTCCAGCAGTGGCCTGAGTGAACGTGTTGCCCTCCCTGCTGGGATAAACACAGCCTTGTGCTGGGGGTCTGTTGTGTTCTGCTATAGCGTCATGTTTGATACTAATTAGATTTTTTTTCAACCTTCAGAGAATAATTCGCAGAGAATTGTAATTACTGTGGCCAGGTTAGCAAAGCGGCCACGCCAATGTCACCTTAAAGCAGCAAGTGGAAAGACAACTTCCTGACCTTAAAAAAGCTGAAATGTGCTTTATTCCCGACTCCTACGGGATTATGTTTGATAAAACTGAACTTTAGGGAGAGCGTGATCTATAAAGAAAAGAGCATTTCTCAAACCAGCACTTGTAGTCTAGCCTATACTAACTGTTTACTCCATGTTAAGTCCATGATGGTTTGAAATGCTCGGTGGATAGCAGCCATGTTATGAAAAAATAAAAAACTATTCTCCAACTGATATTTAGCTGCCTTAATGTGTCTGATACAGCTACTATGAGACCATGATATATACATCTGTGCGAATATATAATCTTTATTTCAAATCTTTGATTTTGAAAGTACCATACATAATTCATAACCACATAGAGACAATTATACCGCGCAACACAAAGCCCTGGGGATATGTGAAAATAATAAGCACTAAAGCAAGCCTCACTCACACTGTGAACAGTCACAAGCAGCCTTGTCTGAGTTGTATTAATTTCAGTCACCAGCTGTGGGCATCCAGACCCTACGTATATGGGCAGGCCTGGCTTCGTTTGGTTCGGTGGCTTAGTGTATGTGCATGAGAGCAAAATGTCTCATTTTAGGTGTTCTGAGAAGGGAAAGAAGACAAGCTGACGGAGATAAGGGGTGTGACAATAGTTCCCGCTGCTTGGACCCAAACGCACAAGACCGGAGACAGACTCGGATTATATGAGTATTTATTTCTCTCAGGTAAAAAAGCAAGAATACAAAACTCAGTAGGGCTCAACTCTAAGATGAACTGAACAGGAACAAAAGAACAAAGAAGGCTAAATCTGACTATCTACTTATAAGGCTTGGACTGGAGCAAAAAGGCATGAGGAGCTCTGACATGGTGTGGACACTGGCAACAGACAAAGGAACAGGGGAGTGGATAAAGGGAGCGGGTCATGAGCACCAGGTGCAAACAGTCAAGTAAACAAGAGCGAACCAGCATTAACGTTAACTTCACTAGCACCACGGACAGCAGTGGGGACAGTACAAAGGGACAAGAAACATTTTAGTACCTGCATTCTGCTGGGTTTCGTTGTTGGATGTTAAAACACGGGTTTGTTGTTGTTCTATTCTATAGCCAATGTCAGCATCACGGGTGGTGATCTATTACAATACAAGATGTTGTAATGCGCTACATGAGCAGCACGACTGCTTCAGGGCAGGATGTGATTCTGTTTCGCTGGTGTGGTGACAGGCCGCCGTTGGTCGAATCAAAGACACGAAACAGAGGGAAATCACCACTGTGGCATCAGCTCTGGGCGAGAAGCGTGAAGCAGTCTGCTGCATGCTGGTGTTGACTGTGATGTGACTGATGCGCGTTTGCACAAGCGCGTGACGACGGCACAGGAAAGTGTTGTCATATCAGCCGTGTGACAGGCTTGTTACAGTCATTGTTGGAAAATATTCAAACAACCCTTGGAAAGAAATTTGAAGGCCACAAGCGGCACGTTGAACCACAAGCTGTTTGAGTCTGTGATGTGATACCTGCTTACTCTGCATGCTATCAATGTGCTGGATGTCTGATCGAGTCCTCCATGACTTATCTGCCATATGTAAATCATTATTGAACACTCCCACAGCTGCATGTTGGAAATTCAAATTCTCATCATTTAGTTTTTCTGATGAATAATTAGTCCATGACATGTGTGGCTACGGTCTCCTTTCCTACAGCAGCTAAAGTGTTGCACCGAAGCCCCCTCCTATCCTGGTTCTAGCATTTTTGTTATTAACTGAATGTTTTTCTCCCACTCGCTGTGATTTGTTTCTCACTGACAGAGCAACACATACGTGCTCCTCGTCCATGTTACACCGTGCCCTGAGCTGTTTGAAGGGTGTTGAAAGGTAGCCACTGATGTTAAGTGAGCTGGACAGAAATCTCTGGAGGGAGAAGGGCAAACCAGACCAATGTGAGCTTTGAATTGGAGCTTTATTACATTTTCAGACACCAGCAGCAGCTGCCCAGTGTAGAAAACGATGAGAAATGAGTGGATTGTTACGAAATCGTATCTTCCCATTTACAAAATACATATAAACAGATATTACAAATGATGTTATTTCATAATTATAAACCTAGTAGTGACATCAATGTTAATCAAAACAAGAAAAACTGACACCATTATTATTAATATTAAAATGGCATGCTTGTATTATACATACATTTTTTCAGCTGTGAATAAAATTCATGTTTCCTCTCCAGTAATCGCCAACGCTCACATTTGATGAAATATAAGGGACAATGGTCATTCAACTCCACAACTCAAACAGAACTCTGGATTATAACATTGCAATTAAATTCTTGAAAACTGACTGATTGGCAAAGGCATTAAACATTGTTATCGTCATAGCTTTTAATAGGTTACATCCTCATGACATATTTATATAATAAATACAAATAATAATAATACACATAAATGCTTTAGGTTTCCATGCAAACAGATTTACTGAAAGTAAATCAACAATAATTACAGGTTGCCCCTGTGTAAGCAAGGGTGAGAGAAGCAGTGATGCTCACTCCAGTGAACTCTGCGACAATGATTCAATAACTGCTCCTGTACCAGATCCAACCGACTCTGTTTTCACGTCGAGTCGTTTCCCCCTCCTGCTGATTCCCACCTGCTCTGGTGGATGCTCTTGGGGATTTCGCTTCCTCTGGTAACTATACTTGTCTCCTCAACAAACCGCATGTTGATCTGTTTGCTGATCACAGGATTATTCCTGTGCATGTTCAGTCAGTGCCGTGTCTGTCAGCATGGGGGTCAACTGTGTGGTCGAATCATGTTAACGCCAGTCACACAAAGCTGCTCGGGGCTTTTCATCTCTAATTCCTTTTCAGGGATTGCAAAAACATGAAAAAGAAACTGTAGCATGAAGGTGCATGTTCATCTGGTGAGAACCATGCACACATTGGTGTGTTGTAGGAATGCGATGCTCTGTTTCTGACCATGCTGTGCCGATGTACCCATAGTGCATCTGTGTACACATTTCCTTGACTCTGTGATGCCATCAGACTGGGACGACCGGGGGTGGACTGCTACTGTCAGCATGAGAGTGGAGCAGCTGTTCTGCAGCTGCAGTTCCTCATCAATGAGGTAAGACTTCCTCTCCGTCCTTTTACTCATTATGACAGTGAAGTAGAGAATTGCCTTTTTAAGTGGGATGCACGGTGCTGAAGTATTTCGTGAGTGGAACAGAGGAATTATGTCACCGAAGCTGCTCAAGCATTGCTTGTGAGTAGAATGAATTCATTGTTGTTAATAAAACGTACCCTTAAACTGTAGCTGTAAGATGCACTGTCATCTCATATGTGACACCTGAGAGTCCAACGAATGAGGCATCTTTTAAAACACTGGAAAGTTTTGATGAAATTAAATCAGGGCTGAAGTGAGTGTGAACACTTAGGGAATACAAATACCAATACCAATACAAAATTGTGTTGTGGTTTACTCACATGTTAGTGTGCGATGTTTAAAAGTTCAACACTGTTGAACATTTACTGAGTGTAATATGGCCGCTCGGAGCACAACCTCGCCCTGTTGCCTGGCACCCTACTCCCGCTCTGACGTTTATGATGCTGGCTGAACTTTCTTTTCAGAACGAATGCACTCTCTTAATTTCCCAGTTGCGTTGATCTAAAATCAAGATTTTAACTTTCCATTTGTAAAGTAATTATCTGTTTGCCTCGGAGAGCTGATGGATGTAGATGTATAAAGACCATGAACAATAACAATGCATTGATTTAATAGCTAATAATAATAGCTTCAGAGTGCTGCTTAACATTTTTGTCAGTCTTGGTCACTGTTATTTATATCATTTGTTCAAGGCATCCAAGTGTAAAATTGTGTTTTGTGTTAAACAACATCTTGACCATGTTGACATTTGTGTAAATATTAAATGTTACTGAAGCTTTATTCTGTCCATGCTGGGTTTGTCACACTGCATTACCCAGAAGTCGAGACCACTGAGGAAGAACTCCCACCACAGAAATGAAAACCGTGAGACTAACTCTGGTGCCTCTGTAAAAATGCACAAAATTCACTTTCACACAGTTGTGTCTGTACTCGACTGCAGATTTAGTTTCCAAATGAGTGGATCTCCCCATCTTTGACAGTACATATTAACATAGTTGGCTTCCAATATTTCCAATATTTAGCATGCAGTTGTGTTTGTCAGCTCTTGGTTGTGTAATGTGGAGGAGCTGCTGACAGCAGGAGGCAGAGCACTCTGTAATGATCATTGGGATCATTACTCACTCAAAGATGCAAAGATCTGGTTCCTCCATGTCTTTAAAACTACTTCCCCTGGCTGTGCGTTTCTGCTGTGTGGGCCCACACATGGCAGCGGTGCGTCTAGGCTTTTCACAGCAGCTTCCTCTCTGCGCTGCAGTGCGATGCCATGTTTTGTTTACTAACAGAATACTGTAGGTGTACCGGTGTTAAAGATCAGGAGCTGAGTCACACGCTTCTCTGCGCTTTCTTCATCTGTTCTCCTTCTTCGATCCAGTTGCTCCTCCTCCCTCTCTTGAACCACTCTGTCTCTCTCTGTGCCCACTGGCTCTTTCAGCCCACTTCTCCATCACTCACTGGCCTACGTGCGTGGCGTCTGTCTGAGGCAAATATGCATGAGCCTGAAGTGTACATGTGTGTGTCAGCTACCGCTCAGAGGAGGACCGTTGTTATGCGTTTATCTAGAGAATAAGTATCTTTCTTCATCAAAAAGTGTGATGGAGTGTAAACAACAACATGCGAACCCTGTATAGCGTCCTCCTCCCTGTGATCTCGGCTGAGAGCCGCTGCAGGTACATCCCCGTTGTGAAAGGAGCTGGACTCAGAATCACTGCGCGTGCTCCCAGCGTTTGACGGCTCGACTAATGGCTGTGCTGCATGTCACTGTCCTCTCTCTCTCTCTCTTGGATTCGCTGTGTGGGCGTTCTGCTGTTTGAATTTTCAGAACAGCCTCTTCACACTCACTCTCAGCAGCTTACCTCCATCGCGCGTCACGACCCCCCACCCCTAAAAATACGAGCGATGGCGGGCTGAAAATAAATTCATGTCAGAATATGTAATAGATACACTGCCAGCTGGTCGACTGGTGTGTCTTTTTTTATGAAGTCAAAGTCTTTAGTTGTCAACTATTTTATAGTGCCATTATGTTTGTGAGGGTATGAACAGGCTAATGAATGTGTTTGTTTGTGTCACATCTGAATTCATTATGTTGCCTCATGAATAATGCGTCTCAAGAGGCTGAGGGGATGTCGGAGATTGGTGTGACATGAGGTCAGGTGGGGGCGGGTGGAGGGCTGTAGACTCCGGTCGGGGAGGGAAAACGGTGAGAATGGAGGGAAAACGATGGCCCAGTGTTCTATACACAACTCGTAGACGTGCATTTAGTGGGACATGTATTTTGAAAGTCTAAAAAGGAAGGATGAGATGCAGATACAAACAACATCAAAAAGACAGCGTTCTGTTGCTGCTTTAAAATTTGATGAAGGGGAAAATAACTTGTGATTTGGGAAGTCTTTGCCATCTGCTGCATTAATGAGGTGCATTACAGGGACCGGTGTCAGTGATTCATCTCCTAGTCCTCTGGACAGGTACGGTGATTAATGCTTTTCAACTTCTGGATAAACTCTGATATTGCATACAATGAACAAAGCCTGCTTCCCTTCAAAGATTCTGGAAACAGTGACTCTTCACATTCTATTAACTCTGCATCAGTATTAATTTGGTTTGGGAGAAACTTAAATTAAAGTGTTAAAAACAAAAATTGGCTTCTTGCCTCACCTCAGGGGTCTGTGGTAAGAAAGGACCATGTGTCAGACCATGGAAGGAACCGTTGGATGTCGAGCAGTAATGACGCAGCGTTCTATGGCAGCTATTGAAAGTGATTACCAGCAAAATAAATAATTAAATGTAGCTCCGCCAACTTTGTGAACACAATGGTATTCATTGACTTTGGATAGAGATATTTTCTGTTGGCCCTGGCCTCTGCTATCTTACCTGTGCTGACTCTCCCAGCATGAGTCATCATCACTCATCGTTCATGTGACCTGCAAATCCTATACAACATTAGTCATATGGTATAACTGATATTACTGAGACACACTGACGCACAGTGCCCTTTTATGTGAATGGCAAATTGTAATAAATGAAGGAAAACGGAATCACCTCCGTTATAATAATCTCCGTCCATAGGTCACTGTTAATCTGACAAAGATAAACAGTAGCAGTATGGAGACAGAGTGATGGGCGGATTATGAAGTGGAAGGCAAGATCAAAGTCATGTTGCGTATTACTTCTTTATTTTCTGCTCTTGCTTTTGGAAGATGAATGTTTTGTATCACAAACTTTGAAAACAGACTTTACTGTGACAATCAGATGAATCAAGAAACAGTGAAGTAATTCATACATAATTAGAGTTCGTCAGGTTGATGGTAATCAGTCAGACAAACACATTTTTCACACACAGTGCAAATGCAAGACTTTGTCGCCCAATGCTAATCACAGGCAATAATGACAACTGCACCGATGATAACAATGGTCCCAAAACATCCGCCCTGCTCTACATTTCCAATCTATGGTTTCAGTATTATTCCATAATCATCCCTGAAGCAGATGTTATGTGTTTTGAACAGGGGAAAACGTTCAGTGAAATACTCTTGTGTAGTACAGTCTTTACTCCCACGATTAAGTTTATAATCTACAGCCAATCCTCCCGGGTCTCCAGTCTTTACAGTGATGCTCTGGTAGCACTGGGAATTTCACTGTAATTATAATTAGCTGCCCTCAGACGCTGCGCCCCACCCAGCTGATGGCACAGGAGCACTTCCTCTCAGTTTCAAATAATGTGTGTGTGTGTCCTGGTGGACTCAATAAAAAATAAAGCGTTATTTACAATAGAAGAGGTTTGTTTTGACCCTATTCATTTCTGCTCTTATGTTTGTATGAGGCCATACATGCTAAATGTGTTTCCTTGGTGCCGTTCACCTTGACTCTAATCTTCCAAAATCTCATCAGCCAGGATCACAGGACTTGAATCCAAGAGGCGTGTCTCTGCAATCCTTCCCTCTTTTTGTCTGTGCTTCAGGGAGCCTTGGTCACAGCCTGTGCCGACGACACGCTACACTTGTGGAATCTGCGTCAGAGGCGACCGGCCATCCTGCATTCGCTCAAATTCAACAGAGAGAGGTAAGCATGTCCGGACGATGTAGTCCCCAAAACTGGCCCGGCCCAGAATATATAATGGTAGTGCGATGGTTCTGAGGTCAGACTTGGACCAGCCGAACTGCCTGCAGAACAATCAGAAGCCTCCCAGATCCCCATTTAGATGCTCGGTATTTGTGTGTGCTGAGCCACAGCAGTGAGAGTGAGACAGAGTGACGGGGATATGGCTAACATCGGCTTCTGTGCTACAGTTGAGAGACATTATAACTGTTGGAATATCAGTCAAAGAGAAGATAAATATGTCATGCATAGCTCATTTTTACTGCATGTTGTCGCCAAAACTCCACTTTGTCTGCATCTGCCTCCCTGTGAGGACATTTGGGAGAAATGAGACAGTTTGTCATTCCCCCTTCTCTTTCTTAGTAGCGTGGTCATGTTTAAAATGATATTGAATGTGTGAAGACTTTCATGTTTGTGATGCCTGCTTGTTTTCAAGATAAATTGGTCTGAGCTTTTTTTAACTATAGCGTCTCTCAGCCACATCACCGGCAGGGGTCAGAAACACATTTAATTAGCTCTGCCTGTCGAGAAGACGAGGCCTCCTCCCTCTGACACAAAACCTTTCCACACACTCTTTGCTAAACCTGAGAAAGCTCATCTTCGGACTCAATTGAACTCGTGAGACATCTCCCCCAGAACCACCACCCCTGCCATCCCATTGGTAATTGGAAAACTGAATCCATCGCCACGTAACTCAGCTTTCACATCGCGGCTGTAACCTGGCATAGCTAGAGGAATGCTCGACGCTGGCTGTGGAAGCCCAGTCAGACTGGGTTTGATGGTAGATGTGCTAAAATGTATGGGTGGAATGCTCCAACAGCGATGACACAACTGGAAACTTGTCCAGCCCCTTTTATTGTCCAGCTATGACGTCCTCACCCACTGGATGACGAAGACAGGACACACCCTCCACAGCTGCCTCTGTCAGTCTGTCACGCGTCTCACTCGCTGCTAAAGGACAAATTAGCTCCTGTATGCTGTATAACTGTGACAAAGGCCTTTAATGCTGTAGCGCAGTGGTTTTAAACCCAAAACTGTTGCCCAATCATAGTGTCCACTGTAGCTGTGTAGATTACAGAGACAGGGTAAAACAGTCTTTTCTTATAGCGGCAGACAAGTGAAACATTTACGGAAAAAAAATATTCAATAGCAACAAATTAAAATAATGTTTCTTTAAGGAAAAGCTGCACCAACAGTCTCAAATCAATTGAGGCTACATTCTCAGTTATGGTGGAAGAAGTGAAGCAACCTTCATACACCATGGAGGCGTATATATATATATATATATATATATATATATATGTAAGATGTATTCAAAGCAAAACACTAAAGACAGTATTGACGCAAACTCGATTAACTTCACGCTTTTCACACATTTCACATTCCTCTTCTAATTCATCTCATAAGAGGCGCTCCTTTGACTGAAATCATTGAATAGAGCGTGTATTTTTTCATTTTCATTCCTGCTGCATTTGATGTCTGCACCTGTCTCATGGTCAAGGACACTGACCATGCTGACACTGACACTGACTATAACTGGATTTTGACCAGATGTGAAATATGAATTGCAAAGCACATGCATTTTATTTTATTTTACATTGAAGATTGTTATCTCTTCGTAAAATCACAGAATGTCAGGGCCAATGCCAGTTATCATTTTAATGAGCTGGCATTACGGCGGAATTAAACTTTAAGTCAAGGACTTCATCTGAGTCACAGGGCATGTTTTCTCTCAGCCAAAACTTTCCATCCCCAGACAGCAATGAGATGGAAAAATCCAGTCCTGCGGTAAAAAAAAGAAAACAGCATCGTAAAACTCAACCGGGGGCCTGTTCATATTGCAACAGGGCATGAGGGGATAATGGTTTGTTAAATCCACGTACTGTCTGAAGGTTAAGGAAAGAACACGGTGTCTCTGTAAGGCAGCGATGAGACCTACTGACATTTCAAGGAACTCTATCAAATGCATTAGAGTTCTTCATATCTATACCTGGTCATGTTTTTTTTGTCGCCATTGTAGTTTTTGATTTAAGGCCTGTTTTAATATCACAAATATGATTACAAATGAATAAAGGTTGAATAAATGGTTTAGACCTGGTGAGCTAGAGAATGGTGACTTTTGAACTACATTCCTCAGACATACATGACCATTCAAAAGTTTGGGTCACCCATACATGCATACATACTAGACCATCCATTAAAACTCACACTTTTATTTACCCAATAATTGCAAAATGAAGAGAAAATATACTCAAGGCATTGAGAAGATTAGAAAAAATCATTTTTATTTGAAATCATTTTTTTTATACATATAGCTTCTCTAACCAGCAAACTGTTTTCAGTTGCGCTAACATCATTGCACGAGGGTTTTCAAAGGTTTTCTAATCATCCATTAGCCTTCTAATGTGATGGTTGCTGGAAATCAGCCTCGATACGATTCCATTAAAAACCAGAATAGTCATTTGCCACATTAACAATGTATTGTCTTCATTAAATAAAGTTTTGAGTTGAAGTGCTTTTCCTTCAAAAATAAGGACATTTCTAAGTGACCCCAAACTTGAACAGGAGTGTTTTCCTTCTCTGTCTAACAGCCCAGGGTGAATGTGTATTTGGCCGTCAGGACGTTCTGGAAGACCCTTTAGGCAAAGCCTTAAAGAGGTTTTTGTGCAATGGGCAACCTGTCCATCTGAGATTTCTCTGCAGACCCTGCAGCCCGTACCTTAAGAATATGATGTGAATTTAAATTTAATTTCTCCAGTTTCCTCTATCCTACCTATCATGGTGCGGTGAGGTGGGTGCAGAGCAGTGAATCATACTTGAAGATCGTAAAGAATGGGGCCATCATGAGTCATCCATCAGAGGCTGGGTGGTGATTTTCCATTTAGCTCTGTCTCTCTAGGTTGGACCTCTTACAATTAGCACCCTAACACCTCCTCACAATCCCAAGAATAACGTATGAATCACTGGAAACTGTGAAGAGAATTGTTTTGTGATAACTGTCAGTCAGCGTCCCATGGCTGCCGGCCCTCCTCGCTCCTCATCATGTCGAAAGGAATCCAAAGACTTTCATCGCAAACAAAATGCACATCACAATGCATGAAGCGTCACACCCTCCCTGCAGTTTGGAGCACGATGGAAGGAGACAGCTGTAAGCATCCGTGGTTCTGACCTATCCAACATGACTGCTCGGTCGATCTTAGGTAATCAGTGCATTCCTTTAATAGTGTCGTGTCTCATGCAGAGCAGATGGCCAGGTCGCCTGTTCCCCCATGATGTCAGCAATTCAATTAATCTCCACATCTGTTTCATTAATTAAGGATATTTGCTGGTGTGGTGATGACTGGTCAGCTGGAGGCTAAACCCAAGAGACTAAGGTCTCTTCCTGTGCCTCTATAAACAGGCAGTTTCATCAATTATACAATTTGCTGATATCACACATACAACAGACGATCAATATGAAATAACATTATGAAGCCAATTATGCAAAAGTGGTCACAAAAGCAACTAAAATGTGAATTTTATAAGAAGATAATATGTTTGTGGTATTATCTCATGATGGGTTTTATGAAAAGCTGCTGACCCGTTTTTTGTTTTTTTTTTCCTAGATCCAAAATAAATAACAAACGTATCCCCTCTAACTTCTGCAGGAAATCATTACAGTGTTGCTCAATGAATCAATATAATGATTCAGATTAATATGAATCCTTACAACCCAGAGTAAAGCACGAATAATCCACAAACATTGATCACAGAGCTTCTACATGTGGATGAACAGCATCTGTAATTGAGTATTCCTTTTATATATATATATATATATATATTGATATATTTAAGGTTCTTAATTGTGTCAATATATAAATACATAGAATAAACCTCTTACCTTTTATAGTAACACCACATCTTGCTGTTATAATCTCATTGTACACCTTTTACAATGACAATAAAGAGCTGTCTATGCTGCAAAAGATAGACTTTTTTCCTCTGGAAGCACATAGCAGCCTGCACTAAGTTTGAATGTTGTCATCTCCTTGAGCCACCGGAATCCTGATTGAATTGTTTGCTTTCTCATTTCTCTTCCATCTTGCAATCCTACCATTTATTGGAGCTTTGGCTTTGGGTCAAAGACAATGATTCAATAAACAGTTTGTGGCTGTAGAGTCACTGTGTTTCAAACGTGGTCCGTGCAACCTGCAGTGCAAAGCTTGAAGAGTTGTGCCATAGTTAGCTTCTACAGTTAAGTTATGTCCTTGCTGCCTGGAGTGATTCTCACTTGGGATACATTTGAGAGTTCATACATATGCAAAATGTAGACTGTATGGGGAAAAATTCTGCATTCAATAATTAAGATGTGATGCTATTTAAAGCCTTGGTTACAGAGGGGTAGTGATAATGTGTGGAACAGTGGACCATGTCTGCAGGCTACAGTGAAAAGTTCAGGCTTCTTCTTCTGGTAGTTGTTTTGAAGGGCTCTCAAAATGAGTATTTATACCAGCTTAGGTTGAGCTTACCGGCGGAGCACACAGTTCTCTGACACAAGAGCAGCATGAGCCAATGTAGGCGATAATTCCTATGCACCAGCTCCCTGCATTGTGGAGACAAAGCGATTTCTACCTTCCTGTTGAGTGCTAAATCAGCCCATGACCACGATGAGTCAGGCCATCCTCCTTGGATATTTATGAATGATTGAGACCATGACTTCCGTTGAGAGGGGCCCATATTACTGTCAAGCCGATTGTGACGTAGTTACAGTCTGTCAAGTGCAGTGAAGAGACCACACGGCAGGTTGGAGGGCTACTAATGTCACAGCTGATCAGTGAGAGCTGTCCATGAATAGTTTCATTAGAAATAGGTCTCTGCGAACAATGTTGCGTCACCAGAAGCCAGTCTGAAGAGTTGTTAAAGAGCAAGAGCAGCAAGGACTTTCACTTTCAGTTTGCTCTGTCCGATTGTAGGAAATTAAAACAGGGAAAGGTTTTGTTGTATTGTTGTAGATTGTCAGTATGGGCCCATTTGTCTCTCAAGCCATTAAAAATAATGGAGTTCTTTGTGCCAGAACCTGAAAAGCCTGACACTGAGACCCTGACCTGTGCGCAACCCATCACCACTTGAAATTGCTCTGTTTTACTCAGTGTTGCATTGGCATTCTTTTCCCCTGCGCCTTGTTGTGGTGCATATGATCCATCCTCCAAGAAAAACAAAGAAAATCAACCAGTTTAAAGCTGTCGAAGGTGTTGTTTCGTCGCTGACTAACTTCCTTCAGTCGTGACTGGAATTGACATTAGGTTTTGAATCCTTCTTTCTAAACAGGACAAATCCGACACCGATCAGATGAAACCAGTTTTCCATTTTGTTTTAGTGGCTGATCACTGTACACATTAATAATAACTCACTTAGGTCTCATTAAGGACGGAGACAGGGATAGGGAATACAGAGAACTGCTGCAGAACTTTGTGGACTGGTGTCAGCAGAACCGCCTCCAGATCAATGTGACGAACACCAAGGAGCTGTTGGTGGATTTCTGCAGACACCAAAACTCTCCTGCACCAGTGAGCGTCCAGGGAATGGACACTGAGCGGGTCTCTTCTTAAAAGTACATGGGTGTTCTACTGAACAATAAACTGGACTGGACTGACAACTCCAATGCCCTGTTCAAGAAAGGGCAGAGGAGGACCTTTTATGACTGACTGTTTGTTGGGCAGGCAGCATTACTCAGAGGGTCCTGTCAGGGACAGGAAGAGGCTGGACAGGCAGGTTAAGAGGGCCAGTGCTGTCCTGGGCTGCTCTGTGTTGAGGAGTTGGGGACAGGAGGCTGGTAGCCAAGCTGTGCTCCGTGATGGCGAACCTGTCCCACCCCCTCCAGGGTTACTCTCACACCACTGACTGCTCCACCTCGCTGTGCAGAGGAGAGATTCTGCCGCTCCTTCCTGCCCACTGCTGTCAGCCTGTACACCATCCAAATCTGATCATTAAATCATCTAAAAACAATAATACATACAATACTGTGCAATACTGTGTAGATTTATGTCTAGATATATATTTGCTCTTGCTAGCTGTAGCTATGGGTATGTACATATGTTTAACTGGCCCATGTTTCATGTTGCGTGTATGTATGTCTGTATGTGTACTCTGTGCTGTAGGACTATTAAAGGACTATCTTATCTTAATTATCCTCAATAAGATCACCAATTCATCAGCACAATTACAGGTTTATACGCTGTGCTCTCACACCCAGCGACGCTTCAAGCAAACTGGCTTCATGACTTGCTGTCGTTATTCTAACACCCGGTCTTTGTTTCTTGTTCTCCAGGGTCACGTTTTGCCACCTTCCCTTTCAGAGTAAATGGCTGTACGTGGGGACGGAGCGTGGAAACACACACATGGTCAACATCGAGTCCTTCATTTTGTCCGGATACGTCATCATGTGGAACAAGGCCATAGAACTGTGAGTAGCTTATTGCTCATACTGGTTACAGCGGTGGGAGGTAGCGGTGCTGATGGCGCTGCCGCTGCGGAGGGCACTGCTGTGATATCTCAGTGATGAGCCGCAGACTCTGGCTCAGTTGAATAGTATAAAGGTTTGACTGGCAATTAAAGGCACCATCGCGTGTGCGAACGGGGCGAAGCTCCGTCGTACGCTTGTTTGTTTCTTTTGGTTTCACCCACCTACACACTGTTCATGTGGTGTTACCCTGACGAGTCCCCTGCTGCAGTGTCAGTCACAAGTCACTTTCATACCAAACCAGCTTGTTGTCTTGTGACAGCCCAAACTGGAGCGAGCAGTCACAGCATTGGTGTTCATGTGTGGGAGGTCTGGCCTGCCAATCACTGCTCCAGGCTCCGAGGCCAAGACAGTGTTTGAGGTTTGAGCAGATCGTTTTGGTTTTCGTGGATTCCTTGCTGCAGAGAGGATACTTCATCTCATCATCAGACTTTTTCCCGTTTCTTTCTTGAAGTCTTAAAACGTGTGGAAAGACTTTTCAGCGATGCATTGATATGTTCCAAATAAACATTTTAGTAGTTTATAGTGATCATAATTTTAGTTACATAGTGCTTTCCATGCAACTCACATCCATCCTTCATCCATCACGTTTTAAGGTGAGATGTGAAAGTAGCAGAAGGGTCAGCTGGTTGGTGGAATGCTGGAACTAATCTGGACTCTGAAATAGTTAAATGACACAGACGGAATTGAGAAGGGGGCAGGAGCACTGCACAGTGGCTGAAGCTGCTGTGAACAAGAGCTGCATTTAGAAAACATAACAAATATTTGATGGCATATATAATCACAGCTCTGAGAAACAGGTGCATAAAGCTGGGAGATCACATTTGAACTCTCTGTATCATGAACAGCTATATTTCATGCTGTTCCAGCTTGGAAGACAATGTGTAATGTATTCTATAGTTTCTAACGTTCAGCACTCCGTACCTTTCTGAAGTGGGGTTCATGAGAAGTTGAACTAGTGCAGAGAGCATCTGCTTTCATCACCACGTACAGTGACTGGGGAATTTTATTGTTTGGCTGGGGACGTTTTCTACCGAACATGAATAGGGATGAGTGGGGCCTCTGTTATTCCTGTAGTCAATTGTCGAGTGGAGCAGAGGAGAACGTATCCACTCTGTGTGCTGTTTACAAACAGTAGAGTGAGAGCGCGCGCGCGTGTGTGTGCGTGTGTCATCCCAGCATTTGTTTGTGTGCCATCAGCTCACATAATTGAACACAAACCAAAGTATGCTCTCTCAAAAAAGAATCAATCATAGCGACAGTTCAACTGGGGCCAGCGTTCCCAAACAGGAGGGTTGTGACTCTCATTGAAATTCAAATGGGTCCACGACATATTTAATGCACAATTTCATCTTCGGGAGATTCATTCCAAAATGAGATATAAAAAATGAGATGCAAGAGGGAAATGGGAAGAAAAAAGAAAGCCACAGCAGCCTGCGTGCACCATGCTGCACTTCATAGATCCCTCTGATGAACAGAATTGTGTTTACGCCTGGCATCATGTCTGCCATAATCAGAATTGGCATGTTTGGCTATTTCCCGAAAGCTGTCAGCATCCTCCTGGTCCAACCTCTTTTCATTTTGTTTTGGTGCAGAATGAATAAGTAGTGTTAAAATGCAAATGAGCTCTGCAGATGCCGAAGGAGCACATGGCAGTAGAAACCCTATAGACAGCACTAAACATCTGCAAATGTATGGATGGTTATGATCTTCATACGTGACACTTAATTCTCTTTTCTTTTGTTTAAATCATGGGCATAGCTGTGTATACAAACATTTAATGCATGTGTGGAAGGCAATTTATATATAACTGTGTTGGTAAATGTAAAGTACTAAAAGTTGCACGTGAACAGATGTTTTAGTTTTAACCCACCATATATGAGACATGTCCACATTCAGCAGCCTCTTCCATCGAAGCTGCCTGTGATGATGGAGCAGGTTGGGTGAAATATCTGTCTCCCATAATGTCAACACTCAGATGCTCAGATCGAGAACCCCACTTCACCTCTAGGAGGACAATAGTCAATCACTCAGACAATGCAGATGAATGAAATGTGAATTAATATTGGAGGATATTCAGTTGGAAGTTATTTGTGATTAAAGCGCTCAGTCCATGTAACACACAAAAGAGAAGACGTCATAAATGCATTGCATTATATCTGTCATATGTGAATATAGTGAATTGTAATGGAATATGAATTCAACACACGATGCATGTGTGTGAAAAATAAATGAATTAAATAACTGCAGCTCCTCCATTTCCTCTGAGTTGAGCCCTGACTGAAACTCGGTCAGTCTCCGGTCCTGCTTCTGACGGGTGGTTTTGAAATTGTTTTCTTCCAAATGATATAATGCCACAGCAAGGCATCTTCAGATACCCGATGAATTACGGCTGGTCAAAGGCTTCCAAGGTGCGGTTGCCTGTGAGTACACAGAGGGGAACTTGAGGCTTCAAACGAGAGGGTTAAGGTTGATGATCTCACTGGTACAGGCTGGCCAGCTCTTATAGGAGGTTTTTCTTTCTGCACATTTACCTACAAAAAATGTACAATTATTTATATTTCAACTATATTCTTATAGCGTGGATTATGTGATAATCAAATTGTTGTGCAATTCTATTTCGCTAGACGGCTACAAGTCAGTATGAGATATGTTGAGAGCTGTCAGCAGATAACTTGCTCCTGCTGTGCTGTAGTGGATCATAAACACCATTTAGAGACACGGCCTCATTTGATTATTTCTCTCTCTCTGACTCTTATGGCTCTAAATGCTGTGCCCCTGAGTGGAAGGCACAGCTGATCCGCCCCGACAGAAGCCCTATGGTGTTCTGTTGTTGACTTGCGCAGCAAAGAAAAACATGACAAAAATTAAGATCAGAAAAGAGGAAAATGTAGGCTGCTTGTCTGAAATGTCTTTGTCTGTTTATACACTAGATGAAAAGGATTGTGGGTATACGAAGGGCTGAGAGGATGTTGAGGGGATTGGCTGAGGATGCAGCTGAGATGCTGAGCTGTGTCCTATAAGCCAGCGGTCCCCAACCACGGACCGGTTTAATGTCAGATAATATTTTCAGGGACCAGCCTTTATGGTGTGGCAGATAAATACAACAAAAGAATATATTATATGGAACCTGCAGAATATTCTGCAGTAAACGTGAATCCACTGTTTACTCATTTACAACTTTATTAGCAGCATCCTCTTGACGTCACAACAACAACATAACATGAGTAATGTTTTCTCTGCCCACCACACTCTCTGGTCACTATGGTAACGTTTAAACATGACTTCAAAATAAGATACAGACGCAGTCTTTTTCAAAATCCCTGCTAATGTTTGAAACATATCAAAGATACTCCACAAACCCTGTTTGCTCTCGTAATTCAAACACCATCTTATTTCTGAATATAAGAGCAAGAACAGGAGCAAGTTGGTTACATCTTAATTAGTTGAAGCACAGCTGGTAAATTTTCAAAATAAAACAGTTTCTGATACAAAATAAAACAAAGTAATGTAAGTTATGGTTTTTTTGTGCAGCCTGGTGGTTGAAACCTGGGTGTTGTGTTTTTATCGTTTCTCTTTTGTCCTCCTCCTCCTCCTCAGTGGACATCTTCTCCTGAATTCCTCAACCTTATTTTAGCCAAAACTTCAGACTCCAGGCCAGCAGAGGGTCCCACGCCTGACCGCAGTTTTTGCTCAGCCAAACAAAGGACTAACCTACAGGATCTAGAAATTCTAAATGGATTGATCACATTAAAGTTGAGTCTGTTTCATGGTTGTCTATGCAGATCACATGGGCCGAGAAGAAAGACAAAATATGTGGAGGCAGCAGAGCGGGTCATGTACTGACCACAAGGTTGATCGTTCAACCCCCAGCATAACAAATTCTACTTGGGCAAGATACTGAGCCCATGGTGCGAGTGATGTGTGTGTGTGTGAATGGGTGACTGAAGCTCTAAGGCAGGGGTATAGCCTTGCATACAGTATATAGATATACAGCCACACAGTCATTTGCATGCTGAGGCGTTGCCTTGCCTTTTCATGTCTCATTCCACCTCTAACAGATGCAGATGCACAGGCGACGTCACAATGTGGAATAAAGCCTCCGCATGCGATGCTATTTGAACATTACTCACCACACAATTCAAACATGTCCTGTCCTTGACGTCCCTGCGGCTGACATGCTTTCTCCTGCCTCTTCTCCCGCCGCATTAATCTGCCACATTGATTATTTTGTGTCTCCTGTGATTGGTTGCCATGGCTCCACTGGCCCTGCTTCAGCTAAAGGTGTGTTCGCATTCGTGTGTGTGTGGTTATCTGTGGCCATGTATACATTATTTTTTAACCATACTTACATTTCCTTTGCTGTTTTATTTTATTTTTAGATTTCTGCATCCTGCCAGCTCCAAGCCCAGGTTTGACTGTTTTTTTAGAAAATCGAAAGACCGATCAGACAGAAACAAAGATATATTTTTTGAGTTGGAGATATTTCCCACAGTTCATGTAGCCCCACAGCTCGACGGATTGAATCACTCTGTTTATGAGTAAAATCAATCTTTTCTCAAAACATCCTGATTTGATTTGTGTGCTTTTCAAAATGTGGCCTTGTAAACTGAAAGGCAAACTTTATGAGGAGTTTCTAAGTCAGCCAGGAACTCACTTCAATTCACATAGTTGTCTCTCTTCAGAGTTATGACTTTCATTAACCATACAAAACAACAACCTTGCCCTGAGTCAAATCATCTGTATCCAAAACTCAATAACTGCTGCCAGTGTGTGTGTGTGTGTGTGTGTGTGAGAGACATGTTACATCAGAGTTTGAGCATCAACTAAATGTGTTGTTTGTTCCAAGTGGCTTGTGCAGCCAGTTTTGCCCCTTGCTGCTGGGCACTGACTGGACAGGTCTTGTGTGTCGTGGACGTTGCGGTCATAGCCTGGCCTTTTGCTTTCTTGTAGCCTGTCACACAGGGAGATATTGAGTTGTTTTTTATCGCCCTCACACAGCAGTCATAACTAAATGGCAGGTTATGAACGTGCCAGTCACAGTTTACCTTGGCTTCCCAAATCAGCTCCCACTGCAGTCAGGCTGTGGTGGCTGCCGCACTGCAGTTGGCCAGGGACCAAGTGGTTCTTGGAAAAACACAAGTTTTGGGAGAACATTTAATTAAGTCAAAATCAAGGCGCTGATTCAGTCTGCTGTCACAATCCCATATGATACTGATGGATTGTGGGGGTCTGCTTAAAAAATATGTTGTCTTCTGATTCCATTCTGATAAATGCAGCAGCAAATTGGACGATGCTACTGTGTAGAAATATTCTCTAACAAATACCATTTCATTTTATTTCACAACATATTTTGTATTCATATTATTAAAGATAATAATTTGAAAATAGGGCAAGCAGTGCTCTTATATTCTAAATATAACATTATGATCTGATCAGAATGTGATGTATACAATTTTTATTGCATAAATAATAATAATAACAATACAATTACATATTATTTACAGTATATATAAAATAATTGTATAGGATATACACTGAGTAAAGTAAGTCAACTCCATAGCTGAGTATAAATAACAAGTACAAGTGCTTGAGTGTATTTTTTGTAAGGTTTTGAATAAGACTTTTCATCATATACAAAATCAGAGTGACTGCTGGGATTAAAGAGTACAGTGGAGTTGTGCTCTGTGTGCAGCGTCTAATTATCTCCGTGTGCTGCCTCACTTCCTCATGCACCGCACTGACATTCTACAGGAACTCTCACTGGAATTTAGACAGTTCACCTTTACACACAGGCACTGCACTCTGCACTATGAATCAGAACTGTCAATCTCGGTCTATTTTTAATCCTCCAATGATTTAATAACTTTAAAGCACGCCTATGATGTGTCATTGCTGCTTCCAGTGTTTTCTTCCTGGAATACCGACCTGCAAAATTTAGCTGTGGGACACAGGCCTCAGAACCCTGAAGTCACACAGAGAGCTGTTCACTTTCTTGATTTAAACTTGAGTGACGTTTGTAGTTGTAGATGTAGATGTAGCTGTAGTTGTAGACAGATAGATACGGATTGTTTAAAGGAAATGTCAATTTAAACATGCCTAACATGCATGTACTTTGAATATTTGGTCAGTCAATTACTTCATTCTGTACTGTGTATGTTGAGGTCATTCTACCTTCCTCCATGATATGATCCACTGTATTTATGGACTGAACAGGGAAATGTGACAGTATGCAAAGTGTAAAACTGTAGTAGTCATTGCTTCCACGTCCACTCCAAACAAAGAGTTTGCTGTGTTTGAGAGCTGTGTTTCATCCCTCTCTTATCTCCCCCTGTCATCACAGATCAACTAAAACTCATCCAGGTCCTGTGGTGCACTTGAGCGACAGCCCAAAGGATGAAGGCAAGGTGAGTAGGAAGATAAAAGGAACACCACAGACACCTCCTGGTTCTCCTCGAGCATCAAGTCTTAACCTTATCACTTCCTGCAACATGGACACCCCCCCATCATATGTCCCTTGTTAAATCTTGCCTTTGGTCAAATCCATTCCTTCACCTGTCACTGCATCTCCATCCTCCATTTTTCTTTAGCGTCGGTTCGCCTCTCCATCTCTCAGCTCCACTTATAGCTTCCCGACCACACACCATCCCCTCTATAGTATCTCCCCTTTTTTCGCTTCATGTTCTATATTCTCCATCCCCCGAAGTCTTCGCATATATACGCAGATGATATGAAGTGCGAGGGCCTAATGTAATACGCTCTGAGGATCAGGGTCGTGTCACAGGCAGACTGGTGGGAAAGGTGGCAGGCTGAGGTTGCTGTAAGAAGGGAGGGCGCTGAAGAGTGTATCGATTTTCCCAATGGATTTTTCTGCCTTTGGGTCAAACCAGACTTGACAAGCTGTGAAGACATAAAGACGAGTGAGGAGAGTGCAGCTGCTCTCACGCTGTCGTCACACAGGCTGTGTGCAGCATGATGTTCAAATTCTGCTCTACAACATGGCCCACTGACATTTTAGAACGCACCAGTGAATTAGAGTTTGAGTGATTTTCAACTTCGGTGGCTTATAGTCATCAAAAAATAATTGTCAATAATCGACTTTGTCTTTTTTACACATTTTTTTTTTTCTTACTTTTTAGGTTGTCAATTAAAAAACACAAGCAAACAACAACAGCAGCCTTGATCTTATTACAATGAAAAACCTAAAGCTGGCATTCAATAATGATAAGTGGAGGAAAAAATGGATCAACTGCTTGGAGTATAATATATGGGCATTTTAGCACCAGTGGTGTAAAGTAACGAAGTACTTCGTTATTGTACTTAAGTCGATTTTGGGAGGATCTGTGCTTTACTTGAGTATTTATATTTGTTTCAACTTTTACTTTAACTCAAGTACATTATCAAGTACTTTTACTCCATTACGTTATCAAAGGGAATGTCGTTACTTGCGATATTGTATCCAGACCGAACGTATTGATGAATCAGTGAAGCTAGCAAATATACCAACTTGTTATAATGTTAATCTGCAGCTCCGCTTAGTCAGCTAGTTAAACAACCTCCACTAGCTTAGCTAATGTTACGCAGTGAGAGGGGCCGGCTCACAGCCCCCACAGACAATTCAAATCACATCCCAGTGATCCACACTGTCAACTATTTTCTGACACATTATCGACAAACCAACAAATAAATTAATGGAAAAATAACCAAGTGATCACTCAACAATGAATAGAATTTTAAGTTGCAGCCCTAAAGTAAATAAAGTTTAAGTTGAAACATTTAATTCCTGGAAGTTTTATTTCTTTGCACTTTTTGATTCTCAAGTTCATTTGATTTAAGCTACTTTACGACTTTTACTCGAGTAATTTTTTTGTGGGTGACTTTTACTTGTACCAGAGTCGTTTTCAAGTAGTGGATCTGTACTTTTACCAAAGTACAGCTTGTCAGTACTTTTTCCACCACTGCTTAGCACACAGTTATATAGACAGACAGTCATTGGCTTTAACAGGAAGCATTTGCATTTGATGATGTAATCCTCTCATGCTGATTTTGTAATCCATGGAATTAAGGCAATGCCTTTAAAACCATCTTCACTCCAAAGCACACTGGCTCCTGAAAATAACATCCTGTTGTAAAACTTTTTGTGGTAGATGTCTCAGTGTGGGAGATACGACATGTCTTTGAGCTTTTACACTTCATTCATCTCACCTGTTTGTTTACATTTGTACCTGTTGGTGTTGCTAATGTAAAGGTCTCCTTCACCTTTAAAGGTTTCCCACGTCGTCTCCTCTCAGCAGGGGAGTCGCTTCCTGCGCTCTGTCTTGCAGGCTGTGCCTCTCCAGCACTGCTCTGATCTCTGATCGCACTGGTTTGCGTTTTCTCTCCCCTTCAAACCTATGACTGTGCAACGATGTCGTAGTGTGTAGGTGTTTTTGTGACCTTGGGGTTTTCGCCTGTTTCCATAGATGATGTGACACAAGGCATGCGCACAGGATGTGTTTACGTGTACATAAACTCCATCTTGGCATGCAGAATAGAATAAAATGTTTTATCCCTCCGCCACACAGGGGGGAAACACAGAAACAATTTAAGTAAAATAAATGTTCTGAAATGCTATTTACACAAGAGAAGGAGTAGGGGTTTTGATGGGAACGTTGTAAGACAGTGCAAAGGTGGCACTGTGGCATTGTAAAAAAACAGTAGCAATTAATAATAATAAATGATAAATTTGTAAATTTGAAACTGTAGTGCAGAAATACAGCAACAAGGGGCAGAATTTGTAAAATTGAGATTGCAGTGTAGGAATTAGTGGAATGAGTGCGCTATTTAAATTGAGGTAAACTTGAGGTAAACTACACAAGGTGTATATACTGTATGTATTTCTGGATGAATAAATATGCGTGTGTCTGCATGTGAGGCAGAAAGCAGACCCACATTGCATAGAAGCTCAGGAATTCATAGGTGTGAGGTCCGTAAAGCTCACAGTCAGGCAGCTGAGGCAGTTTCTCTGAAAAAAAAGAACTCTTGAGAGGGAAATATTGAAGAAATGTCTCATCACATCACAGAAAGTAACTGTTAATTAAAGTGGAGCTGCTTTCAATGCGCTCTGGTCTTATACCTCCCTCTCATTTCTTGTCACGCTCCTCTCTGCAGCTGCTCATAGGGTTTGAGAGCGGGACGATCGTACAGTGGGACCTCCGGTGCAAGAAGGCTGACTTCAGAATCTACTACGACGAGGTGAGTTCCCTCTGTGCACTCCTGTAGCGCCAGCCTGAGTGGGACGACGTCACTCGGACATTGGAGGTTGATTTCCAAGATGCCTTCAGGGAAACTTGGAAAATTCTTCATAATTATTGAACATAATTGTTCAGTGTTCCCTGTGGGGAGGCTTTGTCACAGCAGCAGGGTGCAGGATGCACAGTAAATCAGAATTGGGCAAAACTCGAGTTGTGTAAAAAGGACTCATGTTCACAGTCAGTACGTGATTGATGTCAGTCAATATTTACAAACCTTCAGTGACTACAGAATCGTGTGGAAACAAATACTTAGCAAGGTATTGATTGGGCATATAGGAGAGGAACAAGAAGGTGCTTTCACATGAATCCATTCCTGGGCATTTAAAAGCCGAAGTCTGATCTTGTCATCCTCCTTTCATCACTTGTCGAGCCATTTGTCCTCTCAACGTTTTGTCTCCCAGCCACAGGTTGTATCATCATCATCTTTGACCAGCATCCCCTGTTCTCGTTCTCAATCAGGCACCTTTGTCATCAACTGAAGTATTTCTTTCCTGTCGCCTGTGACAGCCAATTACTGCTGCTTAAATAAGAGGCAGTAATTGGAGAAGCTAAGGCTTCTCCACCAGTTTGGACAGCTCACACAAACAGGTGAAGAATATAGTCATTTCAACTCGATAAGAGGAGCAGTGCAAAATTAGTCTTACTTATTTAACTGATCAAGTCTGAATAAGACACTGCTGTGTAAACAACACTTCCAGATGGCCTTATCCTTCACAAGCCCATGTTCACAACCAACACTGTGAGTACTGTGGCCTTGGTTGCATTATGTAGAAACACATTATAACATGCTATATGAGTTTTCACAGCATGTTTGCAACATTAGCAAGTGCATGCATCATTGAGCAGTTGGTACCTGCTTAACAATGCATGCACAGTCAGAGTGTAAATTACACTGAACAATAATGAGGCGTTAAAGGTTGTAAAAGTGGAAAGGACAAATGGAACATATACTGTCGTGTCATGCATTAAACTAAAAGTACATTAAACAAGTCTTAAATAAACAGCTTCAATTTTTTGCTTATTCAGTATTTCTATTATAGGAAACATTATTAATACACACACACACACACACACACACACACATACCACTGTCAAACACACACCATCTGTCTTATTTATTCTGTTTTTTTTTTTTACCTCTGTGGTCTCAAACCCAATTTGCCCCTTGGACAATTTCACCTCATGGCACTGAGCTCCTGCGTCCGCTGCCATCTCTCATCTCTTGTCCCATCTCCCGTGAAGAGTCACATCCTGCTCCCATTCATTACGGTGGTCTCATGTGCATCACCTCCAGCGTAGCATGGCATCTCTGTGTCACACCTCCTCAGCTGAGTACGAAGAAGAAAAAAAAATCAATGCTAACCTCCAGCTACTCTCACAGTCAAATGGGTTGTGCTCTTGTTGATAAATCATGAATGTCCTGATATTTAAAGGGTTCTTCTTTTTTTGCTTCTAATAATCTGTGAGTAGAAACTGTTGTGGTTCAAGCGACTTATGACACGTTTAACCTCATGTGAGTGACGTCAAACGTCTGGTCCGCCTCTGTCGTGGGCACAGGCCATCCACTCCGTGAGCTGGCACCATGAAGGGAAGCAGTTCATGTGCAGCCACTCAGACGGCAGCCTGACGATGTGGAACCTCAGAAACACCACCAAGCCATTCCAGGTCACCTTCCCTCACGGTGAGACACACCCACACTGCACCACTGCTTTCATTATTAACAGAATCCGCCCATTTATATGGATTCCAAGCTGAGGGAACTGGGTCATTAGGCTGCTCACTGACACACAAATAGGACACATACTGAAGGCTAAATCTTAGCATAAGGCCGAGAGAAAGTCTACGTTTATGCTCGTTTTAGACTAAAATGAGACTTTACCATTATCAAATCCTCGGGGCCCCTCCTGGTTATCCTGGCTTTGTTGAGCGGTGCAGCTGTGTAGAGCCATTAGCTCAGTATGATTCAAACCAAGCTCTTTGCCAAGTGTTTTCACATTGAGAGGGCATGACAAAGCAAATCTGGCTCTGAGTTGAGAACAGTGGGTTGAATGATTTCCACTTCATACCCAGCCCTCAATCCTCTTCTGCCAACATGTCCTCCCTTTGTCTCTCCTCTTCCTTGCACACCACTCTTACATTGCCAGATATCTGGTGGGGAATAATTCCTCCTCTGAGTTTTAGATATGTGATCAGAATCACAAAAAGAGTGAGGCGAAGGGGAAGGTTGTGGGTGATGAATGCTGAGGACAGCAGAGCAGTCCCTAAGACACGGTCAAACACCAACCCACTGTCCAGACAAAGCAAGTGAGCAAAGGAGCAGGTAAATTGAGACCTGGAAATAAAAGACCTGCATGTTGCTTTCTGCATTCTACTACTCTTTGATATTTTGTCCCCATATAATCCTTCACTAGGAACACAATAGTGAAGTTTTGATCAGTTGCCCATCTACTCGGTTCTTCAGTCTTTTCCTGTAATCTGGGAAAACAAAAGACCTGGGTTGGGTTAAAGACACTAAAGCCATGGCTATCATATTTTTTTCCTCTGGTTTCGGTTCAGAAAGGAAATCGTTGTCCAGCCACACTCTAGTTTCAGCTCATGACTGCTGTTTGGTGGAAGATGTAAATTGCAAATCCGGATTTGAAAGGCTTTTGCATCGAGGTCATGAAGTTTTCCTTCTTGCTTTATTTTCACCAGGTAACAGTTAAGTTTCAGCTGTGCTGGGTTTAGCATTAGGACTGCATTTAAAATCGCTGCATTCAAGTCAGCGAAAAGCAGCAGGCGCAGAGAAAAGCTTTGCAGTTCACAGTGATGTTTTCAGGAGGTGCTGGGCTTTTGTTCAGAGCACTTTGTCCAAGAGGCGAGAACCCAAGGTCCCTCTGCCTTCCAGCTGAGACACTTCCTCTTTATATCTAAAGCAAAATCATTTCACTTTGTGAAGCAGTTGAAAAATAACTCTCTGTAAAGCGTCAACTCTGATGTTCGTCTGCTACTCTGACGGTTCCTGAAAGGGAGAATTGGAAATCCTCCACAGTGAAAATAATAAGTATAGAGGGAACAGGGATAAAAACAGGATTGATTCTCTGGAACTTTGTTATGGTGACTTATAATGAGACACATACTGTGCTTGTCACGTTTATTCTGTATCATAACTACCAGGGTCACAGCTATTAATGTAGTTATCCTGTAATGGTGAAAACTGAGATTATTACATTAATTGTATCATCTTTACATGTTGTTCATCATTTGATTTTAAGGTTCTTTTGCTTGTTTTTAAATGTCTTAACAGTCTCGGCCATTCTTACTTATCTCACTTGCTTTTACCATTTCAACAGACCAGAGGCAGGTTTTACTTGTTATGGTCCCCGACTGTGGAACAGCCTGCTGGAGAACCTCAGGCTTCTACTTGTTGTTTTAGCCTCCGTGAGGCACTTGTATTGCTTTTATGCACGAAAAGTGCCATATGAATAAAATTTGATTAGATTTGATTTGTTCTTTTCTCCACGTCAGGTAAGATACAGAGGGATGGGAGGAAGGAGTCATGTAAACCTATCCTCAAAGTGGAATACAAGACCTCAAGGAGCAGGTGTGTTTCTAAAGCAGATCCACATTTCCTGAATTTCATTTCATCCGACGTTTGATCACAATCAACTGTGAAGTTAGTCTTTGTCCTGCGGTTATTTCATCATCTCGTGAAATAACGAGAACATTTGGCAATGTTACCCCAGACAGTGATAATCACAAGCCTCCAATAGAAGCAGAAAGCAGTTATGTTTTTGGCAAAGTATTATTTTGTAATTATAGTCTCTTAAATTGTGCTTATGGGCCAAGAGGGGAGTAAAATTATACATGATTACACTGTGCTTTTAAACCAGTCTCCAGCTGGTTCATTCTTTTGGATCACTTCCACAGCAGCAGAACCGGCACAGAGATAATAAAACACTTTATGTGTTTGGGTTTGTAATTAAGCTCACTTCAGAGCGCATTTGCTTTATTTCAGCCTGAGAGGTCACTGTGGCTGTTACATCGCAGCCTACAACTGTGTGGAATGGCCTGTAGTCCTGAAAACTTTAAGCATCTATCATTCAGTTAGCGTCACACAGATTCATAGCTTTAAGCTTTAGTATTGCTTTTTTTTTAGTCATATGCATAGTCAGCTTTAGCTGCTAACATTTCGCAGCCCGAGACGAACCCTAGCTAACGTCCTGTTCTACCTCCATGGCAGCGAGCCTTTTATCGTCTTCTCTGGGGGACTGTCGTACGACAAGGCAGGACGGCGGCCGACGTTAACCATCATGCACGGCAAAGCCATCACCGTGCTCGAGATGGACTATCCGATTGTCGAGTTCATGGTGCTCTGTGAGACTCCTTACAACAACGGTGAGCGTGCAGAGACCAACACAGCTGGGGGGCTGTTTGTGGAGCTTATGGCAAAAATAAACCATCTAGCCACCAAACAGCCACTGTTATAGTAAAAAACAACTCAAAGGAGAACTCATCATTGAAGTTAGACCCAAAATGTCTCATGCAGTGTTCAGATTACATCCAATACTGTCTTAATTCTCTTGTGTTGTGTTTGGGTAATAAAAACAGGGATTACACTAAAGGCACTGATGGTGAAAAAATGCATTTAGTTAAATGAAAAATGATGGTCTAACATATTTGGTTGTTGAGCTTTATCCTTTTCAGTTTGGCTTTGTATGTTACAGAGGTGCAGGAGCCTTCTGCAGTGGTGGTGCTCCTGGAGAAGGACTTGATTGTTGTGGATCTGACACAGAGCAAGTACGCGCTTCATACACTGTACACGGCATAGTGCCAGGACACATGCTGGCCGCTAAGCTGCACAGGACTGATGGCAAAATGGACAGAGTCCCGTTATACGATGCCAGTTTTTGACATGAGATGACCTTGTATCACTTCCTGCAAAGAGCCAACAGCAAAATGCAGGGATGCAAAATGCAGGGATGAAGAGCTAACAGTGTCATTCAGATCCATTCTAAAGAGCACAAACAGAGGTGATAGGCACCACTTTGCTGTCACGGTGCAAATAAATGAACTGGTTATCGTGATGATATCAGGACGATATGAAGATGTAAGGTGAATTCAGAGTTTTGAAGACTAACACCTAAGCCATGCAAATACATTTAAATAGCAGCAAACCACTTATCTATTAATTAGGTCACTCAGTAAATTGGGTGAGCTAATTAAAGTTTCAAGACATAAATATCTTCTGATAAGGCTTAATGTAATTTTAACATGTCCGAACTGTGGACAGGGTCAGATCGTTGATGAGCTGCTAATTGCAGTTAAATGGATAATTATCAGGCAGTCAGTGGCCTGCACAGAGAGGCTGGAGTTTTATACTTTTTAACTATGCTCGTACAAATAATTAGACAGTTAAAAAATCTGTAGTATTTGACATTGTGGGACTTTTGCTGAAGACACACAAAAATCCTCACCTGCAAGGAGGTGTTTTAAATCAAGGTAGATAAATAAATACCTGTCCACTCTTGGTGGTCCATTGGAGGTTATCAGTTGTTATCAGTGTGTTAGACAAATGTCTACTGATAACCTTGTCCATTATAACTTGAGCTTTCATCTCTGCTTGTTCTGTGTGATGCAGCTTCCCAGTCTTTGAGAACCCTTACCCCATGGACATCCATGAGTCTCCAGTTACCTGCACGGCTTATTTTGCAGACTGTCCCCCCGATATCATACCCATCCTTTACTCTATAGGAGCTAAACACAAGAAGACCGGCTACAGTCAGAAGGTAAACTTCTGATTTCTTTCAGGCTCTTGTTTGTAGCAATAATTAATTCCTCTTCAAATGTTTGAGCACATTTCGAGACTTGTGGTGGAAAAACAGGTTTATTCCCAATATCTCTGTTTAATGCAGCCAGATCGCGAAAAGGTTTTTTCCCAAGGTTGCCAAAATTAAACTGTAAAACGAAGGCTGTTCAGTAATTACCGAGAAAAGTCAGCCTTTCATTGAATTGCTGTTAAAATAAAAAATAATAAAGATTCTTCTTGTGTCCATGTCAGGAGTGGCCCATCAGTGGAGGCACGTGGACGTTAGGCTCCCACACCTACCCAGAAATCATCATCACTGGGTGAGTAAGAGACACTGAGGGAAAGTCCAAACACCTAAAAAAAACGTGTTTCCACTTCATTTCAAATGTGAACTGATGGGGCTCTAAGCTAAATATAAATATCCCTTTCTTTAGGCATGCTGATGGATCCATTAAGTTTTGGGATGCATCTGCAAGTAAGTCTTCACTCTAAACTTTACTTTCCCTCCTTCTCATTGTCCCTGAGTCCCTGATTTTGTTCATCTCTGGCTTTTGTCACACGGCATGCTTCAGTACACACTATAACCGCTCAAGCTCCATGGCGAGTAATTTTAGATTGGCCATGGGCTCAGGAATCAAAGGTAGTTAATGGCACAGTCTTGATATGAGATGCTCCACAAGAGACGAAGCACATTGCCCATTATCATGTTCACAGATGAGTACATCATAAATACCAAGCATGCAAATGTGCGTTTTCCTCATAATCTCGCTGTCTGTGGATCTGTGGGACGTCGGCGGATGAAATTTCTTTTGATTGCATCACATCTGATGTTGCCATCTTGACATCGATTGAGAGCAGCTTCGCTCAGACTTCCCCTCACCTCCAGTGACTCTCCGAGTTGCAACTCTACAAAGCATAGTTCAGAGTGCACTGAATAGTTACCAAGGTAATAATATACCAAAATGGCAAAATGTATTCATCAACAGGAAGTACAGCGTACTGAAGGGATGGTTCACCACAAAACTTGTATTCACCGCTATGTAAGCTAAGATTCGAGTGTGGGAAGTGGTGTACTTCCACCACAAGGATGTTCTTCTTTCTGTATTCACTGTGTTCAATTTCCTCTCACAAACACGTCTCTGACCAGTCACGCTGCAGATGTTGTACAAGTTGAAAACGTCCAAAGTGTTTGAGAAGCCAAAGCCTGGTGAGGGCCGGGCTGCCGATCTGGTGGAGGAGGACCCTTTCGCGGTTCAGATGGTCAGCTGGTGCCCTCAGAGTCGCATCTTCTGTGTGGTTGGCATCTCGGCTCACGTCATCCTCTATCGATTCAGCAAATACGATGCAAACACTCAGATAGTGGTGAGTGAAATCCCACTGAGCAAAAGGGAATGCATCCTGATGATTCAGAGAGCCTACTGTGACTTCTTTCCTCACCCCTGTGATCACAGTTAAAGGCAGACCTTGTCAAAGTTCAGCCAACATTGTTAAAACATGCCTGTCTTTTGTCCCCAGTGTCTAGATGTACGTCTGCAGTGCGAGTCTGATGATGTCATCACGCCCTCTGAGAACGAAAACAATCCATGCTTCCCAGAGCCCGGCTCCCACTCTCCCCAGTCCCAACACACAGCTAGCCCCGGCAGTGGAACACCAGAGGGAATCAAAGACAGCGTCCCCTGCCTCAAGTAAGACCCACTTCACTGCAACTGTTCAAAACCCTGTAGACGAGTTCTGAAGTGTGGACCATCCAACACTAGGATTGAATGGTTTTTGTACCCACAACTTATTTGATCAGAGGTTTTTATTTCTATGAGAACAGTAATCCAGAGTCAAAAACATATACACATATTATTATTATTATTATTATTATTATTATTGGTGGTGGTGGTGGTGGTGTTGTTAGATTTTTTTCTTGGATATTTTTAACAAGACTGAATTGTTTTGTCACTTCTTTAGCATGGACATTTCCATAGTATTCTAGATTCTACAGGTCCTAGGTTTATTCGAGGTTCCACGTGTGTCTGTTCCAGAGTGAAAGACCGGGTGGTTCGGGTCCCCCCTGGTTACCAGGCAGAGCTGGTCATCCAGCTGCTATGGGTGGATGGAGAACCTCCCCAACAGATCACCACCCTGGACATCAACTCAGCCTATGGCCTGTAAGTCACAAGAGACGAAATGTGGACAGAGCAGCTTCCTCTTTACTCATTTTCTGTCAGATTGCCGTGTGGAAAGCCACTGATTGCCAGTTGTTATAAGTATCCTTAATGGAAATCTAGTATTAATATTCAAACACAGCGGGGGCAGTGTGAGATAAAGACCCTCGATGTGAGGTGGAGTAAATACATGAAAATATCCCAGGTCATTTCATAGTGTTTGATTGTGCTACGTGTTGCACCTAAATCCGCCGATATCTTCCTCTATCATGTCAATACGTGTGTGTGTGTGTGTGTGTCGGTGCACATGCTTGTTCCTCCTCACTGTGTGTGTTTACGTACAGTTTGGCGTTTGGGAACTGCAATGGCCTTGCAATAGTGGACTACTTGCAGAAAACCATCCTGTTGTGTATGTCGACACTGGATCTGTACGGAGCCACCGACCCCTACCAGCGCCTTACCCGCTCCCCCCGCAGGAACAGACAGTCCACCTCAGGTGACACACACATACACACACACACACACACAACCACTCACCTCTTGGATTGCCCCACTTATGTGCCTGTACACCACTAACACTCACTGTGCATCAATGTGAAAAGGTGCTATTACATGCACACAACTGTATCTTACTGCTTCATTTGTTTTCTCTCTTCCTTTCCACTCGCTCTCCTTCCTTCTCTTTCTGTCTCCTTCCTCTGGCTCACTCCTTCTTTCTAAGGCTCAACTGATCAATCGGGTACTCAACCTTAGCTACACCAAATCAATGATGAGGGTGGTCTAATTACTTTTCTTGTATAATTGAATCAATAGCACTGCTCTCAAGCCCCTCACTCTTTCATAGTTGGTAAAAAAAAGTTAAATTTCACTCAAATCCAACACCAAAAGGACAGAATTCATTATCTCCTAAAGCTCCTCAGAAAGATACGCAGTACTATACAATGACTTCAGCTGGCCAACAGGATGAGGTTTCAGCTTAGATTTGGTGTAATTCCTCTAGTGGCGAGAATTATTAAAGGGATAGCTCGTCCAAAATGTGTTCATTATCTACTCTTCACCAATAGAGGGGTGGGTGAAGTGCCTGACTACCACAAAAACACTTCGAGTTTCATCCACTACAACTGAGCTGGTGACTCTTTTTTCAAAAAAATAAAAAATTCCATAACCTTCTCCTAGTCTCCTAATAATAATAATAGATTATATTATACTACTATATATGTGTATCAAGCCTATATTCCTACATAGCAGCTTTATATTTCATTGAAGTATTTTTGACTAATTAACTCTGAATTTACAAAATCTAGTCTTTAATCCCAAACCTAGTCAGACAGTATTTTATATTTAGTATTTACCTACAAATTAAATTAATTGTTCACAAAGAGTTCTGCATCAGTCCACCTATTTTCCTTCTCTCATTGCTCTGTTTCTCTCACACTATAACATACATACACTCAGTGAAACACTCATGTGCCTGTCACGGGTCTGTACTATGGGATGAGGTGCATGTGAACAGGCTGCGTGTCATTCCACGTGGGCATTTTTATGCATGTTATCATTTGGTTTCTCTGTCCTTTCTGTTTCTAGTCCTGCTTGAGCATAGAGCTGTAGTGACAAGCCACAGAGGTGTCGTTGTACTTCCTGACCCCTGCCTCCCTTTGTTCTGCTCCACACTTGGCTGGTGACGGTCTCCTGTCACGAAGGCAGCCTCTTTCTGTAACGACATTCAACCCTTGCCCCAACCCTCAAATCACACTTTGATTTGACCCCACACTGACATTTGGATGTGAGGGAGAAGCAGCTCTGATTGTTTGACATTTCAAATGTCTAAGGACTCTTAAGCAATTGAAAGTATGTGGAAATGCTTCATACATCCTCAGGATTTGGTGAAGGGGAATATCAAGTTCGATGGACTTTGAACCTTAGAGCCAAGGCTCCATTGTTGCATTATTGACTACCGCAGCACTTACTGTTCCCAACGTCCGCCTTTGTTAAAGTCTTTCCTCACTGGCTCTTTAAGATCAATTTTGAGACTGAGGGGAAGATAAAAACAGGCGCCTGTGCCCTTTTCTCTCCACCCCAGGAGGTGGTGTTATGAGCTCAAGCACTCGCTGTGCTGGAGATAATATATTTCTGAAGACAAAAGTTCAAAAACACAGTCGACAGAAAAAGTGAAGTACGCAGCACATGTTAATCCACCTTAAAGCTTAAAGCAAAAGCAACTATTTTTGGAGCGTTGCAACTTATGATGAGAGGTTTCTGTCTTTCCCACAACATGTTTAGCTGTTCTCACCACACACATGTGTATGTGCATCTCTCTCTCTATATATATACACTATACATGTCAGTCGAGTCTAATGCATTCATTTCATGAAATGTTGCTCTAGTGTACTGCACATGTACACTATAGAAAATAAGCATATGAACAAATTAAACGTCAGCCGATGAATTGCTCTGCTAGTAATCATATGTTCCCTGATAGCACAGTACTTTACACCCTGTGCAAATGAGCCATCATGTCAGCATTGCCAGGGTCTGCAGGACCAGGGGGTATTTCTTGTCTGTCCTCCCCCTGACACTAATGCGGTTGCTGCTTGCTCTCACTTTCTTTTCCACTCTAAGCCTGTGTGTTCTTCTCTCTCCCCTTCCCCTCCCCTGTTCCTCCCCTCCCTTCCCTAAATCTGAAAATATTACAACTACTTCATTAACCCATCCAACTCCCCCCCCCCCACACCCTTTTCTATTATTTCTATCTTCTGCCCTACCCCACCTCTCCTTTTTCTCATCTTCTTTCCCTCTTGTCATCCTCCTCCTCCTCCTCCTCCTCCTCCTCCTCCCACCTCATGGTGACTCTGTGGCTGCTGGTGTGGGCATGTGGGCCTGCTGACAGACTTTTGCATGCGTGGCCTGTCTAACTTTTATTCAGATTCAAAGAAAAGGATCCGTACATCCTATCAGAGTAAGTCAGGCCTTCCTGAAGGCTGGGGGGGAGGGGCTCTGTGTTCCTGTGTGTGTGTGTGTGTGTGTGTGTGTGTGTGCGGGATGGGGAGGATGGGGCAGTGTTTTGTTGGAACATACAGTTCTAGGACAACAAGGTTGATAGAAATGGTTGCCGTAGAGATTGGGAAGGGTTGATGTGGACTAAAAGCCAAGGGACAAACCAAGGAGATGATTGGAAGGGGAGTGGCTGTTCCTGGTCGTACGGCAGAATATTATTTCTATATAAAACGCGTATGATCTATTCCAGTCATGTCCAGCAGTATGTCCTTTGCAGAAAGAGAGCCACTCTAACTGAATCCCAGGGCAGTTATAAATATTAGATGATGCACATGATGTATATGTTAGGTGAAGGTTAGTCAGTGGGTGAAGGAAGCCTTGTTCACGCACTGGGTCTTTAATGTGTATTTTGAATCAATGATTACAAATGAATTTTTCATTGTGTTCTCCAGCAAAGTCTGAGTCACACTTCTGGTGCCTTCAGTCATCAAAGCCAGTGTCAGTGACTGAAGGGAAAATCTGCATGAGGAAGAATGAATTGACTCACTCACTCTGAGACACGATGAACACGGCTTTAAATCCCCAAAGGAATTAGACCTTTCAGCATTTGTGATGTTTGTTTATTTTCTTGTTTTACTGGCCTGTGCTTGGTGCATGATCATGGATGTTTGTTCTGTTTTGTACTTTGATCGTATTTGCCACTTTCTGTTGTCATGTAACTGGACTGAAAATTGAAACTAAGATTTATACATTTCATGACTTCACTGTAGTGCAGGTAACATCTGTATTCAGTACTATTGCAATATTTGCAATAATACTGCAAATGTAAGTTACCAGAGAGGATGAGTTTCTTTCTTAGGGATCCATGTAGTTGACATCAAACAAGCCGACTGCTTTAAAGTCTGAACGATTGACACGATTGGAATAATCTGACAGACTCTGTGTTCTCTGCCCCCTCCTCCTCTCGGCCGCCATTGGCTGCCGCAGGCCTTACTGAACTCTCTGACAACCAGCAGTCCGTTGACATGGAGAGAAGCAAGTCACCCACTTCAGGTAACCTGCTCACACACACACACACACGCACACACACACATTCCAGCCAGTGCAAAGTCCATCTCTCCTGTCATGAAATGGGAATTGCTGTGTGGAGCTTTGCTGGGAAGACACTGTCTTTAGATTTGAAGTGTGCAGCACGTGGACACGTCACCCATCACCAGAGCACCTGCACTTGATGAGAACACCAGCTGTTGTTCAATCTTGTTGTGTGTCTAGTGCGAGAATCGCTGAAAAGCCCTTCAGATGGAAAGTTGTTACTGAGATGATGTTGTTATTATGCCCGGCTGCAGCATGTTGTGGTCTGCCCGATGCTTTCTGTGACAGGCTTCCAGCTGGTTTCCTCTGCTGCATATTGATTTTATGATTTCTCCACTTTCCTCCTCCCTTCGCGCTCTCTTTATGGATTTCTAATTTTGGCTTTTATGCCACTGGACTGAGTGATGGGTTCTGTGCGGTTGTGATAAAATCTCTGGTTTGAAGAGAAAGCAGGAGAGCTCAGCAAAATGTTCCTGGATGTTAGAAATCCAATAGAGATTGTGTTTATTCCTCAAGCTGCACCACCTCATACCACAAGTGACACAACTGTTTAAAGTCTGTAGAAGCCACAACTTCTTTATCTGCGATGTCAGTAATGTACTAAATAACCCATAATCCTCAGGGGTAGTAGCTGTGTTGCTGACTGTTGGTTACCATGAAAATGTTACCTGCAAATGTGAAAGTCATGATGGCATGATTCAGCGTGGTGGTGAAGCATCAGAACTCAGGTCCTGCACTGGAGTGTATTGCCTAACATATGTTGGCCTTGAACCAATGGTTTCATGGTCATGATTGGTTTTCTTCGTTGGTCGGCCTTGCCTTCTTTCTACTCTTTTGAAATGCCAAAGGAGAAAATTCATGAGAAATCTACTTGTGGGTCGTCACCGGTCCCTTATATAATGATGGCTTAAGCCTCAGTTGTATGTTTACTTTCAGCTAACGTCAGATATGAGCTGAGGTGCAGGGGCTGACGACCTCGAGTTGATAAGAGGTGGCAGTAGCCTGCATCATTTTCCAAGATCAAGGCTTGAATATCCGTCTGAGACGAGATCAGAACAGTTCTCAAAGCTGCTGAAATATGTATTTTTATCATCCATAATACATCCTCAAATCCTCCTGTGAGCTGCTCCAAGTTAAATATTTTCTGGCATAGTGGAGCGTAGCTTTGCTTGACTTGATTATGATAAAACAGAAATGCTAACTTGAATGGTTTGATGACCCAAACAGTGTAAATGCAATCAATGTTTGCCTTATGTTGTCACTTGGCTGAGGTTTCAGGCTCAGCCTTCAGATATGATGATATTAGATTGGAAGTCAAGTGAGAGATAAGATGCGAGGGCTGTCTTGTGAATAGCTTTACCTGTGAGTGAGTGCATGCAGCAGATTAGAGATTAAACTGCCAGGTTCTCTAGAGAATATAGAAGTTGCTTGGAGACAGTGCAGATGAATGAGATTATGTTCACGATTGCAGAGGGGGGAAGAAAAAAAAATCAAACACATAATTGGAGGAGAAATTAGAACATTTCCCAGCAGGTGTACTTGTACGTATGGTGGGAGACCACGCTATCTCAGAATTCAGAATTTAAAGGTCAAATGGAGAGAGTGTTAGTGTGTGTAAATAAGCCAAGCAGTCATGCTGTTTTCTCAAGGCTCCGTCTGTCTGTCTGCGTCATGTCTTTATTTTCCAAGGTATTTAAAACCAACCTGATTTAACCTGGGATGTGACTCGTGTTTGCATCATGTTCAGAACATTTTAAACAGTTGATACATATAGTATGAAGTACTCAAAAACAATGTGTAAAACTAATGAAGTACATGGTCATCCTATTTAGTGATTCATGGCTCTTCTTGTAATTGACTTAGTTTATTGTTATTTTTTGGAAACAAAAAATCTGAACCACATTTGTAGGAAGAGAGGGCAATTGGTGGCAGGGTTATACAGAAGCTGTGTGTGGCACTCAGCGCTGATGCATAATAAGGATTTCACTCTGGGCAAATTTAAAATGTTGTGTTGTGATTTATAGAGAATTAAATCTGCTGGGATCTATTATGGTTCAGGCCACCAGGAGCTCTGAACCTGAGCTTCACCTCTGTCTTACCACTGGTGAGCGGCTCCAGTCTTGGTTCGTCTTTTAAAGACCCCTATTACCAGAGTCAAGCGGACGCAGGAATGCTTTCCTTCTGAAGTTCCTGCAGGGGATATTTGTGGGTTCTCCCTTAGGGATGAGGGCAGTTCTAAAGCTTTCAGGCACCGCTGGGAGGAGGTGAGGACACTCAGTGAAAGACCTTTAACACAAACCCCTGGCATGACTAGGGGACAAGGCGGAGGCCGACCCAGGTCTGCTTGCAGAGGATTTGTGGGTAATCTCTTTACAAAGCCATTGTGCAAAAATCACTGTGTATCTGTCTGGCCTGAGAACTCCTGAGGTTCATCCTGGAGGGTGAGAGAGTTGGACTGAAGGGCGTCAGGGAATACCTACTTCATAGAAAGAAGAACATATAGATCTTATTCTTCTTTTTATGCAGAGAACCAGGTCGTGGAGTCAAATGTCACCATTGTGTGATTGTGCTAGAGACGCTGTCTTACATTTTAAATGTGTCTGCTGAATCATCCGCAAAGATTCTACAGACTGAAAAAATAAAAACTTGATGATGTTCCTCAGTGGCAGATACATACGTAAAGAATGCATTGCCCAGCAGCACAAAAAGAACAATGCCTTCATCCACGGGAGGCTAGAAAGTATGACTCGACAATGACTCAGCGATCACTGTGGTTTTAATAACGTTCAGCTGCTCTGTGCAACAGGAAGAGGAGCTGAGCAGCTACATTTCAGATTTGAAGGACAAACAGCTTCCTCTTTTATTCTACTGTTTCTTTTCTTTCCGCGCTTTGGAGGTTATTGAAGTTTGATTGACAGTGATGGGCTGTACAAATAAACTGGCCCTGACTTGATTAGATGTCTCTCCTCATCAGCTCCCCTCCAGTCATGACCTGTGTTTATATTGCCCATATTAACAAATCACAGTTTGTCTCAACAAGGTGTGACTTCCCCTGCCCTTAGACCTGAACAAGAGTGTGGACAAGCTACTGATAGAAAATCCTATTAACGGAAAGAAAAGCAGAAACCTCAGATAGGGCTTTTCCACCAAAAGAACCAGGTGCTCGTTCAGTGCTAGTGCTTTGTTGGTTCCAATCACGTTCTTCCCGAGAACCAGTTTGGTTTTCCATCAGCAAATAGCCTGCTAAGCACCAGTATTTAGCACCTGGAGCCTGTTCTTTGTGGGCACCAGTTTTGAGCTAGCACCAGCTCAGTGGAAAAGCCCTAAGAGAGAGTCACATGTAACTGAACACATCAACACAATTAAGATAAAAAAATGGAATAAGAAATAAAAAAATGTGTGTATATATATATATATAATGGAAAGGTGTGTAAATGTTTAATATATTTATGCATTCAAGTTCAAGGTGTTTTTATTGTCATTTCTCCATAAGTGAGACACATACAGCATTTCTCAAGGGCCCGTGGTGTTGCAGTAAGTGTTAGTATACAGACAGTAGACAGTGTTAGTGGTAATCTAAAGTATAAAAAACTGTATAAAAAATAGGAAATAAAAATGTAATAAAAAAATTAAATAGAAAGAAGTATAACAATACACCATAGGGTATTATATATACCACAAGAAATAAAACAGAGAATAGTATAACTAATACACCATAGGATATTAAATATACTCATATTAAAGTATATACTCATATTAAAGTATATTAATATGCCAATAAGGCACATAGAACATAAAACATACAGTTTTTTTTGTTTGTTTTTTGTTTTTTTTTTTTCTCAAGGCTTGCAGTGCAAAAAAAAGCATGTAAACATGTAGGGGTGCAAACATGTTAAAGTGACGGAACATGTTAAAGTGACATAGACCATTTTTAATTGTTGTATATGAGCAATATCATTGTAAATACTTATTCAGTGTCTGGTTGATCCCTATTATCCAGGGCACAGAAACCTGCCGTGTAATATTTGATATATTTGTTCAGTCAGCGTTGTTAGCCTCTTATTCCTATGAGGTTAACAGCACCAGGGCAAGATGCTCTTTGCTGTCCCGCAGAGTCTTTCAGCCTTGTGATGTTGACGAGGTCACGGTCATTCTGTCCCATTACAGTCTGATGCACTGTTGCATTTGCTTCAAGTGAAGGCAGAGCAACACTTGATATACATGAAAGTGTTGATTTTAGTATCATTTGTTTGTGCAGCTTTTGACAGCTTAGACAAATTCAACAGTACCTCGAGGATGGTGTAAATGTATTTTAAGTGGTTATGGCGGCAGATTCATGAGGCAACACTCATGTGCTGTGCCTGACAGGTGAGGGGTCCACGGTTTGGTTCCTCCAGCTCTGTGGTCATTAGAGGCTGTCCGGCTGATCCTGGCACACCAGGTGTGCTGTGTGGTTCAAGGCCCTCTACAGACAGAGGACAGCCAGGCAGCGTCCTGATTCACTCCATGTGTCAATAAGCACCGGCGTCTCTTGCCTTCTTAACACATATTCCCCCTTCTTGCCTATTTTCTATCTAACCTTTCGTCATCAGGTCCAGTAATTGGTCCTTCTCCTGCCAGAAAGCTGGCGCCCTCCACTCCACTCTGTTGTTGTTTGAGATTATGAATAACATTTCCTTAGCTTTATCCCACGTGTGTCTGCATCAGGGCTAACTTGACCAAACATGTGAGATGGACTAACAAGCTGAGACGCTGTGATGGCACCCTGACCCAGCGGGATATATTTAGCAATGGGCACATGAGGAGAGGAAGGGTGGAGGAAACAGCTGCAGTTTTAGTGCCGCCTGTGACACGCAACTGAGTTTGATCAAAATTTGAGGCAATGCATCCACAGGTTTAACCTGTAAATGGCAGGACACAGTTTTAATCACTTAATTTCCAGCAGCATCAATAATACAGAATATAAGAAAATGTAATAATAGTAGAGAGAAATAGAGAAAAAATATAATATAAGAAAACAAGATATGTGCTTAGTAAGGATGGATATGCTGTGTCTGGCCATGTACAGAATAACTATATTGGTAGTATGCTGCCAGCATGACTGAATCCCTCTTGTTATAACAGACGTGCAGTCTCAGCTGACGGGAGGGAATGGCTCACATGTTGTCCAGCACTAAGGCAGCTCACGAGAGACAGAACAGGAGAGGAAAAAACAACTAACCTTTCTCAAACTCACAGCTCAGACTTCGATCATCGAACCATCACGGAAAAACGAACATAATTTCACTGTGAGTTCAGAGGAGTTACACAGTGAATACTGGAAAATGACAGCATAAATTGCTGGCTGTGTTAGATGGTGTTGCCTCAAGATGTGGATGGATCCATTTTAACAGTCAGGTGTTTGACGGTGCCTGTAAAACCTGATGTGTGTGTTTGGAAGTTAAGATGATTTGCAGAATTGCCTCAAAGCAATAAACATGATATTAATAATAAATACTGGGGACTGGCAGGCTGGATGCAGCTGTTGGAGAATAAGGGGAACTACCATGGAGATTAGAAATGTGATTAGCAGTTCTTTGCGTTAGTCTGTTTC
The DNA here is from genome assembly GCA_016785235.1 of Pseudorhombus dupliciocellatus. Classification (NCBI taxonomy): domain Eukaryota; kingdom Metazoa; phylum Chordata; class Actinopteri; order Pleuronectiformes; family Paralichthyidae; genus Pseudorhombus; species Pseudorhombus dupliciocellatus. Next base: position 6,064,211 of record JAFBJW010000311.1, read on the forward strand.
AGTGTCATATTGCTGGCTGAAGAGTATTGTCCTTTTTCTGCTGCTTCTTAACCTTTTGATTTTCAACCTCTTAACTGTGTTCTTCTTCTTGTTAACTCCAGCACTCTCCTCTTCCCCAGTTGCCCAGCTCTGTCTGTCTCTTAACCCCATGTCCCTGAAAAGTCTCTGTTCTGTTGGATCTCCTATTCCAGTTCAATACCCAACCTCCCTTCACAATGACCCACGCATCCTGCCCGAGCCTGTGGCCAGTCTGAGAGCCAGCCACTGCAGTCCAGTCTTTTACTTGCTGGACAATGGTAAGAGGAGGGATGTCTCAGGGATGTCAGCCTCTTCATGGACATCTGCTTGTGGCTTTTATTTTATGGCAAAAGGAGGGCGGGAGGGAGGGAGCTGGGTTAATTGGGTTGTTTTTGGACAGGTAGTTCAGTGTTGTACCTTGCATGCCAACTTTGCTTCCGCACTGCGAGCAACTCTATCAGAGAGACGCCAGGAGTCCCTTCATTCACTACACAAGCACGGAGGAAGGGGTGTGGAGTTAGGGTTGGGGGGGGGTTAGGTATTTCAAATAAAACTGGTGGCTTTGAAAGCGCTAGGCTACAGCAGCATCTTTCACGGTCATTGATGATCCAGAGCAAAGCTGATTTTCTCACTTGGTTTCTGTGAGACTCCTGTAAACACACACACACACACACGTACCATTGGAGCTCACAGGTTTTTGCCTTTGCGGATGTGCTATTGAGAAACAATATCACATTTTCAAAAACAATTTCTCATAAGCAGAACGCCGTCAGAGCCTCACACCACCACTGGGTGACTCAGATCAGCCATCAGACAGGTTGCTTGCAGTGTAAACAGGGACTGACTGTCCGCTGCTTCTTCGTCAGTGTCTTCCATGCTTTTGTGCGGACCGCTGATGGTGTTGTGTTGTCTGTCTGCCCCAGTGGCAGTGGGGGGGGCAGATGTTGTGATGTTTGTTGTATGTGCCAGATTGGGGATTGGGGAGTGGTGCAAGGCAGGCTGGGAAAGAGGAAGGGGCTGCATTTCTGCCGGGTGCTTCCCCTCGCTGTGCTTCATTCTCTGTGATGTTAATCATCGTGCCGTCATTGGAACCACACCTCTTTGTGACCAAAGGACAATATGCTACTTTAGCAGGCCGTGGCGCTCCGATTGTCTCTAATTGTGTCTTTGTGATTGTGTGTCAATAAACCTGCAATCTCATCATGTTGTCCTCTGCGCTAACATTCATCACTGTCTCATTTCTAACCAGCTGCATGGTGGCCACTAAGTGGCCAGCTGTGGTGCTGATAAAAAATGACTTTGGCTTGCTCAGTACGTCTACATCAGTATTGTGGCCTGATCCGATCCAAGCATCACAGCCTTTATGGATTCTGTAATTCAGTTCATCGGCCTTGTTCTACGGGGCGGGGTCTGTTATCTGTCAGAAAAACTTAAACCTGCTATGGTCTTGCACAGGGGGCAGCGCATTCCCGCCTCAGTCAGACAGTTTGTCTTTCCATCCGGAGTCAGACGTGGCCTTTTGCAGTCATTTCACCTTGGGAATGCGACTCAAACAAATAATGAAATGAGTTCACAAATGGAGTTATTCAAACACAAACTGTTGGCAAACGTGTTATATAAAAAGTAAAACTGTCCATGCACATAAGTCAATGCAATATCATTATCCATTATTTAGAAGAATCATTCAAAACTGTTGTTTCTGAACTGACCAGATGTAAATGAGCATGTCATGGTCATGAATCTCGGGATGTGCAGTGTTGGCTGCGTGTTCTTCATGTTCACAACCAACATTTTATGAAATGTTAATTCAGCCACTGAGCTGTTAAACAGAGGAACCATCTGTCTGAGCCTTGTTTATTATGAGAACATTGACTCTCACTGCAGCCCGAACACTGCACACTTTATTTTGTTGCCGCAGCGGCAGCATCTGCTCCCCATGGTTCATTATGAAGCAAACACACACACACACACATCTCATCTATTATCTCATTAGCGACACTAATCTGAAATGCTTTACTTATTCCCTTAAAAACATGTAACAGAGGTTCATTGATTGCCGAATTCAATTAGGGCACCATGCCACCCATAATTTCCTCCTCCGTCACCAAGGAAATATACGTTTCCTCAAAATGACCTTTGGTGCTCAGATGAGTACGTTGTCCTTCAATGCAAATAAGCCGCATGAATGGAATGAACCGTGTGACATTAAAGCAGATTAGAAATAGTTTCACCATTTCCGCCAGTCAGCCCCACGTCCTCTGGTGCAGAGTGATTCAACATTTTTCCTTATACCCAGATTTTTTAAAAATAAATAATGTTTCAAGACAACTCAACTCATGCTGTTTTTCCATGTGGTCCTGTACTGAATCAGACGCCATCTTCTACAAAGAAACAATACAGCATTGGCTTCTTTATGAAAGGAGAAACAGACTCATGACATCTCAACTCTGACCTTTGCAGTTCTCCACTTGCTGCAAAATACTTGCAAAATGTTTACACAAGTTATTTTGTTCCCTCCAGTGTCTGGTTTTTGACACCCTGCAGTGTCACTCTGTTTGTCTGTGCTTCCATGTCAGACATCCCAGGCCTTCGAAAATACAAAACACGCCTCTTTACGGAAACACATTTGGAATTAATCCGGAGGTTGACATCCAGGGCAAATTGAAGTATCTTGTTGCAGCTCAACAAGACGTTAGTTCTACTGCTCCCAGGGCCTGGATGATTCTCTGGAACATTTGTTTCGATGGGTATGACCAATCTCAAACATCTAGCAGGCAGCTCTGGCCTGGGACAACAATGGAGCATGCATTTCGAAATAAGCCTGCTATGTGCAACTGCACAAATTTGCATGTTCTGTATCTTTGTTCATTTGAATTGACTTCCATTTTGTTTGGTTTTACTTTTTGTTTTGTACTTTTTGGTCATTTTTTGTCTGAGATTAGTACGAGGCCCCTATAAAGTCCCAAATGACTATATTTTTTATCTCGTGCACGCAAGTTATAATTTTATGTGAACAGGTTACTACTTGTTGGCACAAGATGTTTATTTGAAGATGTGTCAGTCACTCAGATTGCGCACGCAGCCAGTCACATGGAGTGAAATGTAGTGAATCAAGTTTTATTTTTACTTTGCGCAAAATAATTTTTGTAGCTCTTGCACAGAGATACAGTGTTGGGGCCTGAGAAATAAGCCATCTCTTAAAGGCTATAAACACAAATGAGTGTTGTCTTCAAAGCTTCAGTGAGTCACATCTTTATTAATTACTTACTGTATCTGGACTTCGTAAGATAAATATTGTGTTCCCACTGCAACTTGTGTGCACAAGATAAAAACTTCATCTTCTGGGACTGCAGGGGCTGCGTAGATTTGTTTTCTTTATTTTAGTTTTTATTTTTTTTATTTAAAAGGATTAACTGGTGTTATGTTTCCTATTCTTTTGTTTCAGTAAAGGGGCCCGGCAGAAAGTTAAGTCTGCCAACAGATCTTAAGACTGATCTTGGTACGGTAGGCAAAAGCCAGAGGTTTTCATTTAATTTCCTTTGAATCATTGACTTTCTGCTTTTGTCACGTATCGTAGGCTTTAATGTAGCATTCGTTTGTTTTGTTTTTTTTCTTTTGTCAGTTTACTTGTCACTCTCTCCTGTTCAGGCAGCCCATGAAACTGCCGGCCTGACCCGTTCGCCCATTGTGCCCCTTTAATGTACTTTGATTTCAGTCTCCTGTGTTCGTTCCTTCTACATTTTGCAAGTGTTTTTAAAGGTGATTTGTAGCTCATGCCCATGTTTAAATTTGAGGCTTTCTCCCGCTTTCTCATGATTGGACCATCCTCTGATTTGAGACAACCTTTTCCTCCATTGACAGCCTTGCTCTACAGTGATTTGATCACTCACTCTCTCTGTCACTTTAACTGGACCATCTCTCTCTGAAACAGCCCTCTTTTCATTCTGACTGGATCATCTGCCTTACAGATACTGAGTGCACCCCCCCACCCCCCACCCATACATCTGCCACACATATATACACGTCACGCCCTCAGGTTTCTCTTCGCTTCTACATGCTGTCCCCTCAAAAGACCTCTGTTTGTTTCATTTGTTTTCATTTGATTGACATCGTTTGGGAGCCAGATCACCAAAAAATGGGAAAATAGCGAGCTTGTTTGCCCCTTTAAGCTTCTTCTGAGGTTAAAAAAAATGTTTTGTGTAAAATGGAAAGAACTAGATACTAATATTCGTTAATTAATTTTTACCTATTAATATTTTTTCCATCAAATCTTAATCTCGCTTGTCACTACATTAGGAATTTGTTTTTTTGGGGGGGGTTGGACTCATTTTGTGAGGACTATTTCTTGTGCAAGCATTAGTTTGAGTGTGTGTGTGTGTGTGTGTGTGTGTGTGTGGATACGTTGCCATTCTTTCTGTTATGTACTTTCCTGCAGAACGTTTCAGGGCAAAAGACTGATTGGCCGCATCTCAGTTTGAAACCCAGAGTGAGAAAACGTTAGAGAAACGCAGCAGCTTCGTCACGCAGCACTTGTATCAGCCGGCCCGATGCTAGCCTCAGTTTTCGATCCCCACCCTGCCTCTGCCTGTCCTACTGTGGCCCCCTGGAGCGTCTCATCTTCACTCTGAAACTCAGACGTTTGCAGGAGAAGTTCAGTGAGGAAGGTTTGAAAATACATAAATTAAAAAATGGGAAGCCTCTGTCTCATCTCCCTACCACAAGCGATTTGTTTTAACTTTGGTTTTTCTGCCACATAGATGTCATTCACAAAGACGAGGCCTGTTTTTTGTTTTGTTACTTGTCAGTGAGAGGAAGTGATAATAGACCCACTCAGGCATTTGGTGTCATGAAGCTGTAATTAACTGTCCGGGCAGCTTTTTCATCACATGCCAACTGAACTGCAGGAAACAAAGAACCGCAAAGTGCGAGCAGCCCACATCAAGTTGCTTTGCTTTGTCTCATTAATACGGTTTGACTCAAACAGAAAGCACAGAGCTTCCACTGTGCGTCCCTGAGGGGGAGGCCACGCAGAGCAGCGAGCCCAGAGAGTAACAAGTGTATCCTGTCAGCAGCGTCTGCACGACCAACTTAACTGCAGCAAAGTGAATGGACACTGGTTCATTCACTTTAAGCTGTTCGTCAAAGCCTTCAAAAGGGAGGAACAGTTTCTGCTAAAAACAGGGTCTTCTAACAATTCACAGAGGAGAGGGTAAACAAAGTGGACATGAAACAAGCCTGTTTTCTTTTTGATTTTCATCTCCCTCGCTCTCCTGGCACAGACTGGATGACTGCACTGCAGTTTGCCTCCCCACTTTAGCCACATTTCTTTTACCCCAGCATCTCTCTCTCTCTCCTTCCTGATCATAATGACTTCCAACCACTGTCTGACCCTTTGCAACCCACTCTTTACTCTTTTCCCTCCTTACCTTCCGCCATCTTTCTTAGTGACAATCTGATCTTGAACATCAGCTTGCTTCTCTAACACTGCGCAAATGTCCATCTTCATAGGTCATGTGATGTCCTATTGTACTGAAGTAATACGTCTAGATTTAAAAGAAAAGTGGTGTTACCTTTAAAGTGATGAAACAGAACCATTAATAAGCATTTTTGTTCCAATGATTTACCATGAGGTGACCTGTGAGGATGGACACTGCAGCCGTGGATGAGTTATGAATGAAATTCTCTCGATTTCCCTCTTTGTATTGTTTGCTAATGCTTTGCCGTTGTTACAGATCATGTCAATGGACATTGCACTAGCCCCACCTCCCAACCCTCGGCAGGGAAGCCTCGCGTCCCCATGGGTCCCGAGGGGCCACGGCTTACCCGCAGAGGCCCTGGCCGACCGCCCTTCCGCAAGGCCCAGTCCGCTGCTTGCATGGAGATCTCTTTGCCTGTGTCCCACACTGAAGGTGTGTGCTTGTCTTCCCACCCACCCCTGTTGCTAATCCTCTCTAACAAGTTCTCCCTCCCAGCAAGTGCATGCCTGCCTCTCGCCCTGCGGTAAGTGGTTCAAGGCCTGATACGCAGTTAACACAAGGCAAGTTCATGCTAATGCAAGTTAGCAGCTAACCAGCTGAACAACCCCCCCCCCCCCCCTCCCCCGGTGCCAGATTTCAACATTCAAGAGTCTTTATTGTTATTACACAGGATACAAGATGCAAGATAACGGAATTTCAAAAAGACTCCCAGTGTTAAACAGACAGCGTACGTAAAATAATGTATAGATGGTAGAGCAGAATAGCATTTCAATAAATACAGTATGGACATGAAGGGGTCTGAGCTGTCAACTAGTCCACTACACTGCACACCAACATTACTCGTCTGACTGTTACCACTTTAGCAGATCCATTTTACTACTTAAAGGCGTGTCCTGCTGCCAGTGGGCGTGTCTTAATCCAGGTTCTACATTTGTAGACGCAGCAATATATCCCACATATATTTCCTGCAGCTTGCATTAACATTGCCTCACAACATTTGGACGACAGGATGCAAGAAGGAGCTCTTGCATTGTGCTTCTTAACATTATTGCCTGTGTCAGCCCTGAAGGTGTGTGTGATTTTTGAGTGTATTAACTGATTAATTGCTTGTTATTCTGTTTTAATCCTCTGCATCCAATTTGTGCATCTATTTAACTTTGTAAGCAGCACTGAGGTGTTAGAAATGAATGATTTCCCCGTCCACTCACATTGTTCAGTAAAGCAAACACATTAGCCTTTTTTTTCCTTTCTTTTCTCGTTACTAGATTTGAGATGTTCTTTTAATCATTAACGGAGCTCACATGAGGTTTGTGTGGCCACACTGTCCAACTCTCTTGTAATCCACTAAGTTTTGAGAAGAGGCAGGCGTTTATATACTGTACTCCATGTCCTTGTGTGTGAGCATATATATTTCTTTGTATTGCAGTTCATGGATTCTTTTTTCCAGATTGAAATAGCCCATTAAGTACGCAGACAACATTAGAGCCCAATATGCACTCTGTCATTTTAACATTCTCACTGACAGATGTGACATATCTAAACTTCTCCCCGTTTGAGCCTGTTTAATTCACGCCCTGACTTCGACTTGCTCTGCCTGGAAATGGATTTGCCAAGTTCACCTCCTATGCCTGTGATTTGAGTATTTACAAAGGTGGGTGGATGTGTGCAAACATGTCCCTCTGTCTCTGTGTGATGCCTTAAAGCATTTGTTATCGCTGCTGGAGTCAGCGTTTACACAAAAAAATATCTTTGTATATCTTCCTTATCACACCAATCTGAGGGGTTCTTTAACACTCTGAAGGCTTCAAAGCCAATTTGATACCTCGTTTGTTTTTGGCCTATTGTTATGCGCATTTTTCACTGCCAGCAAGAAAGCTAATAATTGAATGTGCTGTCAGGTAAATACTTCAAATGACACTCCCCGCAGCGTCATTTTAAGACCCAGTTAAATGGCCTCTGTCAGGAACCTGCAACAACGTTTAATCGTGTATGAAATCTTGCACTTAGTCTGTCACTGTCAGGCGGCGCTGCAGGACAGCTATTGACTTTGAATAAACAATATCCTCCCTCTCAGGCCAAAGTGAGACACATCTGCCATCTTGACACTTTCCTGTAATATCGGACCTTTTATACCCCCTTCTGTACTCAGGAGATGTTTACTTCAGGCAAATCACAGGTTTTGAGATTTCCTTTGTTTTAACGCATGGTGGAAATAACAGATAGGACAGCAGACGACGATGACTCATAAAAACTGACAACTGTTATAATTAGCTGGACATTTGATACTCTATGTTGATTTTTTGCTTCAACAAATCTCCTTTTCTTCACTACTGTGTTTAGCTATAGAACTATGCAGGTATATAATCTGGGCCTTTGTCTGCTTCTAACAAACACGCTGGTGTAAAACACTGATGCTAAAAATAATCGGAATAGGCCAGTGATGCTTGTTGAGTCTCAGCTGACCCTTTCTACCAGTTGTGCAATTAGATTCCCTGTGCCATCTTCATCAGGCTCATTATACAACACTGACCTGGAGCCAGGGGAGACATAAGCTGAATGTTTTATTAAAGCCACTGCCTGGGCTGCAGCTGCAGGCGCCACCACCCGATGCAGCCAAGAGGCATGGAGAACATTTGGAAATATTCAGAATAAACAGGTTCACAGACTGTTTGAGCAATTTAATATGGAACCTAGTACAAACCATAGGTCAGGCCATGTCTGGAGTATGGCACTCAGCTGGGATAGTTTGTTACGAGACACTCAAAGCTCAAAATATACGAAAAATGATGACAATAATAAAAACAGAAATAACAAAGGCAGGAAGCTTCAACACAGCTCTAAAAAAAACACTGACTCTCCAAACTTGAGATATCTAGAGTTACGAGGAGGGGTACAGGAATGTCCTGGATCGCGGCATAGAACACGTAAGACACTGGCAACACACAAAGCATGGCGAGAGAATATATAGGCTAAGGTAGGTAAGGTAATATGCACCGGATGTAAACAGTCAGGATGCGGACAAGGCAGATGCAGTGCACACAAATAACCAGAAAAATCCCTCACCAAAATAAAACCGGAAGTGAACAGAAACTAAACTAGCCGAACTGAAGAGCTCTAACTTAACTGAGAGCGTGTGACACAAGTGAGGGATATGAACTAATCGCATAATCCATGCTTCATTCGTGCTTGACCTAAAAGTAAAGCTGTCTTTGACTTTTTCCCAGTCCGGACACATGCCCAGCTTTCGTCTTGTGCCACCACATAACCAACAAGACACTCCATCATCTGACAGGCAGCTCTTGGTGGAGGCTGCTGCCACACACAACGACCACAGCTTTCGGAACCGTATGGAAAACTGCTTTTGGATTTGCATGTTAAACAGAGCTACTTTCAAAAATGTGCACACAGTTGTACACACACGTAGACGTTGTAGTGTTGTACACTCACAAGATACCACAGAGCGAAGTGAATTAGCTTTCACTATGTTTCCATCTGACCCACACCATGTATCTTTCTCTCTGTAGCTCCTCACTCTTCTTGCCTGTTGGAGTTAAGTATAGAATTGAATTCAATGACTTCGATGTCAACTGTCTAAATCAGTGTGTGAGGAAATGAGGAAATGTTATCCCTTCGGTTTCCTTTCTCGGGCAGACTGTTGCATATTCACTGACTGTCACCTACCTTGGGCGCTGTTGTTGATCAGTTGCACCGGGTTGCCACAGTGAAGAGCCAGCAGGATCACTGGAGTAATTAAAGGTCAACAAGCAATGCGAGAGATGTTAATGAGGCCTGCATTCCAGGAGAGCAGGCAGAGGAGGCAAATGACAAGGGAAGCCAACCTGAATATACAGTGACCGTGTCGGCAGCTCAGCAGTTAAATACTGAAGATGTCCTTTCATTGAATTGTAACTTACAAACTATAAAATAGTATCTCATAATGTACACACCCAGGTAAAGAAAGCAGTACTGAAACATGCCTCACTGTGCACAGTGCTGTGGTGACTCAGTAACAACCTGGCCAGATGCTGAAGAGGCCTTCAGAAGATGTTCTGTTCTGCACCTCCGCACACCCACATAACGCACCAGCCTGAAGCCACACACCTGATACTCTGAGTGAAACATTCCCTCTTCAAGCTCTGGATTTAACAACTTAACAGTCCTGTGTTTTAGGTCCAAAACAACTACGTCAATTCCCAATTACATGCAGAGTGAACACAAAATGTGGCACGCTTCTCTGTTCAGTGATTGGTGGAACAGGAGTTCAGCTACCATCTCCGTGTGTGTGTGGAGGTATGTGCATGTACCACTAAATCTGGCACGCTGTCCGTCTCACCTGGCTCTGTGGCTCCCTGCAAAGCAGCCCCCACCCCGGGGGTCCCTGTGTCCTGCCAGTGTCGCACTCTGCCTGACTTTCATTAGCCGGACCCCCACAGGCGCTGTCACACAGCGTAAACACACCCCAGTGACACACAGCGAAAACCAAGCTGCCGCCACCGCGGCTGAGAGCAGAAGGCTGCGAGTGTCCATGGCTGCCAGCGGCATGTGCGGCAGCGTCGTCATGATAACAGATTACACCACATGGCTTGAATGTAGAGATGCTGATCGGATACTGTGGTAAACGAGAAACACTAACCCTACAACAGAATTTGCGATCTTGACGGCTCTGAGTATTGTGTCCCTTTTGTCTTAAATGCAGCCTTACTTTCTTTTCTTTTCTTTTCTTTTTTGAATACTCTTAGCAGCGTAGCAGCATCACATCGTGCCCCTGGTCCCCATGTATGAGTAACAGTGTTGAGCTGAGCGCACGGTGTTTACAGAGAAGATGGATTTTTGAGTCAAGGTTGTGTGGCCACGTGTCGCTCTCCCTTCCTGTCTCTGTTAATATTTCATGGAATCTCTCAGTCAAACTCAGCTGCATCTTTTTCTCTTCCCTTGTCTTTCATCCTCTGGTGCCGCTGTCCATCATGTCTGGTTCTTGGTTGGGTGGTTGTGTGTGTGTGTGTGTGTATTTCTCTGGGTCATGGCGGCTGTGGTTTGTCCGACGGGTCTCATGTTGTGGTGGTGGTGGTGGTGGGGGGTAGGTTATGCGTCGAGGAGGGCGATGCTTCAGCAGTTTCACGGAGTTACTATGTACTCCCACGACGAGCACCACATCACCAGCCCCTACTGCTGGAGCGACAGAGGTAAGGGGGCCTCGCCCGCAAACCCATCCACCGCTGTCCTGCTGACCGATACACGTTTGTCCGTCCCTGCGTCAGTCAGTCGGTGTGTCCGTCCCGTGGCCCTGTTCTTGTCTGAAGCGCTGCCTCGTCCAGAGACGGAGGCGTGGCTGCGCTGCCATCTTTCTATAGCAGCAGTTCAAAGTGTGTGTTTTGCAGTCAGCATCCTTATTTTGGCACACAGCAGTTGTTGTTACATAAACTCTGCATTCTGTAGCGGCAGTACTCCACATAGCCTGGCTTTGAATTATTCACACATGCAGCAATACAGAAACACTTTCATGATGGATTCTTAAAGTACACAATGGAGGACGTGAATGGGCAGCACTAAAATAGAGTTAAAGGTGTTTTTCTGGGTTCCGTGCAGTGTGTGTGTGTGTGTGTGTGTGTGTGTGTGGACAGTGACAGAGCCAGCAGTCTCAGCCAGGACAACAGAAGTGATTTCTGTGTACGCAGGCGTGTGTTGTGAAAATAAGGTTTGCGTCTTGTCGTCCTCCTCGTAATGTTCGATCACTTCTACTCAGTGTGTCACGTCTCATTGGCATTTCCCTGTTTGTTCCAGCGTTTTACACACACACACACACACTGTCAAACGTATGTGTGTGTGTGTGTGTGTGCAGCTTAACACCCTCTCCCCTCGTACACACAATGTGTTTAACTTCTCGCACCATCTCTCTGTCTTCTTTGTCCATCTTGTGGCTGCCATAACGTTCTGTCCTCCAACACTATTTCCTTTTCTTCTGTCCCTTCTTCTCCTTCCATTCCTTCCTTCTCCTCTGTCGCTTCGTTCGCGCCCCCGTGCGCGGTGGCTGCCGCAGAAAGCCGCGAGAACTCCTTCAGCCGCTCGCGCAGCTCCAGCGTGTCCAGCATCGACCGGGACACCAAGGAGGCCATCACCACGCTGCAGTTTGGAGAGTCCTATGGCCGCAAGAGTGATGCCCTGCCCACCCCGTGTCTGTGGGTGGGCACCAGCCTGGGCGTGGTCGTGCTGATCCCGATGTCCATTCCCACTGACCAGGAGGAGAGGATGGAGGAGCCGGTCACCATTGGCCCGAGCGGTGAGCACCACAGGAGACATTCTCATAACTTGAATCGTGTACATTTCTCAATATTTCACTGTAGACACAAGTGCTGAAGTTTTTATTGAATTCATCTGTGCATTGACCTCCCATCTCAATCTGGCACTATAATCTGATCAATGGTGGTCATATATATAGGAGGTTACTGTTCAATCAGTAAAAAGGCATCTTGGATTACCCCATGTTCACAATGCAGCAATAAGCCTTTTGTATTCTCTTTGCTGTTTCAGAAAAAAGGAAATTCAGTCTATTCTGAAGTAAAACATTAGCTCCTCTTTCAGCACCACTTGTGTGTTTGACACAAAACATCCACTCAGACAAATGAGACGTTTCAGTGTTGACGCAAAACAAGGCTTTCAGACTAAGAGCAGGCAATTTCCCGAGGAATTAAATGCGCTGTTTCGCGGTGCGAGCACCACTCGAAGGCTCAGCTCTCCCCAGGTCCTGCTCGTACTAGAAAGCTTCTAAAATGTCATTAGTCTCGATTAGAGGGGGGAGTTTGTTGTCATGGAGAAACTTGACGGGCATTTGTCATGCATGGTCGCACATTGACTTAATTCTGCACTCGAGCGAGGATGGATTTTACAGCTTTGTCGTGTTTGCACTCCGACTAAACAAAACTGAGCCTGTGAATAACACATCACCGGCCCAGGAGCCCCGCTGTGTGAGGAAAAAGGGCCCTCGTCTCAGGGTGTAAACATCAATTGAACTAGAAATTCAGAGCCTTCGAAGCAGCAGCTGCTCTCTGGAGACCAAATGTACAAGGAGCAAGCTTTTTAGTGGAAGGTCACAGATCACGGCCCAAGAAAAACTGGCGAACAGAGAGACGCGGATGGTTCAGTTGCTGTGGTTTTCACAAACGCAACAAAGGATGCGATGCCAATCCCATTCTGATAATTATAAAAAAAAAAAAATTGTTATTTATTTACAGCCGTTACAAAGAGGACAAATAAAAACTAGAAATCATGACAACAAGCTCATTTATACAATGCAATTGAAAAAGGCAAAATCTTAATTCAAAGTAATGGCAAATGAAAAAAAGAAAACCACTTACAATTTGAGATGTGGTTGAAAAACAGACAATATTCCAGAGCTAGTTGAATTGAAGAAAGTAAAGACCAACTGATCTCAACATTATTAGTTGTTATGGCGATAGGTGACATCATTTCATATGCATCCTGCACTTCTGTGATAGCTTTGTTAGGTCTCATGCAAACCCATGTTTTCCTCTCTTGTCTCAACCTAAACTCTTGCAGGAACCGTCCTGATGCTGAAGGGCTCAGTGCTGCGCTTCGGCTTCTTGGACTGCATGGGCTCGCTCATTCAGAGCCCTTACGAGGCCTGGAGGGACCTCAACGCCCCTGAGGACCCCGATCGACCGCGGAGGCGCAAGCTGGTCCACTTCTCACCATCGTCGTCCCAGGACGCCTGTGGGGACGGACATCTGGCCGTGGTGTGCTCGGAAAGGCAGGCCAAAGTGTTCCTGATGCCCTCGCAGTCCTGCCTCTTCGTCCACAACATCACGGAGTCGTCGTTCGTGCTGCGTGCTGACGTGGTGTCGGTGTGTAACAGCGTGTGCCTGGCCTGCTTCTGTGCCAACGGTCACATCATGACCCTCAGGTACGGTCATCGGTAATAGGTCTGGTGCGCGAGACCATGCAGCGGCACTGCTTTGGCATTTTTTTGGAACAAAGTGTTAAATTTGTGATATAAATTTCTGATATTTGATTAGATTCGAATTCCGTTGACACGATTTCTTTGGTGTGGTTAGTTGTACGATGTTTTAATCATGTCGATGTTCCTGCATGTTATATAACTTGTCTTTGTCTTCCTGCCTAGTTTGCCCAGTCTGAGGCCCATGATGGACGTCAACTACCTGCCTCTGACAGACATGCGCATCGCAAGGACCTTTTGCTTTACCAATGGGGGGCAGGCTCTGTACCTCAGCTCCCCGACAGAGATCCAGAGAATCACATACAGCCAGGAGATGTGTGACAACCTGCAGGTCAGCGCCGCAGTTGGTGTGCGTGCGTGAACCAGCTCACTCTTGATAATGATCACGTATGTCATGGGGCGGTTAAAATGATGCTGCCATAGTGCCACCTACAGGCAAAACGTGGTTGGTTACGATTCTCTCTGTCATCCCTCCGTAGTAAGATTAACTATTGTTAGTGTTATGTCCCTTGTGCACAGTTGGAAAAAACTGTGTGATTAAACAAAACGTTGTGTTCCTCCCCCAGGGAGGAAACACACATTTTCAGGAGCTCACAAATTTACAGCAGTAGAATGAAATGTGCAAAGAATGTGCACAGGAAATAAAGAATTTACGTAAAAACACATATACTCTATACATATACACACAAGAGAAATAGTGTAGGTGTTGATAAAAATAACTAAAAAGTAAAAATGTACAAATTGTACAAATTACTGAATTATTTTGTTTTTGATTGTTTGCAGGAAATGCTGGGAGAGCTGTTTACACCGATAGAAACACCAGAAGCCCAGAACAGAGGTTTTCTAAAGGGCTTCTTTGGAGGAAACGCCAACACCTTCGACAGAGAGGAGCTCTGTGCGTTTATTTTCAGTTTTCTCAAAGTGCCGGGAATCAGTGTGTGTGCAAATTCACTCAATGATGGCATAAGTGATAATCATGAAGCAATTACGTGGTTAACCGCTCTACCTTTCTACATCCTGTCTTTATTTTGAACCTGATGTTGTTGACAGTCGGTGAGGCAGCAGCTGGGAAGGCGTCCCGCAGTCTGGCTCAGCACATCCCCGGACAGGGGGGGCTGGAGGGCATGAAGGTGGCAGCGGGCGGAGCCGTGGGGGAGCTGGCGCGGGCCCGGATCGCTCTGGATGAGAGAGGCCAGAGACTGGGGGAGCTGGAGGAACGGACTGCTCTCATGATGACCAGTGCAGAAAGCTTCTCCAAACACGCTCACGAGGTGAGCACAAGAACTGAAACATTTTTAAATATGTGTTCATGAATGAAGAAGTCAAATTGAGATCAAGATAAAGTTTTAGCATAAGCCTTCCTCTCTAGTTTCAAATGTTCAAAATGACCAACATTAGCTTTAAAAAACAGACTTTGTTTTTTTGTAAATGGTACAAAAACACTGTGTTAATATTACATTTGAAAATATTTGATGATCATAGCTGCTGGAATCTAATGTGTGAAATTCACCAAAGTTCAAGTATTTTCATCTTATTCTGTTTTTTATATATTTTCTAGTAGTCATTGGTTTATGCCTCAAAACCAAAAGGACTGTGTTCACCATTACTGTCTCTTTCATTTTTTCATTTCTATGTTTGTTTATTGTTTATCACAGAGACCGTCTCCTGACAGTATTGTTTTCTTTTCACAGCTGATGCTTAAGTGCAAGGACAAGAAGTGGTACCAGTTCTAACAGCAGCAGGACAGAGGGCGGAGGACGCCCTGGGACTGTCTGAGAGCTTCATGCCGGGACAGGGACTCTCACTCTAACAATGGGAGCAATTGAGAGAGAGACTCAAGAGTGACTTTGTCTTTACGGCTTGTGGACTGGCTATGTGTGCAGCACTGTCACCTTGACAGGGATGGGCTAGTTCCTTAGTACCTTGTCTAGTCACACTGTGATGAGGATAGAGAGACGGTGGCGACATTTAAAGGACGGAAGAAACTGGAAGTGGGAATATCCGGTGTGTGTGTGTGTGTGTGTGTGTGTGTGTGTGTGTGTGTGTGCGTGCGTGTGTGCGTGTGGTTGGATTTTCTGGACCTCACTGTGTAGATACTCAAAAGTTAAGAAACCAACAACAAATGCATGAAACAAAAATGGATGACTATTAAAAATATCCAACTGCCATATTAAAAAGCAGCATGCTACTTTAACAGGAGATACAAAAATGTTTTATTTAATAATGTAAGCCAACAACAGAAACTATAAAAAACTTTATATTTTTTGAAATACTGACAAAAAAAAAAATATATATATATATATATATAAAAAGGGAAATGTATACCTGCATTGCTATTAAGCCAAAAGTTGTGTTCCTTTCCCTTTATTTATTTTTACTTTTTTGGTTCATTTTACTTCACTTTGTGTTCACAGTTTAAGCAAATATTACTTGACACAATATAAATGCACATACTTAGCTTTCTCTACAAACACTTAGCGTAGCGCTGAAACTTTCTTATTACCAATTTACTCTGGGCTGCACAGTGCAAACACAAATCAGTAGTATTTACACTTAACGCCGCACAGTCTGATCACACACTTTTAATTTCCCTTTACGGCTGCTGCTACATAAAAAGCATTAAACAATAATGAAGAATATCTCGCTCCCCAACTATAATTGTACGACTACAGCAGAGAGCAGATTGATATGAGACCGACATGAAGGCTGAAAGTTAAGGGTGCATTCTGGACACAGTGCGTTTATATCTACACAAGCGTATATAATATTTACGTGCCATAAAAAACCAAGATGGGTGAATCTACTAACTGTAAAAAAAAACAAAGAGCTGACAACTAGTGAGTATTCATCACGTTTCCTTTTGATCAGAACAGATGAGAGGAAGTCCTTGGCCATAGAGGACATTTATCAAAGTCTTTTTTCTTTTGGAAAATAAAATCAAAAGAGGATGTTTTTATTACTATTATTTCTTGGGTTGTCAGATGTTGGCCATTTGAGTCATTGAGTCAGCTGCCTTTGTAAGCGTATAA
The DNA here is from genome assembly GCA_016785235.1 of Pseudorhombus dupliciocellatus. Lineage (NCBI taxonomy): Eukaryota > Metazoa > Chordata > Actinopteri > Pleuronectiformes > Paralichthyidae > Pseudorhombus > Pseudorhombus dupliciocellatus. The sequence continues at coordinate 6,080,707 of JAFBJW010000311.1, forward strand.
GTTTAGTGGGCCATTAGGTTGTGTGTGTGCGTGTGTGTATGTGAGAGAGAGAGAGAGAGAGAGAAAGAGAGAGAGTGCTCCAACAAATGTTCAAGCAGACTCTTTCTCTGCCAAAGCAATCAAAAAATGAATGCCACTCTCCCGTCCACCTCTCCCTCGGTCCTGAGAGTTGTGCCGTGTGTGTTTTCAAGCGTTGAACCCGAGTGGTCCTCGGGAACACAAAGAGAAGAGCTGGAATCATGTCAGTTTAAACACTTGTGAGTTTCGAGAGAAGTAGGAGTATTTTTTATTTTCCAGTGATGTTCAGATGTTGAGTCAGTGAAGAAACTATGTACATGTGTAAAACATTTGCAAGAATTTCAACTGGCAAATATGATTTTTACTTCTGTTCAATATCGTTCTTGATGACTATATCCTCTTGTCACAGTCTTATATTTGATGGTGAAGGCCTCTCGACCAGAGGCTTTTGTATGTGAAAAATGACAAATGTTCCATGATACATTGTTGTGTATCATATTGTGATTGTGTTGTACATGTCAATGGGTAGCCACACGACATGTTAAAACAGCATTAACTGGAGGGGATATTTTGTACTTGTGTATTTGTCTGTAGTATGAATTGATCTGAAAAGCTGAACGGGGATTATTGATACCTTAACTCTCACGTGTCAGGCCTTTATGCGCACAGGCATTAATCCATGTGACGCATTGTGTCTTGGTGACGTTAGCGTCCCTCCCAAGTAAAATATGCGCAGTGACAAACTCAAAAACTGAAAATGGCTGAAATGGCTTCATAGATTCAGACTACTTCCTGTCACCTGAGGCTTAAATAGAAACGGCCTTCAAACCTGTTTTTTCTCGCCTGAGATCCAGAAGCAGAGCCTCAGGGATTTCAGTGATTATACCTGACCTGAATGAATGAGATGTCTTCAACATGACAAAGAAGTGACACATTTTTGTTCTATCCCTGTACCGTTAATGAGATTTGTGTTCAGTGCAGTTCTGTCAATGGCGGCGAAAACACATAAAAACAAAAATCACAAAATCAAAAGAAAATTGTTTAAAAAAATAGATTCAGACTTCTACTGACAGGGTGTTTTGTTAGTATGTTTTTGTTTTTTTTATATTAAATGTACAGTTCAATCTTGGATGAAGGGTGAAACAAAAAAAGATGAAGACACTTTTGAGATATTTTTCTCTGTATGTGTTGAACCTGTTACTGCTGGTACTGTATCTGGTATTCTGGCTCTGTCTAAATCACTGGGACTCTATAGTTCTTCTTCACACTGTCGTATCCTGAAAGAGGCATTGCTCTGGTTTTCTCAATGATGGCAGCAAAGTTTGTCTTATTTAAATGGATTCTACCACTTTTTGTTCTTATTGATATTATACTAGTGTATTAGAAAATTACTTGGCAAAAAAAGAACTGAAAATATGTTGATGCAAAAGCGGAAATAAACATTGATTGATGTACACAGGTGAGAGCTAAGTCTGGTCGCTTTAAATAGCATTGTGCATAAAAATGTGCAACACCATATTTCATGTGTTGCAAGTTTTACCAGTTGTGCCCAGAACTTGTACTCTTAATGATTCCATAGAAAGTCATTTAAGTGAAGACACAATAAATGACACTGTATAATCCTATAGTTTACATAGATGATGGAGTGATAGTATTAGTTGCTCATTATGATACCCAGGGGTTAAATTTAGCCGAGTACATTTGATCTACTATTTTACTTTGGTACATATTTTTGCTTATTTAATGGTAATTAAAACCTCCATTAATTGGGAAATACAACATATTTACTACATGCCACACCCACAATAAGAGTCACAAACACAATCAGAAAGGCAAGAGTTTAACTTCCGGGTGTGCGTCCAATCACATTTTCCTTCAGTTCCACTCAGCCAATCCACTACAGCACAGTGTGCAGGATTGACCAATAGGATCGCTGCGTTACGTGTCCTCGTCCCGCCCCCACACTCATTCACCAGGCGGAGGCAGCTCCCCGCAAAGAGTTGTCTCTGATGGAGACAGGACAGCCGCCGGACACAGACCCACACTGGAGCACCTGGACGCTTTGAAGGACAATGGCGATGAGCTGAGTGAGAACAGGGTGCCCCTCTTCTCAGCGGCGGGGTCACAGAGTCGCCCCCGCCCCGGCACGGCGATGTGTCCCCGGCTGTGTTCGTGGCTGCTGCTGCTGCTGCTGTCGTCCTGCTGCCTGGACGTGTACTCGCATGAAGTCCCCGGGGCCTCGGTCCTCAGTGCCGCTGACACTGTGGTGTGGGGACCGGGGCTGGAGGCCGACGTCGTTCTCCCGGCTCGGTTCTTCTTCATCCAGGCGGCGGACAGCTCCGGGCGGAAGTAAGTCCCTCCAGGCCCCAAACTTTCCCCGTTCCGTTGTGGAAACTTGTGTTGTGTCCCTGCGCTGCTGCCGGCAGCTCCACGAAGCTGATGACTGGAGATGAGCAAAGTTTAACATTTTGTAATCATTCAAATAACCTCTTCAACTTGTTGATTTGAGCCAACAAAGTTAGACAAAAAGCATATCCATTACTGATTGAATGATTAAAGGTCACATTAAGGTAGAGTGCTGTCAACACTTAGTCATCAATGTTTGTGTTTCTAACAGAGTTCGATTCGTTTTTTTGGTGAATATCTGCAGAGTGTCAATCATAAAACAAAACAAATCAGAAAATAACAATTAATACAGAACAAAAAAAGACAAATCGCATACAGGCACAGCACGTCAAAAACTAAATCACAATAATACATAAAAACAAGACAACGAAGCAACAAATCACAATGGCACTAACTTCATTAAGTATATGGGATTTGTTTTGTGTTTTGTGATTTACACTTTATGGGCATCATTCATCGTTAACCTGGGAAACTAAATGTCCTCTCATGTTGCACATCACCCAATTTTACTAATGCAAATGGTTCTCATATGGACTTGTGTTGTCTCTGAGATGTCCCTGGCTGCAAAGTGCCAGACAGGTAGAAACAACACCTCCCCCCAGTTCTGATGAGACAGTTCACTGTCATAGAATCTCGAACAGCTCAACACAACGGGAATACAATGAAAGTAATTGTAGACGTGAATCTTTGAACCATGCGTAGTGTGGAAGACGAAACGTTAAACTAGTCAATAAAGGCAGAGCAGACATGAAAAGTCTGCGCCTCAGGCCCAAAGACGTTAGAGATCCTCCAGTTACCTCTTTCATCCAAAAGCTGAAGGTAACCCAGCATGCAGCAGTCACTGAGTGGGTGTCACTTTCACACGTGTAAATATTAAGCTTTTTGGTTTTGGTTTTCATATCTATATTAAATACATATCTCCACCAATACAGGTGTTTGGTGTCCAATATCATCTCCCATATTCAATCAGATGTATCCCATCTGTCAGACCCATGTGTACATGCGAGCATGTTTTCCCAGCTTTGCTCTCTCCTAACAGGAGCTTCTTCTCCATGTTCTCTCCTTCAGTTTGACAGCATCCCCTGGTGAGAACACCTTCGACGTGAAGATTGTGTCTCCGGTGGAGCAGTTCACCAGGATTTGGATCCAGGTCCTGGATCGCCGTGATGGGTCCTTCCTGGTTCGGTACAGAATGTACGCCACCTACACGGACCTTCACATCCACATTCTGCTAAAGAGCAAGCATGTCGCCAAGTCGCCGTTCATTCTCAAAGGTAGAGCACACGTCAAAGCTGCTGACCTTACGTTTTGATTTGTAAGTGTCTGGGTCTTTTAGCTCAATGGGAAAGATCTAATCCATGTTTCTGTGTTTGTCCTCCACAGGCCCAGTCTACCATGAGGGCTGTGACTGTCCCCAGCCCAGTGGTTCTGTATGGGAGGCCCACATGCACTGTCCTCAGTCCTTCCCCCAGATAGACAGGGACCTTTCTCTTTACAAGACTGTCGACCCTGATCGCAACGCTGAGGAGATCCCAAAGCGCTTTGGACAGCGGCAAAGCCTCTGTCATTATACCATCAAAGACAACAAGGTAGACTACACCAGAGACACCAAAACCAATTGAAACCATTAACACACATGTCATCTTACAAGAAAATCCCCAGTTTGCCTTTTAAATAGACAGAGGATCGTGAAGCAGAGTAATAAAGTGTCGTGTTTCCGTGGGCTGCGTAGTAGTTAGGGCCATAGAATAATGTGAAGGTGGCCAGGACAGCCTGAGGCCGTACGACACACCTGTTAGAACAGTGTTAGCCGGTGTTCAAGCATACGATCAAAATACCACCGCGGACGTCAATCCAAGTGCCTGGAGCAGTGATATGTCTGGAACCTTATTCACACAGTGCTAACATTATCTGGACATATCAGTCAACAGTTGCCAATCATTCCCACGCCCTGTTTGTCATTTCTATGTTATTATTACAGGCAGGCACAAATCTCTGTTCCTTATTATTTGGTAGTTATTTCTTTGTGTAACTGATTGGGGTGTTACATAAACGTTATGATCTTCTCTGTAAAACGGTTGGCTTGGTTCAGTTAAGGGCCCCCCAGGTCTCCCTTGTCTGGGGCCCCTACAGTCTCTGATTGTGAATAAAGCCCTGTAATACACATTTACGTTTATTTACGTTAATAACTGAAATACTAGTCTGACAAAACTGCTTTGTGTGAAGCTGGTGATGGCAGCTCAGGTGTTATGCTGACTGATCTGTTGACGCGTTGGTTCCGTAGCCGTTACAATTTTTAATTATAGGACTTTAAATTAAATCCTAGCCCTAATGAGTTAATTTTATGTTCTCATTGCACGTTTGAATTTCTTTCAGGTTTACGTGAAAACGTTTGGAGAACATGTAGGTTTTAGAATCTTTATGGATTCTATCCTCCTGTCACTCACCAGGAAGGTAAGCTCTTTTTCTTCTCAACACACCTCATGATGAGTTTTATTTATCATTTAATTCTTGACTATTATGTGTTTGTGGTTTTATATATGAATTGTAATGCACACTTTGTATCTCCTCTCCTTTGTGATATTATTTTCCCTGTGTCCAGGTGCGACTGCCTGATATTGAGTTTTTTGTTAACCTGGGTGACTGGCCCCTGGAGAAGAGGAAAGCAGGAGACAAGCTTCATCCTGTCTTTTCTTGGTGCGGCTCCAACAATACCAGAGATATTGTCATGCCCACCTATGACCTGACTGAGTCTGTCCTGGAGACCATGGGAAGGTATCCATCTAAATTGGAAATTATAAAGCATATTATAAAGCTACATGATCCCAGGGTTCCCGCGGATCCTCAAAAAGTTTTAAATGGCATTACATTCATGAATCTAACTATAAGGCCTTAATTGTCAGTAAAATGTAAATAGTCTCAAATATCAAAATATATGGTAACATTTAGAGAGATTCTTGCGATAACATTGCGCAATTATGACAGTAGAACCACCAAAACAGTGATGTGGTTGCAGCCGGGGCGCTAAAAGAAGATACAGGTCATTCATGTAGCAACTTTGGACAACATGGGAAAGTGCAATTTCAATGAAAAGTTGTCCAACTGAGATTTTTCTTCATGGCTGAAAGCGGTACCAGACAATGTGTTTAAGGCACGGCGTATTTTGTGTAATAAATGCTTCAAATACTGACGCAAACCAACGCCCCCCCATCACCACCTGTAAGTGGAAGAAAAACCTAAATTTGCTAGGCAGCCTCGGGGGAAAAAATAGATTTCCAAAACTTGAGCTTTTTCCCCTCATAGGATCTGTAGTCAGGTGGGATTTAATGCCCAGTGGATTCTAGTGGGTTCTAATTGTGATCACAGGGAGCACAACATTTATGACAGTAATATGTAGAGAAACTTCTGTGGACATTTGAATAATACATTTTGTGTTGTTTTTCGGTTGGTTTGGTAGATTTGAATTTATCTGAATGTCTACTTTGCTTGCCCTTAAATAAAACAAAAAAAAAAACATTTCAGTATCTAGGTATCATGAGTCAGTGTTATGAATGTATTTTAGAAAGCTTTCTTTCGCAAGTGACAGTGTGGACAGGCCGACCTGTGCACAGCCTGTTCCCTGACACCTCCACAGTGCAGGCAGAATAATGAAACTCAAATAAACCCGTGTCAGGATGCTCATTATTTTCTCTGCTTGTGTAAAGCCAGACCTCATGCATTTTGATGAAGTGTGAGATGGCTGATTAATGCGTGACAAAAACTCCCAGCAAACCCAGACAGCCTGGATGCAGCCCTGCAGAAAATCTCACTCTGTAATCATGCCAGTGTGTTATTTACCTGTATGAAGACATGAATGTGAAGTGCCTGATTTGACTTCCATCTTATCAACAGAGTAAGTCTGGACATGATGTCAGTTCAGGCCAACTCTGGGCCGCCATGGCCAGAGAAGAACGCCACTGCCTTCTGGAGGGGGAGGGACAGTCGTCAGGAGCGACTGGAGCTGGTCAAGCTATCCAGGGCTCACCCTAAAATGATAGATGCAGCTTTCACCAACTTCTTCTTCTTCAAGCACGACGAGAGCCTCTATGGGCCGCTGGTCAAACACGTCTCATTCTTTGACTTTTTCAAGGTAAGTAATGCAATGTTACACCTGGCAGCGTCTTTGAAGAAACACATGAGCACAATGTGGCTGAAGGAGTAAGTGAAGCAGTGTCTATGAGGAAAGAATTTAACAGGAAATAGACTGATGTAAAGGTCCACTGGAACGCACATCTTCAGCTAGCTTTCCATATAGCCCGAAACGTCTTCTTGTTACTCTAACTAGCACTGATTTTGAAGAAAGCCCCGTATTTTTTTATTTGTGTTCCATGTCCACCTCCAGTACAAGTACCAAATAAACATTGATGGCACGGTGGCAGCGTATCGGCTGCCGTACCTGCTGGCAGGAGACAGCGTGGTGTTAAAGCAGGACTCTGGCTACTACGAGCATTTCTACAACGAGCTGCAACCATGGAAGCACTTCATCCCAATAAGGGCAGACCTGGGAGACCTGCTGGAAAAGATCCAGTGGGCCAGGGACCATGATGATGAGGTGATGATGATGATTATTCTGTTGGCTTTGAAACACCATCTGATCTGGTATGAATTTATTGTGTGGATCCTCATTGGCCTCAAGTCACTCTGATTCTTCTTTCAGGTAAAGAAAATTGCACTGGCTGGTCAAAACTTTGCCCGCAGTCATCTTATGGGAGACAGTATACTGTGTTACTACTACAAACTTTTCCAGGTACAGTACGATGAGAAGGTTTTCACACAGCTTTCTCATCACACAGTCATCCAGGCCTTGCAGATGTATTACGCTGCTGTTGAATTTTTGAATTATTATTTTTTTGTAGGCCTATGCCAAACTCCAGGTGACGGCGCCTGCGGTTCGTGAGGACATGGAGCTTGTTAAGCAGCAGACTGACGACCTGTTCCCATGTTACTGCCACAGGACGAGGGTAAAGGGCACAAATGTGTTTCCCCTGCCAGAGTTTTGTAACACGTAATTATATACATCCCTGGTAATTCTAATGTTTGTTTCTTTTTCAGGCAAAGGATGAACTCTGATGGACCTCTCACTCACTTACAGAGACGTCCTTCATATCTTATATAGTGCCAACTTTAATTTGTACAAATGTGGATGAATTATATGAATGTTGTGATGTTGATAAATATCACCATTGTTCATCTTTTTTTAAATATTTTTTTTTTCCACATGTATGTGTATTTTTTTTCCAGCTATTATATTACACACTTACAAAGAAAGAGAACAAGACATGGAGACTTTGTGGCTCACCACTCAATATGAACACTTATGGTTCAGTTACTTTTCAATAACAAGTGGGGGCGTTGTCAGGATGTTACTGGGGTCAACTGTAGTAACCAGAATTTATGAATGAAAGTGATATTACTTTACATTAAATATTGTTTTAGCCATTTTTCATTGCAGACCTAATTCTCTAGGCTATAGTGCGAGAATGGGTGAGCAGCCAGGATAATCCTGAGGTCAACTGTATCAGACATGATCAGAAATTAACCAGCCTGATCAATTGACTTTGTTTTACCTACGTCTTATTTTGAAAACCGGAAGTCGGCTTGACTTTTCGAAGACACTATGGGCCGACTTCACTGCAGTTGAACACAGTCTCCATTGAACGTGGGGTTGCGTGAGAGCCACGCTTCTTGTTGCGCACAGTTTCTCTGGGTTCCCGGCGGCTCAGGAACTGTTGGGGAAGCTGCCTCTAATGGGCTCGCACCAGCTATCGGGGAAGCGCTAACTGCTCATCAATTGGTTTCAAGAGTGCAGAGCCGCGCTTCCGAGTTGATATATCCTAGAGAATGCATTTCACTTCCAGCAGATACCACAACTGCTGAGACGAACTAAACTAAGTAAACACCATGCGGGCAGAGCAGGGGAGGACAGTGGAGTGAGGGAGAGAAGCCATGGCTCGCGGCTACGTTCGCGAATTCAAACACCCTCTATGAAAGAGCACCGCTGTGTCTCCAGAGCGGCGCTAACTAACTGGCGCTGTGTATTTAAAGGTACGACACTGTGAGGAGTGATCGAAATAAATCTGAGAAAGATCGAAAAGTCATTGTAAACATGACAACGAGTGGGGACAGCGGGCAAACCACGACACCGAGTAAGAGCGGAAGTGACGTCACCCGCTTTCTGGGCACAATGTTTCCAGCTCCGCAGACTCACTCAAATAATTTAAATTCTACAGGATATTCATACGTGTAGTGTACTGCATCCCCGTCTTATATGTCCGCGTGTTCCTGTATTTTAGCATATAAACATCGAAATATGTTCCTCTTTAAAAAAAAAAAAAGTTGTCTGTCGCGTGAAATATACGTCATCGTTAACACACACCCCCCTCGAAAAAGTACAGAATGTACACAAGCTGGCTGAGGACCCTGAGCCGGAACAGTGTGTCTCCCACAGCAGGTCCACTCATCCAGCTTTGAAATGTGACGGGGAAATAAAGTCTCTAAGTAGATCAAGTCACAACACAGCCGCGATGACTTTCGGGGGAAAAAAAATCTGAACAATCTGAAGTCTTTAATGTTAATCCACGGTGCATGTACCGACACACCCCCCCCACGTCCAGTATGCATGCAGCATTAATGACACACCATTGCTAGAGTTCTGGAAAACCAGGGACCAAAGTGATAACAGGCTGCTCAGAAAGGGGCGTGCACTGTCACATGTTACATAAAGGTGACCATCTCAGTGGGCACTGACAGAGAGTTGCGTCTGCACGTCTACGCTGCAGCAAGGGAACGTTATTTATCCTCATTTATTCAAAGGTAACACCTTTCTGATTCCTACAGGCTGCTTTTAGTCTCATCGAAACCCGGTTGAAGACATTTATACAGCTGCTTTTTTCCCATTGCGGGTCTGTTTCGTTACACGATGCTAATGTTGCTAAATACATGTTCAAGATATTCGGATGTGGTCGAATCCCAGTGTTAACTTGTGGTTGTGTCCCGACTGAACGCCAGCACGGAGAGATGGCGACTGCCTTGCTGAGGATGGGGCGACTGGGCTGCATCAAGGTAACACTGAAGTGTTATTTCATGAAATAATTGTTAATAATGTGGGAATTGTTTGGCTGACTATCAACTGTTAACCAGCCTGCTCAGTGGGTGGAGCTGTCACTGGTCCATCTTCGTAATGCTCCAATTGATTGTTGCAATAAAATTCATTTGTGAGCTGACGAGTCACGGAAAAAAGACGCACCGGCGTGATAAAGTTCTCACACGGAGCGAGCATGCGAGTTAGCTCGGCAGGCTTTCCCCCAAACCCCAGGCCTGCAGAGTGCACACTGATCCTAGGTCAGTGTGTGTGGTTATGGCAGTTGATATTCATATGAACCTTAATTGACTGACCATGCGCATTTATTTCAATTATTAGTTTTTGTTCGCTAATACAGGCTTGAGGACATTTTGATGAATTGTACTGGCAATGCATGACAGACACGGTTTTGTGGATTAACTCAAGTAATCTCAGATGTTTCGATTGATAATCACAGAATTTAAGATCCCAGTAACTGTCAAGCGACAAAGAGGCGTTCCTGTCACCATATTTTCCTAATTGCATGAAAGTCACATTTGCAAGTGAGTTGACTTTCAGAGGAGCTGCGAATGGCCCATGCCCCTGCTGTGTCCTCTAACGCTGCCATTTTAAGCTACAGTTTTTCATGTAAAGCCAGCTGCTGTGTCCTTCTGTGGAAGTAAATCAAAATAAAAACTTTTTTTGTACTATACATGATTAAAGTGATACCTGTTTGTTGGATTCAATAATGTAGGATTTCCCCAAATAATTTAATCTTCCCTAAATAATTTAATATCTAATACAATAACTTCTTTTTACCCCAACTGCTGCACACGCACCGTGTGAGCTGGGTTTGCTTGGTTGTAAATGTGTCTTTCACAGTGCTGTTATCACTCCTCCAAGGGAAGAAAGTAAAGTAACTGAATACAATATCTTGTGTGTTTCTGAAAGTGTTTGCAGGCTGAGAGATGGAGTACTCTGAGCAGGGCCCCTCTAGCTGTAGCCCTAAGCACAAAGTCTGGAGGTAACAAGAAATCATCTAAAAAGAACACCTCCGGTAAGTTGATCAACATGTGGTAGTTTCTGTAGCTCTGGCTTAAACTGAAGCGCAAAGAGGCATTGATCTGGTCACGGGAGAAACATGTCAGGCACCAGTGTGTAAAGTTATTTGTCGTTCCTTATTTATCAAACAGTGCAGTGAGTTACTTTTAGGCTGGGTGATCAGAGACTATGTTCACATTTTCTATTAAGAAGGCTAAATATCCATTTGTAAAGCCACAAGTGGTCTCAAGCACTTGTATTAAACAAATGTAAATATAGACATTGCTTCCTTCATGACGTCTCATTTTCATTGTTTGATCTTTAACCCAAGGGTCTTCGATTTTCAGCAAAATACAAAGGAGTACATCTTGCTTTCAACTTGTGGAGGTTGTTGGTCCACTGAGGTCACCTACTCAAGGACTGTCTGTTCTAAAGTCCAGTGTGTTAGGTTTAGGTGAAAGCATATACATGATGTCTTTACTCACTTGTAAATAGTTAGAATTGTTGTTTTCTTTACTCCAGAATGGGGCCCTTGTATTTACAGATGGAAAGGGTCTTTTCTGCAGAGGCAGCCATTGTCTGAACACCTTTTGTCACCACAGAGTGCTATACACCTGCATTTAATTTTCATAATTTCTAAATGACCCTGTGCATGTCACATCAGACAGTGATACTACTATTTGCAAACCACTGGCCAATAGATAGGCTCATTATTAATGCATATACGCATTGCGTGACATTCAGGGTTTTCTGCCACTGAACAGGAAGATAATACAGACTTGATATATAGTTCAGTTAATTGTTCTGACTCAGCTTACCAGTGTGAATGGGATTTAGGTCCTTCTGAACATATACTTAAAGTTTTACTGTTATACATTTGTGCTGCAATAACTTTGCTTTCTCCATGTGACTAACTTGTAGCCCTATGGTGTTTTTGCTGTTGTATTTTCTTTTTAAGCAGTATCTATACTATAATGGTGTGTTCCCACGTGTGCATTACGGCTGTTGCATTCAAATGCATTTATGCAGCGCTTTCAGTCAAGAATCACTCACAGCACTTCACACTGCAAGTTCCAATCGTTTACAAACTTCATCTAGACACTTTTTTTTCCAAATATGTCTTGGAAATTATCAGGTTCGAATATTAAGTGATTTTCCTTCAGGACAAAATGGAATTCTTCTGTTCCTGAAATGCAATGTTGTGAACATTTTGTAATGCCAACTATATATACATGTTTAAAACGAAATAATGCATCTTGTCTGCTTGCCCTCCTCCTCCATCCTAGACAAAGACCTGCCTAAAACATACTTCGATATAGAGAAACTTGTTCAGCACAAGCCATTTGTGCCTCCCAAGAAAGAAGTGTCTGCAGCAGCTGTGTTCGCTGCCGCTGAAACCGCCGCTGAGCCAAGGCTTGGGGTTACTGTCACGGCTTCAGCAACAGAATCCATACCTGTTGTTGAAACAACAGTCCCTGAGTCTGTCCCAGCAGCAGAAGCTGAAGTGGATGCTGAATCTGTCCCGGTGGTTGAAGCTGTTGCACCAGTGGTTGAGGCTGTCGCCGAAGCTGTTGCTGAAACCTTACCAGTGGTTGAGGCTGTCGCCGAAGCTATTGCTGAATCTGCACCGGTAGTTGAGGCTGTCGCACCAGTGGTTGAGGCTGTCGCAGAAGCTGTTGCTGAAGTTGTACCACTGGGGGAAGCCGTTGCACAGGAAGCTACATCTATTGCTGAAACTCCAGTAGAAGAGACACCTGCCCCTGAAGCCCCAGCACCTGTGGCTGAAGCTGCTCCCCTAGATGCGACCCCTGCACCTGTGACTGAGGCGGAGGCCGTACAAGCGGCCCCAGAACCTGAGGCGGAGGCCGTACAAGCGGCCCCAGAACCTGAGGCGGAGGCCGTACAAGCGGCCCCAGAACCTGAGGCGGAGGCTGTAGAAGCAGCCCCTGCACCCGTGGCTGAGGCAGAGGTCGTCGACGTGGCCCCTGTGGCTGAGGCAGAGGTCGTCGACGTGGCCCCTGTGGCTGAGGCAGAGGCCGTAGAAGCAGCCCCTGTGGCTGAGGCAGAGGTCGTCGACGTGGCCCCTGTGGCTGAGGCAGAGGCCGTAGAAGCAGCCCCTGCACCTGTGGCTGAGGCAGAGGTCGTCGACGTGGCCCCTGTGGCTGAGGCAGAGGCTGTAGAAGCGGCCCCTGCACCTGTGGCTGAGGCAGAGGCCGTCGAAGCGGCCCCTGTGGCTGAGGCCATCGAAGCAGCCACGGTCCCTGACGCTGAGGTGGAGGCTGTAGACGCGGCCCCAGCGCCAGTAGCTGAGGCGGATGCAGTTGAGGCTTCCCCAGAGCCTGTGGTTGAGGCAGAGGCCGTAGACGCGGCCCCAGCGCCAGAGGCCGATGCCGTAGATGTGGCCCCAGTGGAGGTTTCTGCCTCTGAGGAAAGAGCTGAAGAGCTGGTGGACCCGGCTCCAGTCATAACAGAAGCTGCAGGAGAGGAACTGCAGGCGGAAACGCCAGCTGAGCCAGTTGAACCATCTGAGGGTACAGACTCCAACCCCCCCCCCCCTCTCTCCTACAACCCTTCTCTTTTCCTCTGTGGATCCTGCAGTTTTCTAGCAGTCAATGTCATCACTGTTTATAAAGCACACAACAGTTGTTTGTGATGAGTGTAAGGATAAAATGTAAAGATGTAAAGATAAGCACGTCACAAACGTACTTTTCTTCTAGCATTGCGCACTTCTATTCCCTCCTGAGTGTTACCCTTTCCACCTTCTCATGAACGCCCCTACTGGCTCGTCTGTCACGTAGCTCAGGTTGTCGGGTGCGTGCGTGTGTATGTGTGCATTTTTCTCTTAGTATGAACTGCCTGCTGACTGCATTCACCTTTCATCCAACTCACTGCATGAACTGTTCTTCCCACCTTTACTCATTGCCATTTACAATTTTTTCTTTTTTATTGGTTTAAGGTCCACTGTTTTTTTTTTTTTTTTTTTTAAAAGGACTACTAATTTTCTAGACGTAATGCTGTTTTTCTTTTTGTACTTCAGATTATATTATAGGTACGGCTTCCGCTGGTGAAGGTGTATGTCACGGTTTCCACTGTCGCCTGACATCTTTTTTTTATTGTCGATATTATTTATTCCTGTCCTGCTCCTCCCTTCTTGACAGATCTCATATGAATTGGGAGATGCATGGTAAAGTGTGGTCAGTCCCCTCATCTTTGATCCAGGTTTTGGGAGTATTTTGCTGATGGATAAAGATTAAATGTGAACTTTCCTTGATGGTGAACACACTTGGTGTGACCCCACCCTGGGTCTTTGGACTTCACTTTTCCGTTTATTGAATCCCTAGTGTTTGCAATGGAGATATATTTCAACAATGCTGTGAATGGGTAGCTTAGCATGACTGGTCACAGAAACCTTTGACCTTGTCACAACCTCTCACACATTTTCTATCTGACCACTGTATCTGCCTACTCTCTACCACCAAGTGCGGTTTTCTGCATGAGGGTTACAGTTAAAACTAACTTGATATATGACTTCCAAATATTGTGATATTGTGTTTAGTGTTTGTCTGTGAAGAGGAATTAATTGTTGTTCTTCTTGTGACCATCAGCTCCAGTGGACCCCATTCAGAAGCTGTTCCTGGACTCCATACGCGAGTATTCGACAAAAAGCCAGTGAGTCTCATGTATCTCTTAAGAAACTAAAGGTGCTGTTCCACTTTCAGTTAAATTTAGTTAAAGGCTTACTAGAGGTGTTTCTGTATAGGACATTGCGGAGTGAATTGTAGCAGTGTGGTCATTTAGATCGAAAATCCTGATACCTGATTTTTGTCGCTGTCCTATAGGGCTGCTGGGGGGCTGGTGGACGCAGGTTCAGAATATGAGAAGGCTTTAGCAGAAGAGATTTCAAAGCTTCAAAGACTCTATGGTGGTGGAGACCTAACATCTTTTCCAGAGTTTAAATTCACAGGTGAGTCATATTAATTAACTGTTTGAAAAATTGAAGAGCTGTAATTGCTGCGTGTGGCAGATTTCCAGCTTTGAATTTGACTTTTTTTTTTTTAGTTAGATGGAATTTTAATGTACCGTTAGTCCTGTCCATGGAAACTGTGGTCACATTTTGTTGTCAATATAGACTACTTTGGATCACATTGTGAGACATGTGTACAGATGGTTTGTATTTTGGAAACAATGGTTCACAATGTTTAAAAACAAAAACAAACAGAAAATAACATGCAATGACCCAGAAGACCCTCATCAGTGTTTCCTTGTTACACCACCTCCACCCCTGCCCTGCCCTCATGAAGAACAAGATGATAATGTGCATCTGTTGTCTCTGGTCTGCACACCCTCTTAACATCAAAGTCAAGGGCTTTCCAAGTGCTTCTGTTAATTTTGAGGACCAAGACAGCAAACACATTTTATAATAAAAAGTAGCAGACCACCGTTAAAGAGTGAGACGTGAATGTGTACCACAGTGAAGGCGTGTCATGTAAAAAAAAATACATATGCAAGCACTTACTATGGCCCACTATTACTATTTTCCAAAACATTCACTAACTGTCTGTTTAATTTACGAGATTTGGCATCAAAAAGGGACACAACGTGTTTGCTCAAGAATATAAAAATTACAGGCTGACTTGGATCCGACATGAATTCACTAAATCTTCCTCTGGCTGGTAGATGGTCAACATTGAAATCATCAAACTGTAAATGTTATTACACAGTGAAATATGGACTAACATCGCTGCTGTGTGTTTTTTAGAGCCCATCTTGGATGAAGTTTCCCAGAAGTGAGCCTCAGCACTTTGCAATTAACCTTTTCTACTGACACCCGTTTCCTGTGCATCTCCATAGTGAAACATTCAATGTCTGCTTACTGCCAAGTTCCAACCAACCCTTGAATCTTGCTTTGTAGATACAACTAGAGCTGTTTCAATGACTAGATATGGAAGCTAGAGTATTAGCTGTACATATTTGGCAGACAAAGGGAAAGTGCGTTGTGCATTAACTTTGTGTAGATTGCTTCATGTTTGCTGTAAGAAAAAAAACATTAAATTCCATTTCCTTTCTATGTGTGTATACACCTCTTTCTGTTGCTGACATGAATGACATCTCTGTTTTAGCATTTTCAAACCATAAACACTCAACCCGTAATGCACATTAAATGCAAAGATCCTGAAAGAAATAATTCTATAGCTATTTGTAATTTTAAAAAAGATCCAGAGCTTTCAGCTGTCAAGCTCCTTCTCGGGTAGTTTCTGAAGCAGACACCCTCTACATTCGAAACGTTCCTTTTATGACAAAGCTTGTACCTGATTCTGTTGTTAGACCCTTTATTCTTGTTGCTTGAAGTGAATTCCTTAACATAACACTTAATCACAGTGTTTTTCTTCACTAAAAGGACCTTTATCCTCAAATTAAGTCAAAATAATGTACACAATAAGATGACCCTACTGCTATGTTTTTCATTGGAGGCTACAGGACTGCCACATCGATGTGTTTTTTATCTCCAGCTGCCAAGGGAATGGAAGGTGACAACAAACTGACAAAGAGACATGAACACACACTGAATGCATGAGAAACCAGACACAGGTGGAAGCACAGGATTAACATGTGAACCTGATGAAGGAACGAAGTCCAGGAGGGAAACTCACAAGGAGCAGGGACAACACATGGAAAGAAACAGGGTGGAACACAGGAAAAATGCCGTCCTTCATCAAAATGAAATCTCCTTTTTTAATATAGAAGAGGACCAAAGCACAGGAGACAAGGTGGCAGTTGTTGGCTCAATGTGTGTCCCTTATGTGGCATTAGAGATGTGCCTGTCATGCAATTTTAAGTCAGACCTTAAAATATTTGAATGTTTGTGGTGTTCTTTCTGTCGCCAGTAGGTGGTGCTACAACTGAATATTGGTATCTTGGATTATTCTTGGGTGTCACCACAGAGTTGCTGGTAGCTCAGTGATAACGTTCTAACAGCTAGATGAAATATGGCATTTCATATGGTACTGCTGTCTGTCCTGGGAGAGTAAATGGTTAAGTGTTTTATTACAATTATTACAGATGTTCTGACAGATTACATCTTGTGTTACAAGATCATCCCTGCTCACCTTGCGTTGCACTTGGATTAAGGACTTAATCCACAATCAGAATGGGTTCCATCTTTGTCCCCTCAGGGCTGCATGCTGAGCCCAGCACTCTACTCACTCACTTTGATTGCACACAAATCCACAACCTCCAACTCCATGGTCAAATTAGCTGCTAATATCAGCATCGCGGGACTCATTTCAGGACGAGACGAAGCTCGCAAACTGATAATGTGGTGCTTAGCCAATAACGTAACAATAAACACCTAAGAAAATGAAGAAGTCATAATTCCAGTGGACCGAGATCACAGCTTTGAATAGTGGGAGGCGCCTTGACATCTCGACATAGCAAACAGCCGCTACCTCTCTGGAGCTTAATACATTTTAAAGGACTGCTCTGTGTGAACTTCTGCCCTCACAGTAAGGTGTTACAGGCCACTGGCAAGTCAAACCACCAGACTCATGCACAGTTTCTTTCCTAATGCCATTGATGTACAGAGCTTTTTTATATATTTAAATATGTTCCCATACACATGACTTTAAATTACGTTATGTTAAAATAACATAATTTGTAAACTGCTCGGTTTTTTAAATTCGATTTAGTTGATAGAGCACACTGCAAATGGTTTACTCACATAAAATACTGACAGAGCCAGTAAAACATTTATATGGTCCAGACGCATTAAAAAAAACAAAACACCGTCAACAGATTAGTTGATCAACTATTTTAACCAATTAAATGGGAACTATTCTGTCCCAGCACAGTGGTGCAGCAATTAGCACAGCAGTCTCAAAATAACAAGATAGTGGGTTCAATTCCCGGGCCCAGCCAGCAGGGCCTTTGTGTGTGGAGTTTGCTACGAAATGACAACAGAGCTCAAGCCAAATCTGTCTAATCATAAAATACAACCGAGCCAGACACAATAACAGAAATGGTCACTGCATTTGTATTCTCTGCAGCTCCGTGATGCAGAGATGTGAACAGATTTCTCCCAACAGTAGGAAACAGTGTGGACCTGCTCACTCTAATTGCAGACATCTGTAGTTTATTTAACTTGGTTCATAAGAAAGAAGTGTTTTCCGGAATTAAAAATGTTTTTTTCTATTTAAGTCACAAGTTATGCTTTAAGCTGAGACTGATACACTGCTATCATCTGATGAAGTGTGCACTGATCAATGTAGCTGCTGCTAGCTAAATCTGTCTAATCATAAAATACAACCGAGCCAGACACAATAACAGAAATGGTCACTGCATTTGTATTCTCTGCAGCTCCGTGATGCAGAGATGTGAGCAGATTTCTCCCAACAGTAGGAAACAGTGTGGACCTGCTCACTCTAATTGCAGACATCTGTAGTTTATTTAACTTGGTTCATAAGAAAGAAGTGTTTTCCGGAATTAAAAATGTTTTTTCTATTTAAGTCACAAGTTATGCTTTAAGCTGAGACTGATACACTGCTATCATCTGATGAAGTGTGCACTGATCAATGTAGCTGCTGCTAGCTTCACTTGAGCTACCTTTAGCTAGCTTATGTTTGCCCAAAACGTCCCTGACGTCACCCTGAAGACAATAGTGTTGACTGTCCAAAGCTGGACAGGGTGATAGTTTTCTCGAGGACATGCAAGCCCGGCTGCTACAGGTCAATTTAGGCCTGATCCCATTGCCTTTTTAGCATGATAACAACAACATCAAACTTGTGTATGATCCAGTGGATGGACAGCAGCTGCTCTTCCTCTTCCAAGCCGCCTCGTGCAACATCATTGATACTGTTATTGTTTGGCACCCATAATGCACTGTGATATACAGATAGACTTACTATACAGAGGATAGTAATGGGTTAAAGTCAAAAATGGACCTGCACCTGCAGAAGCACAAACACAACAATGCACGTGTGCAGAGGCAAGCAGTAGTAGCATCTCTGTGCACGCAGCTGTGTGCAGAGGCGAGCAATGTTAACAACTTTTAGGCACAGCTCTGCAGATGAGCTCAGAGGGGGGTGAGAGCATCAAAGAAAACACACTGTGGGAGTTAGTGCAGGTGGCTGCATGGGGAAGGGACGCAGTAAACATAGTGGCATTCTAACACAGCTGATAAGAAAAAGTATACAGTCTGTGCTGGGGCACACTCCAGCACTTGCACGCTTGGAACACTACTCTACAACTGGAACTTCCAGCAAATTCAAGATTTTCGGATTAAAAACATTTTGTGTTAATTTAGAGAAGCAACCACACACCTACCAGAGTTTCTAGATGTGACAACACAAGTGCATGATCAACTGTGTCGAAAGCAGCTGTCACATTGTTGTGGAAATTTAGCTCGAAATGTGAAATTAAGTTTCTCAGACTGGAGTTTTGGGTCATTTAATAGAGCTCTGCAGAGCGTTACGCAGTCAGCACACATGCTCAGAGGACAAGGTTGTTGTACAGTGGAATAGAAAGAAAAAAAGGCAAGAGGACATAAAACTGGAGTCATCTGTTGTTTCACTGACTCCGGAATGTTGTCCAGTCCATGCTAAGAGGTTCAGGGGTGAAGACTTGTATCTCGCACAGATAGGGGCCACCTCTGCCACTGTGCATCAACAAGAGCATATGAAAACATTCCTATAAAAAGCACATTTTCCATTACCACATCAAATACACCAGCTTTTGAATCAGTAGTCAAAATCAAATCATTCAACACTCTGGTTCAGAGATGTGACGTGGTTTAAAATCAGACTGGATCTTTTCATTGGATCTGTTGATTCAAAATGATTGGTCTTCTCTTTAGACAAGAACACAAGAAAGTTTAGAAATGGACCCATAATTACAGAGAGCAGAGGGTTAGGGTTAGGGCTATTTGTAATATTAGTGTTTGTTTTTAGTTTAGTTGTAATTTGAATTTGCTAATTATAAGTCACTTTGTCTGATTAACTTAAGTGTTTGCTTTAGATTCCATTTTTGATCATATTCTTTGTTGGTTATTTGTTTAGGATATTTAGATATAGTATTTTAGTTTATTTTTTGGTAATTGAGTCACACTGTGGGCACCTGAGATTCTTCAGGTAGGCACAGTGTGGACCAGCATAGACCTGGGTGTTGGAGTTGTTTTTTTTTTTTTAACCAGTGCAAAGGAGGTACCAGCAGCCCTGATTTTCTTTTTTCCTAATGCAAAGGCAATAACATGTCAAGTGTCCTCATGAACAGAATGGACATATGGTACAAATGGCAAACTTTTTGGAGGAAACCTGGGAGGGACGGTGTTCATCAGCCCGCTTGTCTGTGCATGGTGCAGGAAAATGTGATTAGCACTGATGAGAGGAAACAGTTCATCATGTCCAAAATATGAGCGTTATTATCGTAGAATAGGAGAGAACGTATACATTTAATAAAATCCATCATAAATCATCCTTAGCCAGGCTCCTGGCCGGCAGGCGGCGGCATTGCACCATTTACTTGAAGAACAACAACGAAGAAGAACAGCCGCCGTGGTTCGCCCTCAGTTTCCTACCGGAGCACAACACAGGGAACACAAAATGGCGACGTCCATGCTGCGGTTAGGTCGACTGGGTTCTCTCAAGGTAAAAACAAACCATTTGTTTCTCCCGATGGTTTCGTGCGTCGTGTGTGTAGAACATACACGAGCAGAGAGCGGCACAGTGTTTGTTTAAGCCGGTGCAGGCGGAATGCTGATCCAGGGCCCCGTGGACGGTGGGCGTTCTCCGGAGCCAGCGGCTGGCGTGTCCACAAACATTGTGTCCCAATTCACACCGGAACGTCGCCACATTAATGGAGATACACTTTCAGACACTTAGATTCCACCCCTTGCTTTGCACGTGGTCTATTTGACGTTGTCCAGGGGGACAGCAGTGTGCTGCCGTAATGGTTTCCGTGTGCTCTGAGAATATGACCTTTAAAAGTAGCATTCACATTGTTGCGCACTAGTTGCACAGTAGTGTTTCTGTGCCCTGCGTCACACTACAGGGATCTAGGTGTCTGTGTCTCAGTGATTAGCAAAGACGTTGCTCCATAGGAATTGCTCAAGATGTTCCCGTGCTAGAGCGTTACTGTGCGTTCAAAGTACATGAAGAACAAACGCACTACTTTTAAATAGTTTTACAGTTGATCTGAAACATAAGGCCAGATAAATATGCACGTGAACATGCTAACAAGGTCAACTAAACAAATGTATTCAGTCTGATGACGTGTTAGTCTTTTGACTCTTGTGCAGTGTCTCCAGTTGGACAGCTTGGGCGTCCTCAGGAGGGGCCCAGCTGCTTCGCTCTGCACTGGGGCTGAAGAGACGGCCAAACCAACCAAAAAGACCAAGGCTGCAAGCAAGAGTGAGACCATTTAATTCTGTTGGCTTTGTTTCTAATTTACATTTGACTAGCTTCTTGATAATGTGTATTTATATTTGATCCTTTCTTTCTCTATTTGTTGTTTGTCATTTAAAGCTTAACATGTAGCTTTATTTCACAGAGAAATCTCTAAAAATGATCTCTTCCAGTCATCCATTCTGCGCATAATAATTCATTTAAATGCAATTTGAAATTAACTGTTTCTGTTTTGTGGCTGTAGATGCTATGACACTATAAACAACAGTGCAGTAAGTGTATGTATTTCTGCTGATAATTGTGTTGCAGTAACTTTTTTTTCTGATGCATCAATTAAATTCCGGGAAAGCAGATTTGGATGCAAGATAAGGTCTGAGACATTTCTCTGTAATATCTGGGTAAATACTTACATTAACTGCTCTTGTCCTATTTACCATTTTCTTCAGCAGCAGAGGCACCAGATGAGAGAGCAACTCTTCTAGCCTACAAGACTCCAGTTGCCTTCCCAGTTAGATTTTCACATCCCAGGGTTTTTCCCACACTGCCCATAGAGGCAGCTGAACCAGTGGCCAGTTCCACTGGCACTACAGAAGCAGTAGTTGCTGCAGCAGCGACAGTGTCTGGTAATGTTGCCAGTGATCCACCTGTAGCTAAGCCACAGACAGAAGAGGCGGCATCTGCTCTGAGCCCAGATGTTGCTCAGGTTGTTGATGACACTCCTCCTTCATCTGCTGACACAACAGCTGAGCCGCTGGTCGGAGCAGCTGGCGATACACTAGCACCACTCAGCAGTCCCACAGCAGCCTCTCCATCAGACGACTTCCCCCCAAACACCACACTTTCGTCTGATCCTGGTGATGCAGCAGCTGATATGTCTTTGTCGTCATCAACCAGCTCGGACTCTGATTCCGACTCCGACTCTGACTCTGATTCTGACTCTGGGGATGAGAAGTCAGAAGTGAGGACTGAGAACAAGACCTCAACACCACTTGTGGCAGAATCTATGACAAAAGAAGCTGACGCTAATATGGTCACACCAGAGATGAAGCAAGGCGTCAATGAAGATACGACGGGCATTTCTCAAGATACTGTCGATCCTCCTGCTGCTGATCAGGAGACTGCTCCAACAGAATCCACAGACGCAGCTCACGCCGCCATGGAGACGACCACTGTCAATGTTAAGGAATTGGTGGATTCTGCTCCTGAGATCTGCACTGCTACAGAAGACACTCTAGATGGCGCTGTAGTAGCTGAAGCTACTTTGAAACCTGCTGTGGTAGAAGACACTGCATCTCTGACTGTCCCTGATTCTCATGCAGAAGGTCAAGTTGAAGATACGACCCAGGCTGAAAATCCAGAAAAATGTCCACCTGATGCTCCTATTGAAACTACAGATTGTGCCTCTGCTGAAGCTGCTTTGAAACCTGCTCCACAAGTGGAAGAGGACATTGCATCTCCTGCTGTCCCTGGTTCCCATGCAGAAGCTCCAGTTGAAGTGATGACCCAGGCTGAAAATCCACCTGACCCTCCTGTTGAAGAAGCTACTCCAGAGTCCTCAGAGGCTGCCCCTGCTGCTGCTGCTGCGACTGCAGCTGAAATTTCTGCCCCTGTGGAAAGCCCAGAGGAGCTGATGGATACTGCTCCAGTCATAGCTGAAGGTGTAGAAGCAGACCTGCAGGCAGAAGCGACAGTTGAACCATCTGAGGGTATACTACACCACCCCCAAAATATCATCTTCTCTCTCTCTTCTCTCTGGATCATTGAGATAACCAAACTTTCTTTACTCATTATAACATATTCTGTGTATTCTTAAGTTACTGAAAGGTATCAGCTTCCACACAGAGGTCACTTCCTTTCGCTTTCATGGGTTCCAAATTCTTCCGAAAAGCACTTTTGTGCATTGATGTGAAAACTAAACTCCCATTGCATTTGTTCGCTGTGGTCAGGTGGTTGTAGTGTGCATGTATCTATAATGTGCATGCTGGGCTTTGGGGCCTCCTCTCCTTTGTGTTTTCTGCATTTTGCCATTCTTTAACATTGCCTTTGCTTGCATTTTGCCAATTGTAATTTACACTTCTTTTTATTTGACCCACCCACACAACTTTGCAGTCACTGTCGATGTTTGAGCTAATTTAAATTGCTCCTTGCTCCTAACCTTACTGACATTTCTGTTGAATTCCTCCCAGAAATTTGATTTTATATCTTTCTCATTTTGGCCTATTTTATGTTGATACTGGTTCTGTTTGTATGGGTTATGGGACTCAGCTCTGGACAGCCTCTGCAATATCTAAAAGCTGGTTACAAGAGTTCTGAGTTAATGTTATGATTGCAGGTAATAACCCATTGTTTTTTTTCCACAGTGCTAGGTAATAGTATTGCTAAGAGTAAGAGTGCACATGGTCATACTGTGGTAATAGTTAAGACATGTTCAACGGCCTCCTTTCCCTGACAGCACCTGGATGAGCACATTTGGGATTTTTTTGTGTATGATACTTAACCTCTTCCTTATAAGCTGTTAATAACTTTACTGTTATAGCATGCTGATAAGTATATTACAGTGATTTAGGACAAGTGTTTTGTTATTGAAAGGTCAATCAAAAGCTTCAAAGCACCTTGTTAAAAAATAATTTGTCCTTAAAAATCTTTTTCCTACACACCTCTGGTATGATTAACTTTTTAGTGGGATTCCTTTTCTCTCTTAAGGCACATTTACCCTCACTGGCTTTTCATGTTCCTTAAGGCTTTTCACACCAGTATGTCTCCACACTCTGTCGGGGGTAATGTAGCCTGTCCCCAAAGGAAATGCTCCACTATAAACCACCTTTGTCAACATGTGTGAATTTGTAGATGTATGGTCCTTTTAAGAAGCTTTCAAAATAGTGTCAAAGAAACCATTTTGTCATAATTCTTTTGCTAGTTGGATGTGCCTAGATCAAATATTAACAACAGCCTTTGTTACCTGAGAGGTAGGAAGAGTGATGAGGACACCGATGATACCCAGGATTGCATTTGGTTAACAGCATGGTATTTCTGTTAAAATACATAGCAGGAAGAAGAGCGATACTAATCTTTGCCCCAGACCTTCTGACATGCCCTTTTGTTTTCCCCCTCCTCCCACAGAGATTGCTGCAACGGCACCTCCTGAGCCTGAAGAGCCATTTGACAACAGCACTTATAAAAACTACCAGCACCACAGCTACACCCCCTACACGTTTGCTGATCTGGATTTGGAAATGGCAAAGTTTCGTCTCCCTCAGCCGTCGTCTGGCAGACCCTCACCCAGACACTAGAGGAGCGTATAGCTACAAACTATAATGTCATAGTGAGGATGTTTTTCCATAAGGTCATCCCCCACCAATCACAGCTTGAGCTTCGGCTGTTAAGAATCTTATATTATTAAAGTTCACAAATAGGAAATTAAGTCTTCTTTTGCCTGGTGTGATTCTGTTCTCTCTCACAAAGAGGAGTGTGTAAAGCGATAAGAAAAGATCAAACGCTTCTTTTTTTTAATGCTATTCTGCCTTGGGGGCATCATTTAAATAGAGCTGAGTGTGCAAGTATTTTTCTTTTAAAGGTTATAATTTCGACTCCGAGTCTGCTGCCCTACACCCAATGCCTTAATTATCCTGCTATTTCGTTCTTTTAGGGGTAACCAATCAGCTGTTTATTTGTGCGTTAGAGTGCACATGCAGAGAGAATCTGCATTAATCAGTGCAAACTGGAGATGTGCATAGAAATGCGTCGTGTGAGTGAGGGCAGTGAACAGCGAGCAAAAAACCCCAGCAGGGTGCAGAGGGACGTCATGTCCCCGCCCCCTCACGAATATTCATTATCCCAGCGCCCCAGCGTGCCCTTACGTGATGACGCACCGCGACAACTGCGGGTCCCGATTGCTGCAGCCGCTTGTCAGTGTGACGAAGATTGGCACCCAGGTAAGCTGTCACTCAAAATCCCTCTTTTTCCGTTCCCTATCAATCAAACAATCTGGGCCGCACGCAAAAATGCCCCGGGGCGAGCAGCGCGGACCTAGTGAGGGCAGCGGAGTGTGCTCGCGGAAGGGAAACACGGGCGGCGTAGCTCCGGGAAGAATAAAAATAACCCGTATACAAGAGGAGGGGGTAAAAAAATATGTCGGCGTTTTGGGAGCAGAGGAGGATTGTGGAAAAGCAAAGGGCGAGAGAGCAAGACATGAGGCCCGATAGTTGTGTGGCTACCGCGGAGGGAGGGGAAGGACAGTGCAGCTGTCTATGCGTTATTGATTCATGTGGAGAGGCTTTTAGGAACATCCCAGTTCTGGAGTGGGGACAGTAGTTCTTAATGTGGCTGCAGTCGAATTACTGAGCACGCTTGAGCAGAAATGCACATTCATTCACAATGTTGATTCAAACATGGTAATGTTGCTAATGCGCGTTACTCGAGCTAACGGCTTGCGCTGTATCAATCCGCAGCGGGGTCCTTTTAGGACCTTGCTAGCGACTTTAGCTTGTTTTCTGGCAATGAGTCCCTCGCTAAATATGGCGCTTTGCATTTTAGGGGCACTGTTCACACGCCAGAATCACTTCAAGTAAACAGTTGGGTGCCTTGTTAACATTAACTGTAGCCCGGACGAACGGCTGCCTCTCGGGGCTGGAGTCGACGAGCTAACGCGAATGTAGCGTTAGCATAGCAGACTAGCTAGCTCAATATTGTTGGAAAACAAAGCATACTCGGACCGAACTAGTTTGTTGTCATGTAACACCAACAATATCCTAGTTGGGGAACAATTGTCTGCCCAAATTCGCCCAACCTCTGTGTTTTCTTGCCGCCGAAAATAATATACTAATTGCTAAGATCAGGCTAAAGGCTAAGTCCATCGTGGTGGGTGTGTAAATATCAGTAACGGGATATTATCATACGTCCACTTCTGCTGGTGTCAATGCATAAATCCCTTTGTTTCCAGACTCAATGATTAGACATGTTTATGAATATTAAAAATTGAAATGTAACTTTGACTTAATATGACATATAACAGCTTTTGAGTTCCACCAACATTAACATTTTTGTCATTGTTTTTTCCTGCATATGATATTTAATTTATTAGCTAATTTTAACATTTATTAGCATTACTGTTCCACATTAAGTCTGCTTACACAGACACATCAAACTTTTGTAGTACCTTGGACATATATGCCCAGTTAAAATAGTGACTAGTGTTCGTGACATCACTATAGTCACATTCCATGCCTACATTATGGGTACCTCATGCAAGGTCAAGTCTGTCTGGACAGGTTGAGTCTGACTGAAACTATGCATTGTGTAGGTTGGCCACCTGTCCCTGCACACTATAATGCCCCAGTGTTTGCAGCATCTGCAGTGAACGTGATGGCAGCCCAGTCGGTTTCCATAGACAAGTATCCAAAGGGAGAGCAGCAGGTGGGTGAGAGGGACAAGACCTACATTTACAATATTCTGCAGACCTTTTACATTGATACTTCTGCCTGAATAACCAAACAGGGGAAGCACTTCGTATATATTTAATACAAGACTACAAGCAATGTTGATGCCTTCCTATCTGTTTTAGGAATCTGTTGTCTCTGTGATATGTCTCGTCTATGGCGGGCCACCACAAACTATTTAATGCATGAAGAATACATGCAAAACATGTAAAACACTGTATGCCCAATATTTTGAAGCTGCTCTTACACTATTCCTACAAAACCTTTTTTATTAAATTGCTACATTTGTAGATGTTAAGCTGAGAAAAATATGACTAATGAAACATTTTATCCCTCAAGCAAGTGATTATTTTTAGCCTGCTGGCGATCAATCTGAGTCATTTTTAGACACATTGGTCAGGGGTGGTGTTAGTGCTAGTATTCTTGGAGTAGGAAAGCACAGTGTGAGATTGGTCAGTAAAGAAATTGTTATGCATCACTCTGGATGCAGTCTGGCTATTCTGTGTGCCCAAAGAAAGTCAAGAGACAAAAACTACACCAAAATGCAGATTTAAGTGCATCTGACCACCACAGCTCATTTTATTTAAGTTTGACCATGAGAAAAATGGGCTGGTTACAAGCAGTGACAAATATTGATCTGAAAACTCATGACACTAATACCTTTTTCTGTTTTGTTGAATGTCAAAGCAAACAAACTCCATGCTTCCTTTTCAAAGAATACTGCACAGTTTTCAGACCATGTCATCATGACTTTTCAAAGTTTTATATTGAACTAAGACTACTCTGTTAAACTTTGCCTTCCAGCTACTCTGGATCTTCACATGATGATTTTATGTCAGTTGTTCTCTGCTTTGCACTTCACGTGTTCTTTCCCTTTCAATCTCTACTGCTTTTTTCATCTTAATGTCTTTTTCTTTGCAGTTGCAAGGTGTGGTTAAAGTAGACAGTGATTCAGAGCAGAAGTTTGAGGGAACGTTGGCAGAGGTGCCCAGCCCGGCAACAACAGAGCCGCAGACACCCATGGACGCGGACAAAGCCTCCATATATCGGTAGATCAAATCCTAAGTGTGCACTTGTTTGTTTGGAAAGAGAATAGAACAACTCCCCACTATACTTTAAAATCTGTCCTCCTCGTACCCTGTTAGAACACAGATTTGTCAGAAACTAAATTGCCCTCAGGAAACCTCACATGATATTAGTGAAGCTCTCCCCTTTGTTCATGTGACTTTCATATTACTCTCTGTTAGTTGAAATTCAAAAGGGTGCGTTACGACCAATATATTTTTCTCACATTAACATTAACGTTTTTTTAATTGTATTTTGATTATCTGCATGCATTCTATTGAAAGTGTAACTATGGCCCGCCAACAAGTCCCACAATCTCAAGGTAATTGACTGTAATTGGCCACTTAACTGAGCAGAATAATGTTTCAAAGGAAGAAAAAGATGATTATCGAAGACTTCAATTTGTCTTGATGTCTTGTGGACTTCCTAAGTATCTATTTCATGATTTACTTCCATGTACTATAAACACCTTCTGTTTCAGCCACTTTCTAAGTCTTGGTAGATAGAATAATGTTTCCTTTGAATTCACTGTAGTTAATGCTGCTTTCAGACATACACTGAAATCCACAGGGTGTGTGTGTGTCTATGCATGTGTGAGAAAGCACAAATGTCTAAGTGCATTCAATGTTTCTGTGGACTTTTTCCACCTGGCTCCCTGGTGAAAACAGAGTGCAGAATCTTGCACATTTTTGCAAGGTGCAGGGAGGGTTGAGAGGGGTTGATCATTATGCTGTGGGCCTTTCTGACACACCATGATTTGTCTGCTGTGGTTGAAATAGAGACTGCTATGATGTTTTCCACAGTTACTCCACAGTTATCAATACTCTGCAGAAACTTGCAGTCCTGTACGGGATCTGCGGCAGGGACTCCCTTGCTGGATTCATCAAGAGTGAGCGTGGGGGTTGATGAGCCAAGAGCAGATGTCATTTTTGATCTGCTGGAAACAAAAACACTTGATTTCACAGTGTAATTAATGTCCTTTCTCTGTCTCTTGTAAAACACCTAACCAGATTATTTTATTCTGTTGAGATGTGTGAGCCTCCTGCTGCTTTGTGTGAAAGTCCAAAAACAATTTTCTGGAGATCCTTTGCAGGGCATGCCTGTAAATGACTTTAGTAACAGTGTATGCATGTGTGTGGCCACCTTCACAGACATCCCCTGTTCCCTCTGCTGGCCCTGCTGTTTGAGAAGTGTGAACAATCCACACTGAGCTCTGAATGCATTACCTCGGCAAGCTTTGATGTGGACATTGAGAACTTTGTCCGCAATCAGGAAAAAGAGGGCAAACCCTTCTTCAGCGAGGACCCTGAACTCGACAATTTGGTGAGATAACTTTGGGTAGAAATTGCCATCATGCATTTAGGTGGAGGATAATTGGTGACACTTAAATAACCCCAAGGCTTTAACCTTTCAACACTGACCCACATGTCTAGAGAACGTGTGATTTTTAAGTGTCAGCAGAACAAGGTAGACATGCTTATTACAGAAGTGTTTATTGCTGGAGAAGTCACTACCCTAAACATAAAAAGTAACAGATGCAGTATTGTTCACTGCTGTTGGTTTTAACCTTGTAGTGAAAATGTACCATGTGAGAATGATCACATGTCCTTATCAGCGTCATTAAGGCCCAGAAGGATGTATGTTAATACCACACCTGAGATGTGGTGAGCAGTATTTTTGTTCACACATTAATCTTTACCCTCCTGAAAATAGTGAAAGTCTTCACAGCTGCTCAAGATTCATTCATACTCTCCTGACTCATCTCTGAACATTTGATCCTTCGTGCCAACACAGACAGATGTGTACTTGGACTGGATAAAAACAGCACAACTTGGTCATGGAGAGCAGAAATTATGATCATGTTTCTTTATATAGAGAAGAGACTTCACTATGGGTTGGGGCACATTTTAATGCTAGGTGTGAATGCTTGCAATTAGAGCTGTCCACTTGTGATCGGATCACAATAAACGCATGTTATTACCAGGTGTGTACAGGGGCTATGATGGTAAATCTGTGTTGAATAAGTCTGTTAATTGATAAATAGCAATAAACCTGTATGATCTGAAGCATCCTTTATATTTAGAGGTTGGCTTCACCAAAAATACCACTTATATAAAAGTTAACCATATGGCGGCTGGGGGTTGTAAAATACTGGGATACAATCTGAACTGAATGCAAGCAACAGTGCATCATAAAGGTAAGGCATTAAAGTGGGACAAATGTGGGTAAGATACAAGTCCTCAACATCAGAAACTTGGAGAGAATGAAAACAACTGGAAAACATTGTGCTTGAGAAAGATAATTTTGCTTCTGTCAACTGCTACCAGCCATTTATGATTTTTTTTTTCTCTGATCTCTCATCCAGATGGTTAAAGCCATCCAGGTGCTGCGGATTCACTTGCTGGAGCTGGAGAAGGTGAGTGACCTTTGCAAGGACTTCTGTAGCCGTTACATTGCCTGCCTCAAGACGAAGATGAACAGTGAGACATTGCTGAGTGGCGAGCCAGGCAGCCCGTATTCCCCTGTACAAGGCCATGTCCCGAGCCTCTCACCCACCAAGTCACAGGTATGTACTGATGATGGACTGTGAACTTTTCCATAAAATGGTTAATGATGAGCTCCCTCTTCCAGGAGAAACTTAACTCAAATTCTTCTGCACTTCAGAATTAGACTGACCACTAGAGGTCCTCTGCAGACATATTAGCACATAATTTAATATCTTGAAATCTTCCTGGAATGTTCCTTGTGTGGTTCCATTGCAGACAAGTAGTCACAAGGCAGACAGTTTGTAAAAATAAAAAAATATTCTATTTTAACGCTTGAAACGCATTAAAAACCATCACTGATAACAAGGATACATATAGGACTGATGTTTAATTTGTCTTTGATTCGATCTAGAGTTCATGAGATGCGTTTAAACCTGCTACACAGCACAACTGTAGCAGCAAACAGACATGACATCATGTAAAATGTGACCAGAACCATCTGTAGTCAATGTGAGGTGGGACAGAGACAAACAGACATGCACTAACGAACTAATGCGTCATGCCCCATTTATCCACGAACATAAATATGCATTGAGCAAAAGATCAGATCTAAGTGAGTGGTTTCAACACACCAGAGGCTGTGAAAGCCTTATACCAAATACTCGCACACATGTTGTGTTGTTGCAGGTTCATTTAGTTGTAATGCATTTAGATTAGATTAGTGCTAAAATGTACATATTTGACCCAGACCTATTTTCCCCATGTATACTCTGTGATGCAGAACCCCAGCTCCATCTCGAGCACCATCAGTCCCCAGGGTCAAATTGTGGTTCCAGCGTCAGCCCTACAGCAAGGGAACGTTACCGTGACAGCCGTCAACCCCACCCAAGTGGTCGCGGGTATGTCATCGTGGCATACAAACCCTCCTTCAGGTAATGTCCTGTTGTGATTTATTGCCATGCAACAGTGGGAATCTTTAGTCTGACTGCATGTGTTTGTTTTCAGGTGGCACAGTATACCAGCCAGTTACAGTTGTAACTCCCCAGGGCCAGGTGGTGACACAGACACTTTCTCCCGGGACAATACGTGTCCAAAACAATCAGGTATTACATCTCCCTTTATGCACTCGATTCCAGAGTATCCCCAGACTTTATGTGGAGGAGTTGTATATGAGAATGCAAATGTCAGAATAAGTTGAATTGTTTTAATTGTTTGTCATCCCCTTGTGTCAAAACTGTGCGGAGTGTCTATGTGAGGAGAGGAAACAGCAGGCAAGACTGTATGTTGATCTAAAAATGTAAGACAAAACCCAATATCTCGGCATGAAAAAGCCGTGTTAAATACGTAGAGGACACAAGAGTTGTGCAAGTTGTGCTTCTGTAACAGCGTAGTTTAAGCAAGCCATTCAACTAAAATATTAGCTGAGAAGGTGGAACTGACATAACAGCCACCATCTACCACCACTGGATGAAAAAAATGTTTATATGACATCAGATTTATGAATAAATGTTTTATTTATCTTTTAGAATATGAAAAGAATAAATGATACACAGATTCAGAGAGTCTGTTTCATTCTCTGAGAATTTCATTCAAATCAATGCAAAATCAGGTTTGTAAAATGATATTGAACTAATCAAGAACTTGTGATCTGAAATTGATTTGGAAAATCAGTGGTGATAGTAAAATGAAGACATCAAGAAAATATATAAAAGCTGTATTATTGCAGCGCTAAAAATTGTGCTGGTGAACTGAAAAAATACTTGCATTCCCATTAATCCCATGGTTTTATTCATGGAATTATTTAACCTATTTCAAATATTGTTATTCTTCCATGCACTGTCAACCTGCATCTCCACTGCTCCACTCTAATTAATGCTGCTACCATGATGCTAGAAGGAGTGGAATTGGAACTGAGCAACGTGTTGGTGCTGCTATAGACAAATGGGCACATGGCCTAATTAATGTTATTTTGCTTAGCTCCAACTACAGTTTCACCAGGACTTGAATCTCTTTAATCATGATGACAACTCAACTAAGAACAAGCGTGGCGTTCTACCCAAACACGCCACGAACGTCATGCGCTCATGGCTCTTCCAGCACATTGGGGTAAGTCTGTATATAACTATTCCGTTCCTGTGTAATATGTGAAACCACGGATCAGTAAAACAATTCCTCCTCCATTCTCTTCTATAGCATCCATATCCAACAGAGGATGAGAAGAAACAGATAGCTACTCAGACAAACCTGACTCTTCTGCAAGTCAACAACTGGTGAGTTCTGGTGACCTGGTGTCCCACAAAGGTATGGTCCAGTTCCATCAAACTGCACCATGAAATGATTTTTCATGTCTTTCTATCCAATGTTGGTCTTTTCCTTTTAAGGCAAATATTTTTGAGAGCCAGTTTGTGGGGAAGTCATTAAGATTCATTGCTTTGATTTGTCTTTTAGTGTAGTAAGGAATTTCCAGGCCCCCTTTAGAAATGCGTTGCAAATTACAAAATAATGAACTTTTCTGGAACAAAAGTTACATGCACATTCTGAATATTAGCCTGCCTGATGTAATTCACTGTGCCAAAAACTGCATCAGCACATTGATGCTATTGTCCACATTTTTTAATCCATAATTGAATCCATAGTTGTGCACCTTTTGAAAGTTTTTTTTTTTTTTTTTTTCCTCCTGACTCTCTATCCATTCCATCTACCCATCTGCTGTAGCCTGAGGTAATTGTTTGTCCCATCCAGAACATTGATGGCTATCTCCATTATAATTCAGCAGATAACAATCCAAATGCTAAACAATCGCTTTGTCAATTTTCTATTTTACCACAAATGCAGCTTCTTCATCAATGAATGAGTCCAAGCTTCTCAATTTAAAATGTCATTGATTTGCAGGTTTGTCACCATCAAATTGCAGACAATATCATTTAAACGCACCCCTAGCTAACCTTTGTCTTGTAGCACAAAGGTGAAATAGATTGGGCCTAAGATTCCAAAGAACACATTGTACAGCCAAGACACCCATCAAATGTGGCCTTCTTGGAGTAAGATAAATCTATTAACATAGTGAAAATGGATTTGTTAGTGTTCAGGGTTATAAGATTAAAATAGTAGCTCATGACTTTGGGATCTTTTTTACGCTCTAAAATAGGTTTCACATGAGAGGACTTGAGTAGATTACTGTAAAAAAAATGCATATAAATGGAGTTTAAGTACCTCTTGCAGAAAAAACTATAAAATGGGTGCTTGGTTTTAATTGTTGAGCTCATAAGACAAAGAGAGTTTTAACAGTTGTTCTAAGGTTTTAAAAAAAAAAAAAGAAGAAAAGTGCCTGGGAGGTCTTTACTATCTTTCAGTTCCGGAAATGATTGAAGACCAGAGTTCCTGCAAATATTCCCTTTGGTGTGAACAACATTGTCCCCCCCACTGAAAAATGGAAATAGGCCTCTGTGCCATGAGTAGTTGGTTGATCTTAATTGATGGGGAGTTTAGGTGCTGTAGGCATTGAATGGCACATGATTTCTAGGCGCTGTGCCAGGTGTGTACCACACGTGTAATAACAGGGCCCACCCGATGCAGATATTGTTAAAACCCTGAAGACATTGATGGGGTTCTTAAGGGTTCCACAACATCATAGACTGGGGATTAAACCATTGATAAAAAGATTTTAATTAGAAGGACCAAAAGTAAAATTCTACATTTGGGCCAGCCAGCCCACAATTCAGCCTCCACTGCTTAGCAGCAGACATTTTGTTACAACATGTAACGAACGCTGAATGATGATTCAACCAATGACCATTCACGGGGGATCTACTAGGGGCAGCAACCTTTCAAAATACGATTAAGCAAATTAATGTAATTTTAAATATCGTGACAACAAGGAGAAGAAGTGTTTTAAACACTGCTCTGCATCCGCAGATAAGATGAAGTGTGTGGCATATACGTAATCATAATTATCAAGATAGTCTATGAAACCCTCAATGACCTTTTCTCATGCTCTAGCCATAGCTAGTGAGAATGCTCTTTAGCTGTGTGGCCCATGAAGTCAGCGAAAAGCAAAGCAGAGGGTGGGTGTTTCGTAACTGCACACAGGATAATTCCCCATGTGGAGAATGGAGGCCATTGGAAGATGTAAGCCCATGGTCATTCTCTTTCTTTCGTGGGGGGCGGGGCCCCACTGTAGATGCACTTGCCAAGCAAAATTTCTTTTGCTGATGTTTCATGGCAGGAACCATTCAAGAGTTCTCAGTTCTAGAAACTGCACCAGGGCTTCCATTTCTGTGTTCTTCAGTTACCATATGCTCGAATGTTGCTCATCCTGCTGCAGTCCTCCAAGTCAACAATCTTTGCTCAAGGTGGAGAGGACAGAGCAATCTTTCTTGGAATCACTTTTTTTGGAACCTATGGTGACAATTGATGCTAGCTCTGTTTGCAGCAGTGGGTTCTTACCACTTCAGCGATGGACTTGATATCTTTCATGTTGAACTTTTTAGCCATCTTACCCTTTTACCCCAAAGATAGCAACCTGTTAAACATTTCTTTTCATTTCTGTGTTGTAGATGTTGTCAGAGAGCTTAAAACTTAGGTAGTTGCATTAAGTCCAACTGGAAGAGCGTGTAAATACTAAAATGCAGCTCATACACAAACATGGTGGTGATAACCAGTAACTTTATGAGTCTTACTTTGCTTTGGATAAATGTTTTCCTTGTGGTAATGATTTTTTAAGGATTTTCATTCATAAACTGCCAGTTTTACTTTAAGTCAACTTTGGTCACTCTAGAACAGATGTTTAATTGATATTTTCACTGAGAAGTGGATTTGTCTGTTTGCTTCAGATCACTGCAAATGGATGTTTTAGACATTCTGCTTCAGGATATTCTGGTTAGAAATCACTGGTTGAATCAATGATTGTCACCAGTTGCCCAAAGCAACAAATCGTAACTCTGACCAGCTTCCGTAGCAATGTTTGTAACTACACAATATAATTGATGCGATGTCATCACGCTGTCCGGCCTGAAGGTCTTTAG
Source organism: Pseudorhombus dupliciocellatus (assembly GCA_016785235.1). Classification (NCBI taxonomy): domain Eukaryota; kingdom Metazoa; phylum Chordata; class Actinopteri; order Pleuronectiformes; family Paralichthyidae; genus Pseudorhombus; species Pseudorhombus dupliciocellatus. The sequence continues at coordinate 6,115,675 of JAFBJW010000311.1, forward strand.
ACAGAACATCACAAACATATGAAGCAACCGCAGTTGTTCTGTTTCTTTAGGTTTATAAATGCACGGAGGCGGATCCTGCAGCCCATGTTGGATGCAAGCTCCTCTGACACACCCAAAACCAAGAAGAAAACGCCTCAAAACCGGCCATTGCAGCGGTTCTGGCCTGATTCCATTGCCACTGGAGGAAGTAGCCAGCAGCATGTGACTATGCCAGATGGTACACAACAGTGTTTCTATGTACATTTACGTTTGTATTTAAGTTGAAAGGTTAGAGAAATGGCCTCACCGTAATAACAAAAAGAAGAAATTATTCACTGTCGGAACTATATGGATATTTAAATGTTCTTCTTCATGCTCAGAGCTTCAGCATGTTCACTTTGAAATACAATAATGAATACTTCAATAAACTGACCATTTGGGAGCTTATGAAATTAATTTTGACAGACTCTCCAAAAAAATTTACTTTTCCCCCATTTTGAGTCTCATAACCACCTTGTCAGTCCTAATAATCACAGACAACACTTCTCTATCAACTGTATGTGCATGAACTAATACTCAAATGACAAGTAGGTTCTGAAACTGATAGTGTCCAATTATTTTTAACCACTAAATTTGAGCACTGTGTCAAGAGGACTTTACAAAGTTTCTACATTAAAAAAAAAACTCAAACCTTGTATTATAATGATTGTATTTGCTTCTAATTAAATGTGCTGAAGCTCAGAGAAGATACAAATATGTAAGGTCTCAGAACTCATTTGGGGCCATCTTACATCCATCTAGCTAAAATGAATGCAGTTGGCTACAACAGTTTTGTAATTCATTGCATTTTGTGAACATAATGTTACATTTCACATTTGAAGAATGTAATCTAATAGTTTATGCTATAATGAGCAGTTTGAGGGAATTTCTTTAAATTGTATTTGAAACTTTCATGTCATGTTGTGAGCTTGATATATTAGGAGTGCCCAAAATGACTTGGCCTCTTGTTTGCAACAGCTCACAAACACCTTTAGTTTGGTGATGAATCATAAGACATGGATGACAGCAAAGATTTCTCACTCAAACTTGGCGAGAGATATTTCATAGTATTTCTTTCCCTCCATTGCTCGTTCTCAGGTACGATGGTGACGATGAATGTGGAAAGTCTACACAGTCTGACATCAGATGGTGCTACACTGGCGGTACAACAGGTGATGCTGGGAGGCCACAGTGAAGACGAATCAGGAGACAGCGGAGATGAGGACGATGATGCAGACATGGCCGGGCTGGGCCTGGACAACAGCGACTCACTGCAGTAGAGAACATGCTCCCTCACTCCCAGATCTACACGTACACAAGTCATGCGTAAAATGTTCTACAGAATACATGTACATTCTCACACATGAACCATAGTACAGACCCAAATTAGGTTTACATAGAGCACAAAATGGGACATAACAGAAGCTGTCCTGCATTCTTCCAACCCTCTCCCCTGCTGAATGGCGTTTTGCTGTGTGTGTGTGTGAACATCAGAAGTTTAATTTCTGGAACAATTTTTTTTATTGTTTAGTTGATGTAGGCGAGTGCACTTTTTTAAACTATATTTAAGCTCGAGGCTAAATCAAACAAACTGGAGAAAAAATAGGTGTTTAAAACACCCAAAGTGAGTTTGTATGCTCTGAAAAAGCTGACTGATCTGATTTTTTTTCCTTTGCCCCTGTTCCCCAATTCCCAGCTGTTTTCACATTTTGGATGCCAACACTTAAAAGTTGTATCTGTAGGGGATTGTCTTCACTTTTTGCATGCTTGTGTTTTGAGTAGATGTGCACACTTTCTTGACCGACTTCACAGCTCTCACACGGGCCCCTGCAGGCCAAGCAGAACCCAGGTGAAGGGATTGAGGGAAAAAAAAAAAAAAAAGATGCTTATTTTTATATACAAAAATATTGAAATTAGTGGGGGTTTCTTTTTTTTGTGTTCTCCTGTTTTGTAATGAATATCCATGTACAGATTCATAATTACAGGTAGCAACCCTGTTTTTCAGGGTTTTTTGATGTTTTCTAAAAAAGATAAAAAAGAAATTGAATGCTGATGGAATTGCAATTTAAATTGGTTTTAAATTTACAATACTAACAAGGCCTTATGTGTGTTGTTTTTTAAATATTTTTTTCAAGAAGCACAAAAAGAAAGTCTCACCCTTGTTGAAATTGGTCAAATAGACACTAAACAGCAGGACACTTGTGGTTCTGTAAATTATTGTTAATGTTCCTTCTTGTGCTGGAGCATCAGTTTTCTGACGCAGTAACCTGACTAGCTCTTAGATGAACAAAAAAGAAAAATACAGCTCCACTTTTATCCACATGGTGTGTACCATACATTGTTTTTAATCAGTCTACATCAAGAGTGTAGGCATCAGTTTTTTAAATGCACAATCCAGAACACTATGCTAATCACACAATCACAAGGGTCTGAGATGAAAATGCATCGGAGGGTAGTCTGCACAGTGAGATATGAGCTCCTTCAACAAGCAGCAGTAAGCTTTTTGCACGCCTTGAACTTTTATTTATGTATACATGCTACTGCAGTGAGAGAGCATGTGGGAAGCTGGACCCTGCTCGTTGCCAGCCTGAAGGATGAAGCACTGCAGCCTCTGTTGGATCCCCTGTTACTACAGACACATGCAGTTTTAACTTTTCAAATGTCCTTATCATTTTTTTACAGCACAAATTGGGGTGCCTCTTGTTTGAATATTTGTAATATTGTACTGTACAACAGTTGTCTGTCAATAGTTGCAGTTATCTAGTTTATATCCCTCTTGTAAAGTTGAGACTTGGTTGGTTAATGTGGCCTGAGGTTGCAGAGACTCTGAGTGGGCCCTTGCTGAGCTCTTGGTCCCTCACTTGTGTCCATCTTGCTTTTTATGACACTCTGTTCACTTTTCATGTCTGTTTTGCCTTAGAGCTTTCTATTTTGGAATAAATGATGCCTAACTCTGCTGTGCACTCTTTCTTGACTCTGTCGCCATCAGATTTGTCCTGTCTCACGTGCTCTGACATTCTGCTTTGGTACAGTTTAGAGGTTGTATTTGTTTTGCGTGATGACATCCCAACACAATCCAGAGATGAGGTGCAGTGGATTTAGTTGTCTGTACTGAGAGTTGGAGAAATGTGGGCCTCTTCTCTCTGAAAGACAGAAAATGACTGTTTAGCACAAATATACAGACATGATGAGCCATGCTACTTGCTTATAAATTACCTCATGAAATACCATATTCACATCACTGAGGAGCCAGACTTCATTACCCCACTAAAAATGTGCAATGATCACATTGCCACCACAAAAACAAGTAGATTTTTATATTTAGCACAGAGTGATTTTATTGCAGCAGTTTGCTATTAATTATTGGTAAATTGTAATTAGAAATTCAAATGGTAGACTTTAACTTTAAACAGTTAGCCATTTATTAAAGAGCAAGTCGGGACCAACACTTCAGACAGGCCTATGATATATCTGTGCAACTGGCCTTCAAGTTTCACCTCTGGTTTAATTTGATACTGTAAATATTTACTGTGGAAAGGCTCGTATACTGAGTAGTACATGACACACTGCATTAGACTGCATTACAGTCTATTGCACGGATGTGTCACACTCTACTCTAAAGCAGTTTGAGTGGTCATACAGAGCAGAAAAGCTCTAGCTAAATTAAGATGAATTTCCATTTAGATTTTTCTCTTAAAGCAATGTGAGAGTTCTCTTGGACAGGACTGTTTATATGACAAATAAATTATCAAATATTGTCAGGGCTACATCACAAACACAGTCAGATATAACAGTAAAAAGAGTTTTAAGAAGAGTTATTAAGTGTTTATACACTTATTTATAGGTGTGTCTGGCATGTTGACCACCTTAGGAATTGTATGTACAACCTGCAGCTACCAGGTTCTTCTGCTGTGGGACCAGTTGGGGAGGCAGACGCCAACTCTACATTTAACCCTCATGTTACCATTCGTATTCTGTACACACCCGTCCTCGTGCCTGGGTAAAAATATAAATATGATAAGGTGCTTGGAGGAGAAAAAAAAAAAAAAAAAAAGAGGCGGCGGGTCAGACAAACCCGATGTCGGCGGACAACACGAGGGTTAAGGTCCCACACTCCCCTTCCTTTAAGAAGTGACTTGTAAAGTAATGGGTTTTAGCCCTCGGATGTTATGTGAGTATGGACAGCCCCTGTTTCTCCTGGAGAGGCAGGTCATGACACGGTGCACAGCTTGTCATGTACTGACCTCCATCTGTTGGCGGATCCAGCTGAGGGACTGTGTAATGCGCGTGTAAACACCTGGCTTGTTCCTCATAGCGCAGCCAATACCCCAGCTGGTTGCTCCCACCAGCTTCCATACAGATGAGTCCTCGCAGGCTAGAGGACCTCCACTATCCCCCTGAGTGAGGACAGTCAGCAATGGTTCACAAACGAGTCAACATGACTTTCAGGTGTAATATGGTTCATTGTCTTTCCTTCCCTGCCAGGAAGTGAACAGCAACATCTTGGATTAGCTGCAGTGTTTTTAGATTCATCATCAGTTCTTTAGTTTCACTTCTACGTCAAATTCATGATTCAGGACTGTGGTTGATAGAAGGGGTTTTCGTTCTGGGGCCAATTTCAGGAAGCAGGTTCAACAAACTGAGTAAAAATCTCAACTCTGAGCTGTCAAACTCAGAGTTTTCAGTTTCACAACTGGCTCAACACAACAAGTCTGAGTCAAAGTAACCCTGAATGAACCCCGTGCATGAGGATGTCAGAAGCCCTCGTCAATGGAACGCAGATCACAGGATTCACCATGGCAACAGGTGAAACAAAGCCAGGCTCCTCTCCTGTGGAACCAGCTTCCACTGTGGGTCCAGGAAGCAGACACCATCTCAGCATTTAAAATCAAACTTAAAACATTTCTTTTTGATAAAGCCTATAGTTAGTGTTGGATCAGGTTAGTCATGTTGTCATGCGTAGTTATGCTGCTATAGTATAGACTGCTGGGGGAACTCCCATCTTCCACTGGGCACTTCTGTACCCTGCTCTCTCTCTCTGTCCCTCTGCCTCCCCCCACACATATTTATTTACTCATTATCTATTCATTTTAATAATCACATATCAACATTATATAGAACAGGATGCTTTTTTGACCACTCTTGTTTTCAGGTCACTTTTTGGTCCAAAGTCCCGCGCTCGCTCTCTCTTCTCTTCTATTTCAGGTACAGTATCTCTGACCTGGCGTTGCAAGATGACAACAACTTCCATTATTACTATGCTACGGTGAACTCGTGACCTGTCCAGGGTGCACCTCGCCTCTCGTGCAAATAGCAGCTCCTGCGACCCAGTGACCATTGAAGATATATAAATCAAATTGAATTGAATATGCAGAAAGTGGACACATTTCAATAAATAAATAAAAATCAACACTGCGTCAGCAGCAAAACAGCTTGTTTCCACTCATCCAACATCTACATTCTCTGTGTGTTTGAGTGCACATTCCAAAATGTAAAATGTAATTGGGTCTGATAATCCTCTCCTGACAGGGATTTCTGCGGAGCATTTGCGCTGCGACATCTACTCGCTCTTCGAGAAACGGACGCGTCGTGTCTGCCTCAGTCCTCAGTCTGCAGAGCAAACCTGCGGGTGAGCAGGTCAGGCTCGCGGAGCGTGTTGCCCGGGTACGCTGTCCCTCATATCAGGGTTAACTAACTTTTCTGAAATGGGCCCCTGTTCTTGGTTCCGTAGTGTTTACTGACCTGCTTCCGTATCTCGCCCTCAAGCTTTGCCTGCCCTTTCTTTTGGATTCTTCTGCCCCTCTGACTGACCACTCCTGTATTGACCTGTTTCCGCCTCTGATTATTGAACCAGAACCATTGCTTTACTTTAAGTTTACTTTAAGTACAGTTATGTAAAATGTTCAGCGGGGGTTTATCTCCAATTTAAACTGTAAATAGAATGATATGTCTTTTCAATGATCAATCATACAGCTGATTGTGCTGTCACTGAGTCCTTCTCAGATGCTCTGAAGAATCCATTTTACCTGACACGAGTCAATTCCTCCTTCCAGGTACCCGGCACAGATCATCCAGGAGGAGATGAAGCCATGGTAAACCTCTGGCTGGTTGCAGGTTTTAGTGGAGAGGAGTGGAATCATGGCAGAGCGCAGAAACACACTGGTTTCTCCTGTGGATGTGGATTTATTTGTCAGAGATATCAAATTACAATACGCTGTGAAAAGCTATAATTTATAGCTATGAATTTTGCAGTTTTAATATTCGAGTCAATTCAAGTGAAGGATCTGGCTGCCTCTCACCATCAACCTCTGTTGCTCCCCATCCAGATATCCAGCACATGGTGCCCTCCACATACTCCTCCCCATGGTTAGGTAGGCAGATGGGCTCCACAAAGCCTGGAGAGGATAGAAATGGACAACATCTCCCAGTGTACCAGGCTGTGTGTGTGATTATCTCTAAGGCATAATGCAGACTCAAACAGAGCTTTGATAACATGCATACATACATTAACAGAGTTTAGTTACCAACCAGGAAAAGTGACAATTACATTACAGAAGGGCCCCAGACCCTATTGGATCAGAGGCCACTCACACAATACGTTTGATCCTGCACACTGGATGCCCAGGAGCTGTGGCCAGAGGTCCACACTCCCATCAACTATTTATTTACACTTTATTTATTATATTTTATTTCACTGTAAAAATATATTTTTCCTGACTGTACATTCTATATATCTCCTAGTCTTGATGTTTACCTGTGAACACTGACAATAAAGACTTTCTGTTTCTATTACTGTGGAGCTATGAACTGATGGTAGCATGCTCAGCAAGGGCTTAGAAATGTATGATTTTTAATAACGGTACCATTAAAAACGAGTGGCATGGCGAGTTTCATCAGTGCAATGTCAAAGTCCAGTCCTTTGGGCCGATAGCGCGCATGGTAGATGATCTGCTCCACAGCAAGAGACTGTGCCCCGTGGACCAGTTGCTCTGTCAGCCCCACATGGACCACCCACATGGACGGATCTGCAAACCTGATCGAAGACAGGACAGAGCACGTCAAGCACAGGATTCGTGTCAGTCAAAGTGAAGAGCCCAGTGAATGTGTTACTTTCATAAAGTTTTCAATTTTCAATCTAAATCCTCCAAAAACACAAGCCAGTCGAAACAAAACCAGACATGACGTTAGTTTTAAAGCGTACGGCACTATCATGTCTCTCAGGTATGGTGGAGAGTGAGGAGCGAAAATGAAAAAGTCTATTCAACATTCTACTGGGTGCCAATGAAGAGAGGCTAAAATGTGAGAGATATAATTTGTCTTGCTAATTCTCATCAGTATTCTGGCCGCAGCATTTTGGACTAGCTGGAGGCCTCTCAGAGAATTATTTGGCCATCTGATAATAAAGAATTACTATAGTCCAACCTGGAAGCAACAGATGCATGGACGAGTTTTTCAGCATCGCTCTGAGACAGCATACTTCTGATTTTACCTATGTTACGTAAATAAAAGAATCCTGCCCTAGAAACATGTTCAATGTGTGAGTTAAAGGACAGGTCCTGGTCAAAAATGACTCCAAGGTTTCTCACTGTCGCACTGGAGGCCAAGGTAATGCCATCCAGAGTAATAATGTGATCAGCTAGTGTGTCCCTGTGGTTTTTTTTGGACCAAAGAAAATAACTTCAATCTGAATTTAAGAGCAGGAAGTTCTAGGTCATCCAGGACTTAATGTCCTTAAGACAAGCCTGAAATTTGACTAATTTGTTTATTCCCCTGGTTAAAAGAGATGAATACACCTGGATGTCGTCAGCATAGCAGTGGAAATTTATGCCGTGCTTCTGAATAATGTTTCCTAAAGGGAGGTTCAAAGAAAGAACCCTGTAGAGCTCCATAATTAACCCTTGTATAAAAAAGAACACTGATCACTGGTGTCAAAAGCACCACTGAGGTCCAGTAGAACAAGCAATGAAATTAGTTCCTTTAACTTGAGCCAGAGCTGTCTCTGTGAGTGAACTCTACATCCTAACTGGAAAGCTTCAAACAAACTAGTCCTTTGTAGGTTCTCACATAGTTGATTGGCAACCCCCTTTTCAAGGACTTTAGAAATGAGAGGCAGGTTGAATACTGGTCTTTAGTTTGCTAGGACATCTGGGTCAAGAGAAGGTAGTAAACCAATTGCCACACTGCAACTATTAATAAGGAGCAGTAATTTATTTTCATATGAACTGTGACTGTTCTCAGATCCAATCAATAACTTATTTACAATGGTATTGCTGCACCACATTGCTGTAACCAGCCTCTCCCTTCTCTAGACCCCAGTCACACACACACACACACACCCCCCAGTGACAGTGTGTCCTCACGCTTACTCATCAGCATAATTTGCTCCACCTTCCTGGTTCCAATCCTGTCCCGTCCCTGACCTGTTCGTGTCTCCAGCCCTTGGTAACCTGACTCTTGTTCTGTCCCTTGACCACAATGACTGTCTGCTCCTGTTTGTTTGCTGTCGTTGGCTGCCTGCATCAGTATAGCTTGCAAACCATCCATCTGTCTGAAAGTGATAGTGGGTGTATATTATGCTTTGGCGCTAAAATTAAATTGAAATGAATCCAGTTGTGTGACTTCAGTTAATGCACTGGGTGGGAGAGGGGAGGATGTTTTGGGTGAGGTAGAGGAAAGGGAGGTGGGAGGTGAAGGGGAGGAAGAAAGCAGTCAGGGTGTGTGTTAAACAGGTGGAGGGGAAAGACAGGTGATCGAGAAGGAAAAGTGTCTCAAAAAGATGTGAGCAGCAAGGGAAGGATGACGGAAACTGATAGAAGTGTGCCGGGTGGAGTGAACCACAATAAAATGCAGGAAATCAACAAGAACAACAATAATCAACAAGTAAAGCAAAAATGGCAAAGTGGAGGAGAATGAAACATGAGCGTGAGAGCTGGCGTGTGGCTGCTGGCTCACCCATAGACACAATGGGCCGCAGTGAGGATCCAGCGTGACGTTATGATGGAGCCTCCGCACAGGTGAGCACTGCTGTAGTGGAGGCTGACTTGCCAGGGGAACTGACCTGGTTTGGAGATATTCCCTCCAACAATGCGAGTGTTGTACTGAGGCCTGGAGCCACATTCTGGAGACAAATATGACATGGGTCAAATTCAGCAACATTTCCAACAGCAATTCAAATGCACCGAGCTGGTCTTCACAAAATATGAGCCAGCCAACCAGCTACTCAGTCAGTCAAGACTCCAAGTCTCTTCCTTTGCGGCCTGATAAGCACACTGCTAAACTGTTGGTCTAACTCCAGTCTAACCAGACTTGGTAGTCCTCAGTTATCATCCAGGTGTGCGCCCGTAATCCTAAATCTCTACTTTCTGTAGCGGTGCTAGCAATGTCTATCTTGCTTGCTCTTCGCTCTTCGACATATAGCCCGATCCATGAGGGGGTGCCTTGTTGCTTCCTCCTCCCTCCACCTTGCTGGTACTTTTGCATTAGCTGCAATTGTTTGCAAGGAGAGTCAGCCATTCAATGCACAATTTTGCCAGGTTCACATGTGAAGCTGGCCATCGGGTTATTTTACCCCCTTTGGTCGGAATTGTTGTTTATTATTCTGTAAGATTGTTTGCATTGTCTGTTGCAATTAATTTATTGCTTTTGTCTGTTACTCTACTGACTGTCGTTTCAGATGCTGAGAGCAAAAGATGGTGCTGTCCAAGGAGGTTTGAATTTGGAGTGGTCTTCACATGTGTGTGATGTTTGTTTTGGTTTTGACTGGATCGTTCCCCCTGGCTCGACCCAACCCTCCTACTGGTGAGCATGAGATCCTGAACAAGACCCACTTCACCACCACGTCCTTGTGTGACTGGATTTTACTGCTTTTTAGTCATTGTTGTTTTTAAAAATAAAAAGAATAATTTTTTGTTGTGTGTTACGTAGTAGAGTGTCGAGGGTCTCGGGAATTGGCACACAGATGAAGCAGGGACGTCAGGTTCTGAGGTTTTGCCTTTTATTATTTATCCTCCACCACTAATGTTGTGAATGAGCCCCAAAAAAATCCATTGAACATGTAGAAAAGAAACAAAAATAGAAAGATACTTTTCAAAAGAACAGACAACACTGTCAAAGTCAGCGTGAAAGCCAAGCACAAGGCTCACGAATGAATGTGTTCCTCACGTTGCTGAGGCCTGGAGAAAAGTCAAAGATCTCCTTCTCCTCTCTCTCTCTCTCTCTCTCTCTCTCTCTCTCTCTCTCTCTCAGCAGCACCTCTTGTATGGTGCCTAACCACACCGTACCAAACCCCATGCTCAGCACAGGGGTGTTTGGAGGTTCACGTCATCAAAAGTAATTTAAACAACGCAAAATTCTGCGCCGCAGAATGTGGCACTGTTTGGCGGGGGTTTACTTGCTCGTGACAGTATTTTTGGTTTTCCTTTTGATGAAGTAGCCACCAGTGGCTTCAGTTGTATTGGTTTGGCTTTATTTTTGTATTTTTTGCATTTTTTTTTTTTTTTTTTCAAAAGAAATTTTGAAGGGATGCCAGATGTGTCCCGGCCATGTCGTCATCCGTGTGTTTTAATTTTTGAAAATGTTCCTCACACAGAGCCCCTGAGAGAAACATGTTTGCAAAAGCTCTGTGTAAGTTGGCAGAGAGAGAGAGAGAGAGCGAGAGAGACTGAGCCGTAGCAGGTGCAGCTACTTCGTGCGTCGACGTGTTGGAAACAAACTGTATTTTGATCTGATCCAAAAATGCAGTCTGTGCAACTTTGTATGGCGACGCTAGAAGCATTTGTTCGGCCAAAAAGTGGTCACTCCCTCTTTTGGGCGAGAGACCTTGAGTCCCATTCATCCCCTTCTGCCACAATTTCGCTGTTCCTCGCACACCCCTTTATAATTCCAATGAACATATAAAGGTTTTCTCAGAGACATCATTAAAAAAAACAAACCCACAGAAAGATCACACACAGGAACAGTGGAAGCAGAGTGAGACTAGTGTACATCCAGGGGCAGACAGATCTTGAAACTAAAACAGGGCCAGAGAAGAGGACAGATCACTCTGTCTAGTTGTTTTCTCACCCACAGAGAGAGAGAGAGAGCGAGAGAGAGACTGAGCCGTAGCAGGTGCAGCTACTTCGTGCGTCGACGTGTTGGAAACAAACTGTATTTTGATCTGATCCAAAAATGCAGTCTGTGCGACTTTGTATGGCGACGCTAGAAGCATTTGTTCGGCCAAAAAGTGGTCAAAAAAACAGCCGTTTTTGCTCACTCCCTCTTTTGGGCGAGAGACCTTGAGTCCCATTCATCCCCTTCTGCCACAATTTCGCTGTTCCTCGCACACCCCTTTATAATTCCAATGAACATATAAAGGTTTTCTCAGAGACATCATTAAAAAAAACAAACCCACAGAAAGATCACACACAGGAACAGTGGAAGCAGAGTGAGACTAGTGTACATCCAGGAGCAGACAGATCTTGAAACTAAAACAGGGCCAGAGAAGAGGACAGATCACTCTGTCTAGTTGTTTTCTCACCCAGACACTTCAGAGTGGTCACCCGCCCTGAGCTGCACTGCGACTTACTGTGATGACACAGAAGATAGAGGTCAAAACCTGAGAGGAAGCAAGTAAGATAAAATGTTTTTGTCCAGGCACTTTCCATGGTATACAGTGCAGAATGCAGGTTTTACATCTAAAATTATCATTGTTATAGTGCAGGAATGTTCAGGAAAAGGGGGTTTCCTCATGTGCACCCCAACAGGTGTCCTCCTGGAAGCCAAATCAGCAACCTTAAGGTCATCCTCCACAACATCAGCCCAAGTGCAGTATCTGATGAAATATTCAATTTATCCGTGTTCTTCAAAAACTTCTCAACAGTATAACTGTTTCAAGAATTGCTTAGCACTTTATTTCTAAATAAAAAATATAATTTCCTTTTAATAAACCTTCTGTGTCTCTGCTCAGTCCCTGATGTACATCGTGTGAGTACTGATGTTTTGTGACACATATTTTCCCATTATGTCACAATACATGGTTCGTGATTGGGGATATGGCCGTATACGTCTGGCTCAGGGATGAGGGTTCACTGCTCTTTGTCTATGGTGGGGACTCAAATTCAATTAATCAACTATGCTTGAAGTATTTCTCTTATAGACAGGAAGAAAAACATATACTTTGAAAATTCTTAGATAAAAGCAGTTACATCATGTAAAAAAAAAAAATCAGGAATATCATGAAAACAAAAAATTTCATATCTAAAACAAAAAATGAAAATGATTTACAAACTATGTGGAGTTACAAACAAAGTATCACAGTTGTACCTGACAGTGGTCATGTTCTGGAGTTTGATGATCTGTGACTGATTTAGGCTGAAGGACACCAGGCTGTGCTGAAGTTCTTGCTCAATGGATGTTAGAGAAACAAAGAATGACTCCACATACCTGACGTGACAGAGAATGTTCAGCGAAAGATGTTTACTGCTGCATTCCACTCACATAAAGGGATACTACTTATACTTCATTTCACGTAAAAAAACACACAAAGTGCAGTGCCCATTATAAACCTGCCTGTTTATAGCAGACTGCGTTAATGTTCCTTTGCCATTTCAGAATTATTTCTTGCTATTTGTGAGCCTTCCCCAAATAGTTCTACAGTATGTTGTCCCACAAAAGAAGTTTGCTTTATTGCTGCTCATTTGTGTGGTTTATATAAGTAACTGCTGTTATTTACATATTGGCTATTTAGAAAGGATTGTTTGGCCTTTAACAATCTTCAAGTTCACAACTTTTCAGAATACAGACAAAAATAATTCCACTCAGTCTGAAAAGTGTTGTCGAAATAGTCTGATGGATTCCAGTTTTCAATCACTGAAGTAATTTATCAAACGTCTAGTTGAAAGAAAAAACTAATTCAAAATGTTCCTGAGAGGAATGGTGCAATGCTTGCTGTAATATTTGGCCTGGTAGCCGGGGCTACTCTGCAACTGCAGTTTTAAATAAATGTCTCAATGATTTAAAAGACAGCGATATTTGACTCAGTCTAAACAAGCATTGTGTTTCAGTTAAAATAAATGAGATATTTCCTCGCAAACTGTGAATGTTGCTTCTGGTGAGGTCAGCTCCTCCTGCACCTGTTAACGTCAGTCTAATATGGTGAAACAAAATGAAAAGTGTTGTCGAAATAGTCTGATGGATTCCAGTTTTCAATCACTGAAGTAATTTATCAAACGTCTAGTTGAAAGAAAAAACTAATTCAAAATGTTCCTGAGAGGAATGGTGCAATGCTTGCTGTAATATTTGGCCTGGTAGCCGGGGCTACTCTGCAACTGCAGTTTTAAATAAATGTCTCAATGATTTAAAAGACAGCGATATTTGAGATTAAAGTTCCGGACAGGACCTGGAGTATCCCAACTGCTTGCAGGCGGAGACACCCAGCCAGTTTGTCCAGTCCTCTGAGCAGACTGTCCTCCATAAACCCCCTTTCTGGACCTGCAGCACAGAACTCTTCCCACTCAAACGCACTGACATCCGAACACAGACAGAGAGAGAGAGAAAGACAAATGAATTGTTTGAATGAAGTAGAAACACTGGCAACTGATGTATGTCAAGAATGTGCCAAGGTCACACTGGCTGTGGAACAGCTATGGTGCAGCTGATCTGCTCTGACCAGTGCAACATTGGTGCTTAACAAAATGAGACTGAACGCTTTACAAATGGCAGATTCAGTCAAGGATCATACACATCTAATCCTGTGCATCTCACCACAGCCGAGCTCGTCCTCTCCATTGTCACAGTCCACCTCCCCATCGCACTGAGCAGAGGGGCTGATGCACTGGGATGATGAGCCACAACGAAACCTTCCCACACAGCTCAGGCCCACTGTGAAGGCAGGTCAAACAAAGATGCATTCATTCACGAGAATTTAAAGACCAAAAGAGGTTTGGTATCAAAGACATTTCTCAAATGGAGCATTCGTCAATGCAGTTTAAGTGTATTACAGGAAGGAAGGAAGGAAGGAAGGAAAGCAGGAAAGAAGAGGGAAGGAACTTTAAGAACAATCTGGTCATACAATAATACTGTAGCGCAGGGGATAACCATATGTTTTAGCATTGCTTCACAACAGGTGGAAATGCAGGAGCCTGCTTAATTTATTTTGTAAATGTCCCCATTGTGGGACAAATACAGGACTATCTAATAATAAAAAAATTTTCAATTCAATTTTAATTGTATAGCACAAATCATAATATACAAGGCACTTTACAGGGAAGATCAAATCATCAAAATAATATATACATAGAGAGACCCAACGATTCCCACAGAGAGCAGCACTTGGAGGAAAAACTCCTCCAGCAGAACCAGGCTCAATGTGGATGGTCATCTGCCTCCACTGGCAGGGGTGAGTGGAGAAAAAGAGGGAGGAGAGGAGACTGGAAGCAAAGGGAGAGAGATACATACTATCTAATTTTACAGATGTTGTGTTTGTTGAATCTTATTTTATCTTGTTAGTGTCCTTCTCCCATGAAGTGATGGGACTATAGCTGCACTGCACATTTCAAGTTAAAGAGCTCTTGTTTCCCCCAGATTATTATTGTTATCTAATCTCAACCTGACCTGCTCACCTTGAGCCAATTATGAGACATTCTTGCTTCCACGTTCAAGAATACCAGGCTACAGACAAGATGATGGGTGTCCGTCTGTCTTGGGCAACAGACGGCCACCAGCACAATGTGTCCATACTAACATCCCAACCCATATCTCATCTTTTACTGACAAGAAAGTGTTGTCCATTACACCACGTGGTGCCCCACACAGCTGAGAACAGAGGCCGCCCGGGAAGCATGCTCAGTCTCATGGAAAAAAACAAATTCCATGTACACCCAGATCCCCACAGTCTTGGAAAGTTCCCAGAAATGATTATTTACTCACTAATCTAATCTAATATCCATTATGCCAGTGGTGGTGGAAAACAAAAGACTTTCGGGGTCTCAGAGGTAAACAGTGCTCCAGCAGAATCCAATACAGTTGGACTAACTGTGACGATGAATGTTTAGGATACAATGAAACAACAGAAACATACCTCCTAAGTGCCCCCCCCCCCCCACACACGCACATACTCATCAAGGATGGAATGTGTGCAGTCGTATAAATATCTTGGGCCTATTGTGCTTGCTAAACTGAACCTAAACAGGGACATTTTGTGCAAAAAGGGTCACCAGTGGACAAACTCTCACTAAAGGTATGTGGAGGTGAGGGGGCAGTGACCTTCTGCACCACAAATGATCAGCACAGATGAGAGATATTGCGCTTTAAAGGCCCCGGCGAAGAGACACGCGCATTGAGACAGAGAACACTGGACAGACACAGGGTCGTCGTTGGAAAGCTACGTTTTCTGTTTTCTGTTCCATTAAAATTGTTCTTCTCTGGCTGCTGTGGTGAGAACCAGAGGCAGTCAACAGCCTATGGGTACAAATAAAGCAACGAGCCTTCCACTAGGAATCTTTTCACCACAGTAGTTATGAATATATGTGGAGTTCCTTTCCCATCTTTATTCAAGGGTGTGGTCTTTCCCTTCTAAAGCACAGGATTTGTTGAATCTATGTTAGAATGCGCATTATTATTATTCTTCAAAAGCCCTGCCCTTGCACTGAAAAGCTAAGTTTACTATCATTTTGGATTCTGCTTTATTAAGCTCCTTTAACTGCTGTATTAAGTAAATAAATAACAGGGTTTTGAAGGATTGAACGAAAAACTGAATTCAAGATGATGTATTCATTCTATTGTGTGTATGTGTGTGTGTGTGTGTGTGTGTGTGTGGAACAGGAGGATATAAGAACTGCATCAAATATTGATGGAGTGAAGGCAGCCCTTGCTCTAGTGGCTCCATTGTTGCTCAATGTCCAGAGTTCACACAACACTGAGCTGCTCACCTCCAAGGCCAATGCCGAGAGCGAGAGTGACCACCAAGATGAGGCTTGAGGCTATAAGCAGCTCAAAGCGATGGGCCAACAGTCTGTTTTTCCAGCTTTCTGCAATGTCATCCTCTGCCGAGACAAAAGTACATTCAGTGCTTCATTATTCAGGAGGTAACGACATCATCGCAGGACAAGATCAAATCTATGCAATTTGGCATTTTTCTCAAGAATTCTTCATCACTGAGGAGATGGTCAAACAAACCATTATAGTCGTTACCAGAGGTTTCTTAAACAGAAGGAAAAGAGTGAATTTGTTGAAGACAATGGTATTTCAATCAATCAATCATACAGGGCTCCCCTGACAGGAGCACGCTGATGCACGGATACATAATGTCCCAGAAATATTCAGCTGAAGTTAGATCAGGGGACTTTCATGGCCAATCAATGGAATTGTGGAGGTGGCTCATGCAATGAGCTGGTGAGAGGGATTGGTTCAGTCTCAAGAACACGAGGAGATACCAGGAGACTGCTGAACAGGGCTGTAGCATCAACCCAGCTAGCAGGAAAGGTATATTTGTCACAAATTTCATCATAAACTTAAATTACTTATTTTTTTTCAAATGGGCGTGCACCAAGCGCCATCTCCACACCCAGTTCAAGTCAACAAGCTTACCTGCTTTCCCGGTTCTGACCCTGCCTGCCTCTGACCTGTCTCCTGCCCTCCATGATCTGCACTTGGACCACGATTACTGCCTGCTCCTGTGTGTTTGCTGTTGTTTGCTAGAAGCTACAGTAAAGCCTGCAAACCGTCCATCTGTCTCCTGTCCGTTTGTACTGCGTGTGGGTCCTGACGTTCCCCGTTACACCCCTCAGCGTTGACCCGAAGCAAGAACTGAGGTCGGAAGGCTAAAGCCGTATGTTGAACCAGGCTGTAAACAGGTTTAATCCTGCTCTGAAATTGAGCATTTTCTGACTGCTGAGTTCTTGCAGCCACCCAGTGAACTGCAGCTTTTAAAAGGGAACTTTAATTACCAGTGTGGAAGCACCACCCCTGTGGTTCTGCTATCAGAGATGGGGGTTTACAGTTTTGACCGCTGGTCACACACGTGCAAGAGTGCGGCCCTTGCGGTGGAAATGTAATGGCAATTGTTGTGTGTCTTCTAATGCCACCATCTAACAAATGGAAATGATCAAGAGATTACACTTACAGTGGCAGCTGGTGGTAGCATATACTGGGGTTTCAGTTTCACAACAAGCAAAAACAACACAACATTGCTGAGCAATGCTAAGCCTGTTGCACAAATGTAGCCTCATTGTGTTTCCAACATCCATGCCTTTTCAGAGAGAAGTTTTAGTCCTTGCACCCAAGACACTGTCATGGGTGCAAGGACTTCAAGTTGGCTCTCTTTGTCTCTCATAAGTGTGAACTTGTCCAGCGACTGCTGTATCTGTAAATTGGGTCCTGACCACCCATTTATCCTCTTTGCAATGGAAGTAACTCCGTGACAATGGATGTACCTGAGACAGGTCAGGGGTTGACTGATCACATTGGATTTAAAAAAAAAAAAAAAAAAAAAAGGTAAAACAGTACCTATACTGCTTGTAAATAAAAGTGAGGGTGCCTGCGTCCTGTGGACAATCAGCAACAACCAATAAAGAGCAGCCTTAGGTCCCAAATTAGCCAAAATTTAAGCACCACATTCACTTTGATATATTTTACCTATGACTCGCAGTGTGCTTACGGTCCATGATATCAGCTAACCATCATGTTGAACATTTCACACAAGCCTTTAGGGTTAAGATGTCAGAGTGGGGCAGCACCCGTATGACCAAGAATCATAGGTTCTCACCTTGAATAAATGGCTGCACCTTGGTGATTGGCATGGTCGGGCTGTGTGCTGCGGGAGACTGCGGCTCGTCAGGTTTGGCTGAATTGTTCTCTGACAGCGAAGCAGCAGTGAAGCTGCCCAGGGGGCTCACATTCACCGTGTTGGGCGTCTCGACAGTGGGAAGATCTTCTTCCGTTACAGAGACAACCTCTATCCTGGAGGGGTCCTTCCCTTCCTACACAGATATACAGTTCACACTGACATATACAGTATATAGATAGTGTTTAGCATGAAGAGTGGCGAGAGTTTAATAAGAATTTAAGAATCAACTGGCTCCCTCCTGGAGTGTGTGGAGGGTAATTCTCAGATGTCCAGTCCATAAACTTATCAAAAATAAAACTGTATTTTTTCTTTTGAGATCCGTGCAATCTGTGCTTTGAAATGAGGAATTGAATTGACGAGGAATGTAATGAGTCATCTAAAAGCTTCAGCACTCATTGTCCACTCACTGGGGGGCTTGATGGGTCAGTATTAGCAGCAGCAGTGTTGGAAGCAGGATCTGCAAAAAAGGACAAGTGAAGCAGTTGGAATAAATGGATACACTGACAGAGCAACAGAATAAAAGTAGTGGAAGAGGATATAGAGGGGGGATAAATATCTCCAACATACCGTCCTCCCCAAAGCTTTTCGTCATCATGCCATCCTCCACATCCACCTTTGTTTAATCTAACTTAAGTGATACCAATTCCTGGTCATTTTTTCTTGTTTTTCCTTTTTATCCTCCTCTGTCTTAATGGCTGCCGTCCTGTCGTGCCCACTTTGGTACAAAGGGACATCTGAGCAGGTGAGTGCTGTCACTCAGAGCAGGGATCAGTTGACTATGTACCTCCCATTCTCTGGGTAAGATTACATACTCATGTGTCCCCTGAGTGTGCAGGCCAGGCATGGAGACTCTTCAGTAGCTTTACCATCCAGTCTCTGCTCACATCACATACATGCACTGGAGATGGTTTATTCACCAGAGCCATGCGATTAGTTAGGACTGTGTGACAAGCTTTTGCTAAAACGTACGTGTTAATGTGTGTCCCTGATTATTTAAAGCATATCAGCCACATCACCATTCATATTAATTCAATTCAATTCAATTTTATTTATTTATATAGCGCCAAATCATAACAGACGTTATCTCAAGGCACTTTACATAGGAGTCAAAGCACAGTCAGAAAACAGAGAGACCCAACTATCCCCACAATGAGCAAGCACTATGGCGACTATGGAGAGGAAGAAACCTCCAGCAGAACCAGGCTCAGTGTGGGCGGTCATCTGCCTCGACCGGTTGGGGTGAGAAGAGAGAGCGAGCGAGGGACTTTGGACCGAAAAGTGATCTGAAAATAAGATTGGTCAAAACAGCATCCTGTCCTACATAATGTTGATATGTGATTATTTACTTACTATGTTATGTTTACATCATACATCACAAACCTAATTTAAGAATTGTTTTATGATGACAGATTTATTTGATCAACCCCTCCCTCATGTGATTTAGTTACATGATATCTATGACTAGATTTTTTTTGGAACAGGAAATGTCAGACAGGAGATTAGGTGTACCACCTCCCAGATTACCTGAATTCACCCCTCTGGTATACTGTATCATTATTAATATTACGCTTACAATATGTGTTTCACATTTACAGTTCAATATATTTATTTTCTTCTTATTCACTAAGAATAAATATTATTTTCTGTTAACTTATTTACTGAAGGTAATCAAATTTTATGATAATAAATCTAATTCCAAGAAAAAGGATTTTGATATTTTAATTTATTTTGCCACAAGGTTGGTGATATACATTGGCTATGACATTTTTTGGATTGCACAACTCTGACATACATTACATTACATTTACATTACATTTTTCACAAGCAAAAGTGCATTACTGTTAACCATGTTTCGACAAATAAATCTGTTATCTCTTACAAAAGTAAGAGACTGTGTCACACTGGGGTCCATAATGAACACCATTATATTGTGCCTTTGTCAACATATGTGGAAATGACTGAAACCTGCTGTGTGGAGGTCTGAGGCTTTTCACACAAGCTGGACAGGCAACATAAACTGTATTTCTAATTTGGCTCTGTTTCTCTAAAGGCTGGCGTTCCTGGTCCCAGATCACAGCAGCCTCCTGGGAAGGAAGTGTGTGCAGGACTGGTGGCGGCCCACACTGCTTCCCTTTCTGAGGTGTCCTTTGTGGGAAAGAGCCAGGTACATTCCCGGATGAGACATAGAGGAATAGGTGGTGTAGTGATTTTCTTCCAGGTTCTCTTTCAGCAGGCAGTCAGCAGAAAAATGCTTCTGGAAGAAACAACCACATTTATTATTATCTGAATTCTGTATTGATGACTGATTAAAGAGCTTTCCATTCATGCTGTGGCTCTAATAACCATCACACAGACACTGCCAACACAGCCATCAGCGGCTATTTGTGGTCAGTACCATGCCCAATGACATGAGCAAGGGATTTAACCTCAAACCTTTTGCCAGTGGACGAGCCACAACCACCCAGCAGGTGGATGGTGTTTTTAACATAGTAAGAACAAAGACCACACTTTTTACGAGATTAAACATTCAACACATGCAGTATTACTGGTGTGAACTGTGTAGGGTACTACATACCGTGCCATATGCCAGGCCCTCTCGACTCATACAGAGGTACAAACCACTCTTGACTCCTTTGATTCCCACCACTCCATGATTCATGGAAAACACCGTGAGCCAAGCTTATCAAGATTCAGAAATACAAAGTAGAGCAAAGCCTAAATGTACAATACACGCATAATGAATGTGAAACATGAACTAATGGTTGTATGCGCTGACTGAACTTACAGTACTCTGTGGGTTTGTGGATGCCTCCAACATACCCATGGGGTAGAATCTGGAGATGGAAGCCAATGCCAACACGGCAGTATAGCAGCTGCTGTTTCACCCCTTCTTTGACTGGATGAGGACTAGAGCCTGCAATGCCACAAGGTGAATGGACAACATACTTAAAGCAGTCCTTTTAAAATGGCGGCCCACGGGCCACATGTGGCAAGGAGGCAAACAGAGGATAGATTCTAAAATTTTTCAGAATAATCAGTTCAGTTCAGTTTTTAAATAGATTTTATGATTGTCTCAAGGCACTTCACGTACATCAAAAGACCTCAAAATATTATGAAGAGAAACTCAACAGTTCCCACAATGAGCGAGCACTTTGGCAACTGTGAAGACTAACAGAGAGAATCCTCTATAACGAGACTCAAAGGACAGAAGAGATAGAGAGGGACTGCGGTGTCAGATCTGACTGGGAAAAATGCAAACAGTGGAAATAAGTTATTCATGACTTATTATTATTATTGTTGTTATTATATCCAACAGGAAATTATGCATTATTTGAGTAATGTACTCTTTTATGAAATAGCCCCATTATTTTAATGACTGTCCACCTGCTCCCTTTTCTGAATTTGTATGTGAATATTCAGATTTACTTTCGGATTTAACTCTCTGTTCAGACAAAATCATTACAGTGGATTGACTCAATTGGCTTCAAGCAGCAGGTGAATAAATCAAGACATCGTTTCCACCCCACTCTGGACCCTATCCTGGCCTTAAGTGGCTCAGAAATCCAGAATCTGTTAGGGTTAGATTTAAAGCCCCTTCACCTCCTATATGACGCATGTTGCCTTGACCAGCTGCACTGTCAAACAAACTGTGAAGATCAAAGGACAAACGACAAAGCTATTTGGATCGTAGGAAATTATACCTCAAAGTTACAGCATGTCCCACTGACATTATCACCACTGGGAGAAAGACGCAAAGAAAGTGTCCTCTGTTTCATTTACCTTTCAGCAGGGAGTTCCTCATGTGTAGCTTCCAGAGGCTTTGGAGGCGAGAGTTCTCAGGTAGAAACAATGGCTGTTGTCTCTTTGGCCCAACTGCCTGATCGCACACTCCAGAAATCAGGAGCCACATGAAGCCATGCAGCATCAAGACAACATTCATAGCGAAACATATCAAGCAGCTCCCAGCATGCCACGCAGTGATATCCAGATACAGACTGTGTCAAGCAACACAGAGTTGGGTCTCTTGTTGTCTCACTCTCAAATGTTTTGCTCCACTTCCTCCATTTATCTCTCCAGTGCCTTTGTCTGCTCTGAAGCTCTGACAGGGACACAGTGAGATACTTACACTCATCAGTTATGTCTTATCTTGCATATCAGTTATACTACCAACATGTGATGTTCTCTGAAGCTCCTGCAGGAAGCGTTACGCTATACTGTCAGACACGCATTCTCTCCAGAGGTGTCCAACACGGTTACTGATCTGGTTTTACTCCACCATAGATGCTGGAATAAATACAGCTGAGAAAAACTGACCTATATATACAATCAGAACCGAGGGAAGAGGGACGTGAACTGGTTGTGCAGTATCTCAATCACCGTGATTGGAGAGTGAGCCGATGAAGCAAAAAGTAGTCTGAGGGAAAAGAACATACTCCTAATGCAGAAACGAACTAACACAAGCTCAGTGATGCTGCGGAGGGTAACCTTTACAAATAAACATTTGTCTCTTAGGAAGTTTTAGAGGCAGATGACCAAGTAAAAAGCTGTAAAAACTTATTCCCCGGTTTCAGTCTTCAGTCACACAGGCATTAGTGGAAGAGATGAGATGTGTTCAGGTCAGGTTCTTCCACATCAGACTGGGAAATCTATTAATCTAGGGATCCAAGTGTTGGTACATAGCAGGGAATGGAAACAGGTATCCAGGAAGCACTCTGACCCTGACACTACTGTCCCAAAGTTTGGAGTCAAGGTTTTCTAATCATCCATCAGCAACGTGAAGGGGTCAAACGCAATGGACCATTAGAACACTGGAGTAATGATGGCTGGAAATGGATCTCTATACACACATGAAGACATTATATTAAAAACCAGATGTTTGCAGTTAAACTAGACCTGTTATCACCGGACTCTCCTAAGTTCACCCCACTGCTCCCCAGACAAGTCCCTCAAAGGCTTTCAGCAATATGTCACATGCACCACTCCTCAGCGATGGTTCCATACCAGATGCATACAGAGCTCTCCCCCTCCCCCCTCTCGGGTCTGCTAATCACTACTCAATCCTGCTTGCTCCAGCATATGCTCCAGTTATTAGGAGGGCGAAGAAGGTTATCAAGCACATCAAACAGTGGTTAGGGGATAGTATTCAAACTCTACAAGGATGCCAAGCTGAGGTACGAGAACAAAGTGGAGCAGAAATTCGGCTCAGCCTGGCAGGCCCTCGGTAAACGCTGCTGCTGCCATCCCCAGCATCATCCAGGTGCGTGGTTACAGCCCTGCATCCCTCCCTGACGACCTCAACTCCTTCTACACCAGATTCAAGACAGACAACGCCACGCAGCTTGGGGAGATTAGATCCACACTCGGCTGCAGAGCCACACAGCCCAACTGCCACCTGGTCAAGTGCTGACAACACAGTTCTCCTGTCCCTGCTGTCTGGCCCTTCACAGCTCCACGGACTCCTCAACTCCTCCCCCCATTCACAGTTATTATTCATTTATTACTGTTTCTTAGGTTTGTGTTCTTCCTTATATTATATGCTGCTCTTCTTGCCCCCGGGGGATAAATAAAGTTTTCCGAACTCTGAAATCTGAACAACAATGTTGTTGCTAAGACAATCACTGAATGAATCTGTGAATAAAACCTTGAAATCTCATATTAGTGTCCTATTGTCTCCCAGGGCTAGTGGGATTTGTGCTGACTGCATAAGGAAGCCAGCTCATGCATCTGCAGCAGGAGATCTAAAGTGAATGAAGGCTTCACAGGATGTTTCCTTCATAGATTCATCGTGTTACTTTTGACACTCCGATAAAACCCTGCCTTTAATCAGCCCTTAGCTTCTGACAGTACACATCTTATCTGAGATGAGAAACACAACAGACATTTCATTTCTTCAGATCATTTAATCCATTAAGTTGTGCAGATGTATGGTGATTGGGTGTCGAGACATGATGTGAGGGCAAACACTGAAAGCACATCAGAGCAGCCTGACTGTAAAATAATATTGCACAAAGAGCAAAGTTTGCAGGCTGCTCCCGGAGACACCTTTAGTGGAGATGGGATCAATGGAAACAACGTGGGTGCACTTCTCAAAGCTAGAACAGCTGTAAAGGTGTGAAGTCATGTGAGTTGACTTGTGATTTAACTGGAAATTGATCGGATCGGTTGCACAGCAAAAGTCAGATGCAATTCGGATTAAGAGGATTGTTTAAGGCCCCTGGTATTCCAATGTTTTGTGACGTTGCTTCTAAGTTGAAGATCATGCCAACATTGCTTCTTTTGACGCGCCACAGTGTAAATGTAACATTCTGGACTTCTCAGCCATAAAGAAGAAAAATTAACACGTGGAATGTTAATAAAGGTCACAATTAATCTGTGATACATGCAGCCAATGGAATTAAACATTTTGTTTATATCAAAAACATTTTATGCTGGACTCTGGGCTAAGACGCTCCTTTGGCTCTCATCTTAGACAGCAGCATTTCATTTTTCCGACACTCCTGCAGGACAGAAAACATTCATCAGTACTGTTACATAACGTCTTTGTAAGTACTTCATGACTTCACTGTAAATGTCTACATACGTATATTATTTATCTAAATCTGGAACCTACTGTTAACTTTTACAAATGTTGGTAATTATATTAGATATCTCGTATGACTCTGGCACTCATTTCCAACTTCTAATCAGTAATTTCATCCCCCCCAAATTAAGTTTTATTAAAACTGTTTCAGATGTTGGCTCACAGTAAACTTTTAGCCTGTAATGTTTATTGTTTAACATCAACTACTTGTTGTTGTAGACAGCAACACCTATTAGTAAAGTAATGTCATCCATAACTGTTAAAGAATACATGATATTTAATGGCTTTCCTCACCTCTTTAAAGTCTTTGATGGTTTTAAAGTAGAGTCTCTGCTTGTCGAGCAGCTCCAGGTGTTCGTCATTCAGACGATCTCTCCTCATTTTGTTTTCCTGTTTCTTCTTTTCCATCTGGAAAAGTGCACGAGCAGAAAGCAGGTGTCACACAAAGTGCCTTGTGTTTGTGTTGTGATGGTAGAAGGATCATTGGTTTGACTGTACCGATCCAAATCTCTGAAGGTAACAACATAGGAGTATTCTTGAAGAGAGAGTGAATTCTACCTTGATCCGGCTTTGTTTGATGCCCTCCACTATTTGCTCCATCTGTCTGAGGAACTGCTCTTTGGCTGCTGAAGACGACATGGCCCTGGACAGCAGCAAAGCAGATTAGAGCTTGCGACACACCAACAGACCATGCAGGTCAGAGGAAAACTTCTTTCCCCATACTGCAAATATACAACAGGTGAGCGCATTTATACATACTGTTGGAAGTTGTCATGGATAGAATTCAGCAGATTCACCTACAGATATGAGAAAAGACTATTTCATGAATAATCTTTAACATCAATAAATCTTGATTTCGATCCCCAATCTACTGGAACTCACTGTAATGGGATTTTTTTTTTTCCCAGTGCCGCTAAGCATGTGGTTACTTACCTCCTTCTCAAGATAAACCTTCTTGTCATCTAACGTGTTATACAGAGTGAAGAACTGTTTGGTCTCTTTGTGTGTCGCAGAAACTGAAAGGCA
This sequence comes from Pseudorhombus dupliciocellatus, assembly GCA_016785235.1. Taxonomy (NCBI): domain Eukaryota; kingdom Metazoa; phylum Chordata; class Actinopteri; order Pleuronectiformes; family Paralichthyidae; genus Pseudorhombus; species Pseudorhombus dupliciocellatus. The sequence continues at coordinate 6,141,120 of JAFBJW010000311.1, forward strand.
CAAGAACAATTGGATTTGTCTTTGTTTGGTGACATTTAGTGTGACGCATCAGATGTCTACTTAACTGCTAATTCCAGTTTGACTCGATACAGTGTCTGAACGCACCTTGGCCGTAGAGTTCAATGAATCTCTTCTGGTACTGGGTCAACTCGGCCCGGCTCGGCACCTCGTCAATCTGCCGCTGCAGGATAGCGATCTCACGGTTCCTTCGAGCCTGAGCAGAGTTAAATACCTCTGGAGTAATTCAGCTCAAAGAGAAAGCTTTAAAATAATCAAAACTCAGGCCTTTGTGAAACCAAGTGACTTTGTTTCATGAAACTTTAAACCATAATCATATAATGGAGGTTTCGCGCTTTATTATTTTTGGAATACAGCACATCACATTGTGTATCCTGGACAATACACAAGTAATTAAGAAAGCTATCCCCAGGTAAATCTAGCCCAAATTGTGCTGAACTTATTTCTCGAAATAGCATCATGGATCTGCAGCCACTCTGTATTTCTATCATGTCAATATGGACAGAAATTCCTGAGGAATGTTCCCAAAACCTTGTTGAATCAAATGCTATGATTCAGCAGTTCTGAAGGCAAAACTAATCTTGATTCCTACCTAAGAAAGTGTCTGGTGAATGTGTACTCGACTAATGTTTTTCGTAATGTTTGCCATCTATCTTCCACAGAAACTCCAAAATCTTAATGTCCTTGCATTTTTTTCCACAAAACATAAATCAGTAGGGGACAATCCAGACCCTTTCTTGGCCCCTTCACTTTCACAAAATGTGGGAAATACCTTTGCTATTAGGCAGTTATCTTCAGAGTGCCCTGGAAATTTGCCCAGTATTTCATAATAATGACACTTCATACTCAATGTGAAGAGCAGCTGATTTAAAAGCAGCTCCTGTGCTCTATTCTTTTTCTATAAACTACTTCTGTGCATCAATCCCCATGAACTTGAAGCCCCTTTTAATATGACCTACACTAATTGTCTCCTGTCAGTTCTCTGCACATCGGAGTAATCTATTAAGGTCAGTGGAGCAGCTGTGTATCTGCTATATGATTTTCTGTGCTTTAATTGTTTTCCTCAGTCATCAGTTCAGTAATCTGCAATGGTGACCTAATTACACAATGACCTCCTGTTCCATCTAATCTTGTGTTTAATTCCTGTAGTTACCATGACCAGGCGGATCTTCTGTAGTTTCTCCCGGTCTGCACTGTACTGTTTGTCTATAAGTTGGTTCCTCTCCTGAGAAAAGGAAAAGGAGCATTAGTATGCAGTAATGTGCATTAACAGTGCAAATGATGTGAACACCTTTCACCTTTAAAGTCTATGGAGGGAGTAAGCTCCTAATGGGAGCATACGTATATACACACATGCAGGTACACTTGCTTCAGCGTGTATAAGGCTGCATTCAAACACAAAGACAAATTATTCTCTGATTCTCTCGCTCAGTACAATGCAAGTCATGACGCACGCAGCCTGGTGACCAGAGGATCCATCACCATCCATTATGAACTAAGTTTGTCAACAATATCAAAACCATTCCAATTTGAAAAAAAAGAGCAGATGGACATAAATATGAACTGAACTTTGAACTAGTTCGTGAGTGAGCGACTGTAAGTACGTTTAAAACAACCTCATATGAACAGTGGGTTTTACATCCAAGGATTTTTGTCTGGGAATAAATGCTCCAATCTACTTTCTACTCATAGTAATTTTAAGATGTGCTTGATACCTTTTCCTCTGTATCTTGTCCTGATGCCATTTTCAACTCCTCAATGTTCTGCTGCAGACGGGCCATCTCATCCTGGTTCGCACGTCCATGTCAGAGAAAGTAGAAGCCATATATAACATCATATAAGACTACAAAATCTGTCCTATGTTGTACACAGATTTGGATTGAATGTGCGTATGTGTGTGTGATGATGTACTCACTTTACAGTGTGTGCGGAAGTCCTGCTCCTGCTGCTTTAGGTTGTCATTCATTGTTACCAGAGCCCTCAGCTTCTCCAACAAGCTGTTAAAAAGAATTCATCCAATAAGATTGTGCTACTGAACAAGGACCACAAATTGTTCAATATTTAAGTGTCAAAATGACTAAAAGGCAACAGGAATGATTAAATCCATTATCATCATTTAAAACCTGAGCACAGACACTTTATTTAAGCTTAACACTAAAAAGTGGTACTTCGATCTTCAATATCTACCAAAGTGTCCATGTGCCTGTCAACAGTGGGGGAATAGTTTCTATCAAACATTTTCTCTATCTACCCTGCCAACTGTACATGACTGGCAGTTTGGCTGCACTGCTGGGGCACTGGCCAGAGCGGCCCTGACAGAAAACACAGGTGTGTCTGGAAATTCATTGGTGAATTAATGTCAGTAGGTGGGAAATGTAGTTTATAGAATTCATATTGCATGTAGACACACACTAGTGGGTAAAACCAAAATTTCTAACTGAATTTGTAAAAAATATATTTGACATTGATTTTCGCCTCTTATCAGGAAGCGTGGAGCCCCAGCGCCCCACTATGGGCCAGCCGTCCGTGCAAGACAGACTGGTCGGTAGAGGAATCAGGACTTTTGTTGCACATTTCAGTAACACTATCACAGTAAAGCTTTCACACTGGGCGTTAAGGTAATAGCTCCTCCTGTATACTCCTGGCATGTTTCAGCAGGTGAGAATGCGTGAGTGACGGGAAAATAAGATAGATAATCACTCTCAACCACTCACCCACTGTCGGCCTGCTCTTCCAGCTCTTCTAGTGACTTAACCTCTTTTTCCAGATGCTCCAAGAGCTGTGTTGCCTGTGGAAGAGGCACGATTTCACAATTCTGCCATGATTTAAAACAAAATCAAATATTTTAAAACGTGCTGCAACTGTATTTTATTGTACGATTTGCGTCTCGGCACTATTAAAAATGAGGGTTCTGCCTCATTTTTCCACCAAGACACAAATAATACCTTTTATATAATTTTCCGTAAACAACTAATGCTCTATTATAATGTAATATAATGTAATCACATACCATAATGTAGTCTTCTATCACATTGCAGGTATTACAACTTTGCCTTACCTCTGTGAGTTTTCTCTTGACCTCGTCACCGCCTGCCTTCACCTCTGCATGGCTGGCTTGTATCTGCCATAAATGTAAATACTATTATTGACAACACGTTCCATGATCACTGCTGGAAATCACTGGAAAATCATTTGCATGTAAAGTGCTGGGAAGACAACTTTGAAAATGCAATAATAAAGTAACCATTTCAATTACTTTCTCAGCTTATTACATTTGATTACATTTTGTTTACTTAATTTTGAATCAAGTGGGGGGCACAATATGATAATAATAATAATAATAATAATAATAAGTGGACTCAAGAGTAGACACTGCTCACCTCCTCCAATTCTTTAGTCTTTTGCTGGATCTGTTTGGTTAGCGTGCCGACCGCCCTGTGGTGTTGCTGTAGCGGACCAAAGAGCTCTGACCGCTCCTCTGAGATCAGCTCCGACTGCTATGCACAGAGTTATTACAATAAGGCATCGTTACACAACAATCCTAAAGCAGACAAGGAAACCCAGATACCTGTATTAACGTGCTTGCAGTTTCACTGTGACTCTAAGTGCTCAGTTCATCAAAGTCAGCATGCAGGTCAAACTACAGTACAGCAGTTACTTTTAGAAGTGAGCAGTTCAGGAGTTGAAAAAGCCTCTACCAAGGGAGGGGGACATACAACCTCTTGTTTTCTTCATGTGTTAAATAAAAAAGGTGGATATGAAGGACTTGGGCTGGTTAGAGGCATCTATATTGGAGCTGAGAGCTCCGTAATAAAAGTACCCACTAATGTTAACAGAACATTTTACTTGTGCTGTGGATCTAAAACATATTAGTTGAAATATATAATGAGCAATTCATAACAGCAATGTCCCCAACACAGATGATGATGTTTGGCATTAATCTTGAGAAACACGAGGGCCATACTCAAAGAGTCACTGTGCTCTGACCGATTCCCTTTGAACATTGAGCAGTAGAAAACAGATTTTAGCCTGCTCCTTCAATGAAAATTCTCACTTTGAGACTCACCTTCTCAGCATACTCAGAGGCAATCTGTTTGATTTCTTCAGACTGCAGTCCAACTATGTGACCCACTGCACTTGCTGTTAGCTTCCCCTGCAGAATGACACGTCTCAGTAACAGCCACAGATCACTGTACATTTAGTTACATTACGATCAGGATATGCCTCTTTTGGAAACGATGTCTCATGCGCCCTGAGCCACTCTTGAACGATCTGAGCCCGATGAATCCCGGGACTGTCAGCTGTGAATATGCCCATGCCGTCAGGCAAGAAAAAAATCCATTGGTGGAATAATAACTCATTCTTTGGGCACACGCTGTTGCTAAAACTAGATCTGAGCAACTGCAGCAACCCCAGAGCATATAGCCGCAGCACAGCAGTAGTACAGTAGGGACCGGGCACAATGGCCACCTCGCAACCTTTTGTTTGGCCAGGCAGTGTACAGTGTAAAATATTACTGTACTGTTCAACTCAAAAAAACGTTTTGTCTATGCATAATGTGGACGATGAGTCCTTAGTGAGAGTGGCCAACTGCACAGTGTAGGGAAATACAGTTTAACAAGACAGGTCCACGTGAAAAGAGGAATAATGTGGCTATTGATTTCCTACGAGTCAGAAAGGTTAGAGAGAGAACAAGACCAAAAATGTCTGTCTACCTCTTCATTCACCATGGCAGCCATGCTGGTCATCAGAGTATTGATTTGCATCTTAGAGAAAAAAAAATTGCATTACAAAGGCAGAAAATTCATGTAAACTGTAACTGTGCTGTCCAGAACGATGCATGATCCAGATGCATTCTGTTGCACCAAGATGGTAGAACACTTAACCAAGACTAAAACATTCATTACTGTTTTTAGTTACTTTCATCATTCCATTAGAGGTTACAGTAATACTGATTATGTGTACACTAACCACTTCTACTGCAGTAAATTCATGAAACATTGCCTTTTAAACATACATGTTACACCTGTCTTGTTTCTTTATTGTATGTTGCATCTTATTTTGCAGGCTTATTCTTGTTGGAGGTATTTCAAATACTGTATGCCTATTTTTGCCCTCCACACAAAGTAGTTACCTCCTCTGCTGCCCGCAGGTCATCTTCCTCTGACACCTCTACCATCCCAGCTGCAGCCACTTGAGAGCCACTGGCTAGTGAAGCCTTTCCCTCATCCACCTGGAGGTGAGAAGACACCTTTCATACGAGTCGTCATTTTACTGCTTAACCATGCAGTGCCCACAACGGCAGCCCCTGGACTGGCACAAAATTGATTTTGATAACCACGGCTCTCCACAAGCGCCAAATGCTATGCAAAGCGGATTTTATCAAGGCACACTGAGACCTTTAGTCCTACTTTGCTGTTAGATTAGTGTGTTTGGATATACGTTGAAGATTTTTAATTATGGTTGCCAAAACAAAGCAGTAGTGGACTAACAGTCTTGAAAAGAGCTGGTGTAGTCTGCCATTAGTCAGTGCCAGTGTTACTCAAAAATCATTAGGGGTTTTGCATGAGTAACTCCAAAATAGTTCAAGCATGAGTGCACAGCCACCTTGTAATGTAGAAATGCAGAAATGAATCAATCACATTTTATTTTTATAGCCCATATTCACAACCACAATGTGTGCCATAGGGGTTTAACAGACTGGGAAAGCATTGGTGTACTTTGAACTGGTATGCAGGTTGAACAAAATGACAGTGTAGTGGTGTAATCGAAGTTGCTGTCTGATTGCTAGTTGGCCATTAATCTGGAAAACTCTTAATCTCCAAATCATATGAATCATGACTAAATATTATGTGCAGATATCAGTGCAGTATATGTGAACAATATGTTTTCATTTATATTTTATCCATAACCAGCAACTACGGCCACAGCGTAGCACCGATGGTTGAAACAGAGCTGTAGAACTGCTCTGTAACAGTGAAATTATCGAAGCATATGACATTATTTGTAAAAGCTATTTAACTGAAACACCTACCTTTTCTTGTTTGGACTGTTTGCTGAAACCATATCGCCTGATGAGAAAAAAAAAAAATGTGTGACAAATATGTTGAAGGAACATAAATCCATGGTATGCAAAATGAATGCAACATCAAGATATAAAAAAAAAAAAAAAAACCTCAACAAAAGCATACAAAATGCATAAAACCAAAACCACACTGTACACCCACCATGCTCAAAACACAGTATATGAAAACTTTGCATTCTCTCTGCAACGTTAGCCACAGAACAAAGTGCTTTGAGTTGAAGCTTGCAAAAAAAGTGATTCATACAATGAATATGGAAGGAACTCTGACATTCTAGCACAGAGGTATTGATGGAAGGATGGATTGATGGAAAACATGCCAGACAAACTATACCTGAGATGGGGTTCACTAAGACAGCAACAGAAAAATATTTGATGAAACATGTCTGGACAATTGTATAAGGCCTAATAATAATATATGTAATCTCAAGGCACACTTGCATCCTTTGGATGCAAATAACAGTGATGCTCTTGTTACACTGAGAGGTCCGTGTGAGAGCAAACACACAGCTGCCTTACCTTCCATATTCCAGCAGGGTGGAGTGAACCCTGGAGTCTTCATCTAGAAGCTGCCCTGCATCCTTCTGCCTCTTATACTTTCTCTGTGGTTTGTACACTTCCTGCAACATATCAGAGAACAGTTGGTTATTGTTGTTGCATCCACTTACTTTGCTTATTTGAAAGTTCTACTATTAATTTTAATGAATTATAGTGCCTTCCAAATTCCAATTTACTAACTAGAGGGACACTCAAGAGACACTAGAGGGAAACAAGCTATCCATTCTCTTTTACCACCCTTGGGTTGCCTTTACATCAGTTTATCCATTGAAGTATAACCAATACGAATATTTAATGGTCCAACAGTGAATGTGTCTGAATACTTTCTGATGTCTCTGCAATGCCTAAAGTTGTGACTCACCAGTACATCCAGAACTGTCTTGACAGCCTTGTCTTTCTGCTGGTGAAACTCATCATCCTGCAATACAAAGGAAACCTTTGAACACACCAGTACCGATCACAATACAGTTAAATGCAGTTTATTCCTAATTATCAGTCAAATTATTTGTTAACCCATGGTGGAGGATTATAACAGCATACTGGTGAATGAATATAAAGATAGCATATTGATATTTTTAGTCCCATATTGTTATTTGGCTATCCAAACATCATGCTTTCACATTTCAGGAATGTTTTTGAGTGAATTGGAAATGTATGGCACAGGACATGTTATACATGATGTACATAACAAGCCTATGAATATCGGTTGTCTTGGTTATCGATGTCAGCTGCATCATCTAATTTCCTCTGACTATAAAGTGCAATGAATCAAAAGATTATTTTGGGCAGGAAAGGACCCAGCTAGTTTAGCCTCCATTGCACATTTGGTGGAGCCTTCATATTTAGACGGCTTAATTATACCACCTTTTTAATATTGCGTCTGACAATACATTGCCTGGTCACAGTGGCAGAGTTCTGTCCCAAAAACCGTACAAGGTAAGATATTTTATGTTCAGTATTCATGGGCAGTGGCATGAAGTCAAACCTACAACTGACGACTTTTTAAAATGTGCTTGGAATGCAGACAAACATGGTTAGAAAGCAGTGCTCTGTGGTTTGCTGGTGCTCTCACCTCTGGGAGGCTGTGGATCTTCTGGAACTGAGAAATGGAGTAAGCTCTTACATAGTCCCCCATCTCTTCCCTTGTTTCTATGGCTCGTTTTACCAGCCACTTGCAGGAGACACAACACACAGCTGATCAGATACAAGTCTAAACATGACAGTAAAAATACATCCAAAATTTGTATGTGAATTCATTAACTGAGTCTCCCCAGTCTGCCCCCATTAAGTGGGCCAGGAAATACAGATCGAACTAAAAACAACTAATGTAAATGTAATTAAATTCCGGCATATGAATGAAAAGAAAAAGAAAAAAAACACCTTGCAACTTTATTCATGAAATATACACGCTGGATTCTGAATTGGATGAGTAATTAAATTCTGCTAATTATATATTTAATATTAAAAGATTAAGTTGCTTTGAAAGATAAACAAAAACAGTATTTGATGAGCATTTATGCAGGAAAAAAGCAAAATGTGTGTATGGTGACAAACAAAAAAGGAGCAGAGTGAGGTAGAAATTGAAAGTATTTCTTTCTGACCACTGATTTCATCCCAGGAGCTCAAACACAACAGCATTTGATTGATTGATTGATTGATTGATAAATACGATCAGGATGTCCTCAAGATAATATGTTCAAGAATTAAAAAAGACCTTGACCAACAAAATCTATCCAGTTCATCGCTGAGCCAAACAGATTGTAGAAAGTCAACAGAACAATGTTTGTACAATATGATCATTACCACTTTTACATACACCATGCAAATGGACTCACTAGGTGTTGAATGTCAACTGAAAGTTAGTCATGAACTCTCTTACTTGTATCACAGGAAAAATATGGATAAAATCCAAGCCTTGGATTTGATGAGGTTCAAGGTGATGAGGGCACTTCATCTTCGGTAGAACAGAAACTATTTTTTCTGTCAGGGCTCTGCAAGGAGACAGTTAACACCTGATTGGATCAACAGTGGCTGCAACACTGGTTATAACATACAACGTGATCTTGGTCTGCATTATAAGTAGGGACAAACAATTCGCTCAATCTTCTAAGACAGGGAAAATGATTTTTAATAGAATTCAATGATTTTCTTCACCAGTAAGGGTCATTGTCCTGGATATCGCCAGGTCTACTGAACCTTCACATTTGTGACCGGCTACTCTTCCCCAGAGAAAGCTCATGAACATCAGGGCTTCAACTCTTGTGGATTAATTTCGGACTAGGGCTGCAAGATTATGGCAAAAAGTGATAATCACAAATATTTTTATTAATAGTGAAATAATGATTATTAATCGCAATTATTTATATGTTAGATAAAACATATAAAACAGCAGCCTGTCAACATGGCTTCAGAGATGACTGAAAGCACGTCACTGTTTGTTTCCCCCAGTGATGAAGACCCTCTCCAAAGTCCAGAAACTGAGCTGGAATGCAACTTTGATTTGGGGGTGTATAAACAACCAAACAGCTTTAAATTTTCTATTTGTTTGAATCTATCTCTTGTTCAGTGAGAGAAGTAGACTCTTCCGTGTAAAGACAAACGAGCTGGTGCTAGTGCTAGTTCCAGGCTAGTGCCTAGGTTAGTACCAGTTGTTTCTCTTTCCACCAACAAAGAACTAGCTCCAGGTGGTAAATACTGGTGCACCAACTCATTGCTGGACGGAGCCTTGCACACCAAACCAGTCTATGAAAAGCTCCAGTGGAGGCGGCTGCAGCGGGACACGTGTGGAGTGTCGAGCAACTCCTGCAGTGAACTCTAAAAGTTTAACAAGTAGTTCAGGGACGGCTACTTATGCAGTGATGTGCAGATGTTCTACAGTGATGCAGATGTGGCTCCAACTTGGCTCCTTGCCAATGGAAAACCAAACTGGTTCTTGGGAAGAATGTGATAATAACCAACTAAACATTAGCATTAGCACCAAATGAGCACCTGGATGTTTTGGTGGAAAAGCCCTGTGAGAGAGCCACGTGAGAGATGCCCCTCCCGGGATGGACAGAAGTGCAATAGATACCTCGTAATGGAGAACAGAACAAAAATAAAACTTGTCCGTTGATGAGGACTGATCCATATTTGCGAGAAAATGTGAGACTGAAATGTCAAGAAAATATCACCTCAAACATGATTTGTGTTGCCTCAACCTTGGGTGGTGTCATCTAAGTGCCTACAAGACCTACACTTAAAACCGACTGGAAATCATGTCATTTACACCACCTACACCACCAACTGGCAGTTAGCATGTCCTACTGTCCCTTAACACATCTCATCGGAAGATATCAGTGGAAAGTAAGAATATTGTATTTATAATCAATCAATCAATGTCAGAGCTTGCGTACACTTCAGGCTTTTAAAGTGTTTTGTAGGTTCACCTACTCCTCCGTCGACAGCGTTGAGTCGGGAAGCACCGAAAATTTTGGCCAATACCGAAAAAAATTACGTTTGAGATGATAAAATTTTTTAGACTTAAAATCATGCAAACTGACATTTTTGTCCCTCTCCAGTTTAAAATACCACAATATTTAGGGTTTTTCCACCAAAAGGAATCAGGTGCTCGTTGGGTGCTAGTGCTGAGTTGGTTCTAAACCTGTTGTTCCTAAGGAACCTGTTTGGTTTTCATCGGCACGTCGCCGTAAAACATCAGTATGTCACTGCGTAAGTCGCTGGTCCCCGACCTCCTGTTTGAACTTGTAGAGTTTATTCAGGAGTAGCTCATAGACTGGTTTGGTCGGCGGGGCTCCGTCCGTTGGTTCGCCCTGTGTTTCTCCAGACGACCACAGCGCCAAGAAGCACCGGGTCTCCTCCTCCGACCACTGCTGCTTCAGTTCCCACTCATTTCATGTTTACAGTTCAATGGGAAACTTGGACAACAGACGACTTGCTCGGCAGCTGTTTACAACCGCGTGACGATCGTCACCCCCCCAACCCCTCCCCTCCCTCCCCCTCCCTCAGCTGACCTGTATATGAAGCGCTCCCAACTCACAGCAACAGATGGATAGAAACATCAGTTGCTAATACTGGTTACACATCGGGCCGATGTCAATATTGTTAAAAAAATAACAATAATGGTTAATGTCGATATATCGTGCATCCCTAGTGTTGATTATATGATTTTAATAATCAGCTCTGGGGAAACTACCTTTAAGCATAAAAAGAAAAGTGAAGAAGAGTACGCCAGCAGGCAGCCACTTACATTTTCAGGCCAATGGTCAAATTTTCTTGAAAAAGAAGATCCACATCAATATCAAAGTTGCATGTGGTGATGCACCAGGTCATACCCCCGACCACCTGAACATGGGAGGCACAGGAAACAAGTTTAGTGAGATGTTTTACTGCATTAATATAGAAGCAGGCCTGGCTAAGGAGTAGGGCTGGGTAACATGGAAGAAAATATTATCACAATATTGTTTTTCGTATCAGTTGATGTCTGCATATTGTCCTATATATAAAATACTATGTATATAATAATACATAATCTATGTATATGTGAACATATAGTGTGTATTTAGCACATTAAACTTATTTAATATATAACACAACATTCTTGCCCATAGAATAATTCTGTGCCACTGAAAGAGTTTGTATAAGCAATAATTGATAATGGTCTACTGCACTCTCTCACCTGTATCATCATCATACTCATACACACACACTACTATACTATGTGTCAAGTACCATCACACTCTCGCATGGTACTCTCTTACACGTTCCATTATACTCTCATGATTGCACTATACTGTATAATTTCTTACATGTACCATTACACTTTCATGAATACACTATATTCTCTCTTACATGTATCATCACACTCTCACATACACTATGTGAAGCTGTACATCCCATGCCCCTTCTCCAGTAATGAATTTGCCAGTACTATTACCAAACCCTAGTTTGATATATTCAGAAGAGGATACAAACACTATTTTGAATTATGTAACCCCACCCCCAACCCCTTAGGTGTAGATAATTTGCACAAAATCTCAAATGAATTTGGTGTGTTTTCTTGAAGTAACACTGAATATCCGACTTGTATTCTTCTAAATTTACAATTTTAATGTTAATGTTTATTCGTAGCATCAACTGCACAAGCATGGATGAATCCACACATCCAGTGTGTACCTTATCAAAGGGTGACAGCCCTTTTATCCTGGCTCGGAAGTAACCAGCTGCAAGCAAGAGCTCCAGGATCTCCCCAAGTTTGACACTCTGCTCTTCGTCCTCTCTGGTTTCCACCTGGAGCCAAACAAACCATCATCGTCATCGTCATCGTCATCATCATCATCTACGTCAGTAGGACAGAGCAGACATAACAGTGAGGCAAGCGGGGGGGGGTCTATTCTCAGACTTTGCTTTGGCATTCCTTCACATTTTCTTTTGACACTGAGCCGTTTAAACACTTGAATAACGTTTCAACCAGGTTAGCTCCAACGCGTCAGTTGTCCATTGGTAGCGAACCAGCGTTCACGTTTTGTGTTGACAAATATCTGCTGGTTCGCAGTGACGTCACTGGAGCGGTGCTGGCGGAGCTGTGTTTACCTGGATAAGGTTGCCGTCTTGGTCATACTGGGCTCCTATCTTTGACCCAGTTCTCACTCTGTGGAAAACAGACGAAGCCGTCGCCATGTTGAACTAAACGGTCGCTGGTGACAGGTCACATGATCACAACATGTGACGTGCACGTCTTCCGGCCTCTGCTTCCGGCTCAAACAAATCGAATGAATAATCAATTTTGTTAGAAACCTTCTGGCCATACACTGTGTGAGTGAAAGAACACAGAAGCATTTCAGCGTTTGCAATAAAAGCTTTCTGAATTCTTTCTTCCCTCAATATTTATTAAGATACGTGGAGATTTGGCCTTGATGGCGTCATTCTGCAATTTGAATGGATTTAAGGGATTTGATAACGGCATCTTCTTTGGTCGTCGAAGTGCCTTAACTTTAAAATTAATTTTAAAACAAAACGATTAAAAACCCCTTACAAATTCTCCATTTTTAAGATAAATGTCGTTTCATATTGCACAAAATCTATATTTAAAACAATTATATTTATCTTATGTCAGCTGCAGTTCCTCATGCTCTTTTAATGAACTTATCAATGTATACATGTAGCGCCGTCTAGCGTCATGACATGATCTGGAACTGATGAATGAACCCTCACATCATTGTGTTATTTCTAAATATTAATATAAAACATATCTTAATCCACTGACTGACAAATGGACCCATTCATTTGCCCCTCCACCTCTATAAGATTTTCTCCATTTATAATCCTCAATTTATTACGATTTCAGCCATGTGTGTTTTATTTTGTACACAACATTACAAATGGATCAGAAATGAAGAAGACAGGCCTAAATTTTTATTCGAAACTTTATCTGCAACTTTATTCTGCTACTTCTGAACTGAATTATGGTTAAAAAAAGAGAAACAAAACTGAGTGAGTAAATTGGCGGGGAACTCCCGGGGACATAATCTGAGGTCAGGGATCCCCCAGGAAGGAGAGAGGTGACATTAGGCATCAGGCAAGAACAGCTATGCTGTGAATGTCAGGTGGACTGGAAAGTGGTGACAGTGTGGAAATCAGTCAGGAGAGTGACAAAAAAAACCAAGGGAATTGTTCTTGCTGTCTTAATGAAAATGAAGCAACAAATGAACACTTTATCTATGTTTCATATAAGTAGATCTTTTGACACATGTATTGTGTACATATGTATCCAATTCTGGCCATTTATTTAATTTGATTAACTTTGTCCTTGGTGATTACTGATTCCTTCAATTGAAACCTAGTTATTTAAAACAAAAATGTGTTTTTGACTTTTTTGGTTTGATTTCAAAACTGAACATGAATTAAAAGAATGAAACACCTCGTCTCCAGTTGAGGGCAGTAAAACACCATTGCGTCACTACTGTGAAATAATGAAAGAAGATATTTTACGATCAAGGATAGGACGCACAGGTCTAACTTCAAAATTGCACCATGACAGTGTGAATGTGGATTAGGTGGAGGAATCTATCACTGCCAGGTATATGACATAGAGAAAGAAAGCTAAAGAGGGAGCAGAGGAAATATGGGGTGGAATAATTAAACCTGAATAATCAGTTCAGTATAAAATGTAAATTTATATATATTGTATTTATATTTATATACATTGTTGGAGTTTTTAAAATAAACTGGTTTACTGAAGAGGATCATGTTTAGGTAATGCATAATAAAAAAAATAATAATAATAAAAATAAAAATAATAATAATAATTTCCTGCAGTCTTTATTTATAGCCACTGCAATTTTTTTATTTTCTTCTATTTTAACATCATTATTTAATGCTGTTGTAATTGTGATGGCAATAAAATTGAAGCTGCTGAAGAATATTTATTTAGTGTATTTACACAGACCTAACGGAGATGTTTGTTTTACGACAGTACCGTTCGCATTACGGCATTTGCCGACAACGACCTGGTTGACGGTACGGACGTTCCACGTGTTTACAATCGCGGCCACTTGTGTGGTTCCTGAGCATGGCTAAAGCATCCAAAAGCAGAGGGACGGTGAGCTCAAAGAGAAAAAAGAGCAGTGATACGGTTAAGAAGGATAAGGAGAAACATGTGGTCCACGACGAAGAGGACGAGTGTTTGAATGACGCAGATGAAAACATCACCAGCGAGGAAGAGCAGGAAGACGACAGCCACCACGATGAACGAAAACGCCAGAAGCTACTGGAAGCGATCACGGCTCTCGGGGGTAAGAGGAAGAAAAGGCTGGCGGAGAGGTCCGAGGCATCCGTCCATATGTCTGACTTTACCGTCACCGCGGAGGGGGAGGGCGTCAAAATGGACCTGTCAGAGCTCATCGGAACCGTCGAACAAACCCACGCAGTCCCATCCAAGACCAAGAAGCAGCTGAAGAACCTAGAGCAAGGTAAAAAGACCATCGAGTGTGCCCTCAGTAAGCAGGAAAGTGAACGGATCCAGAGAGATGTTGCCTTTCAGAAGGCAGCCACAGAGGTGGCCAAGTGGAACGGTGTCATTAAACAGAACCAAAGGGCTGAGCAGTTGATCTTTCCCCTTAACAAGGAGCCAGCTGGCCCCAAGGCCATGGAGAGAGTGGTGACCAGTTGGAAGGTCCAAACCCCACTCGAGCAGGAAATCTTTGCCCTGCTATCTGCCAACAAGCAGCCCATAAATGACCCCATCCTGACCCCTGCAGAGGAGGCTACCATGAGCGCCATGAGCCTGGAGGAGGCCAAGATCCGCCGTGCAGAGCTACAGAAGGCCCGGGCACTGCAGTCCTACTATGAGGCCAAGGCCCGTAGAGAGAGAAAGATCAAGAGCAAGAAATACCACAAGGTGCATAATAAGGCCAAACGTAAAGAGCTTCTGAAGCACTTTGATGAGATGGTTAAGACAAACCCAGCAGCTGCCATGGATGAGCTGAATAAGGTGGAGCTCGCCAGGATGCAGGAGAGGATGTCCCTGAAACATCAGAACAGCGGCAAGTGGGCCAAATCAAATGCTATCATTTCTAAATATGACAAGGGAGCTCGCAAAGCAATACAGCAACAGTTGGAGGTGAATAAAGAGCTGACCCAGAAGTTGGTGACATCACTGAATAATAATAATAATGAGGAGGAGGAGGAGGAGGAAGAGGTCAGTTCTCCAGAATTGATTCCTGATTTTGTAAATGATACAGAGCAGGGGCTGGATTCTTCAAATCCCTGGATGAGAGGAAAGCTCTCTGAGCAGCCCACAGAGGCAGAGGGGAAAGACATTTCTGATCTCACGGTAGAAGGGACTGGAGTAGTGGAAAATAAAACTGAGGAGAGTGATGATGAGGAGGAGGAGGTGGAGGAAACTGAGGAGGAAGCACTCCTCAGAGAATTTGACCACAGGAGGAAACTGCGTCAGGAAAATGAAATCATTCCTGTGATATCGGTGGATGAAGATGATAAAGCTGCAGCAGAATACACCTCTGACAATGAAGAAGAGCAGCTCACTGAGTTCACAAATATGTTTAAAGTTATAGCAAACTGTCGTCAGGACGCCGAAGCAGCTCAGGCTGATGCGGCAGCGGACGCCAACTGCACGCACCCTGCTGAGCTGGAAGAAGGGCAGAGCATCGGGATGCTAGAGGACGTGGAGTGCCTCAGTCAGGAGTTGCCAGCTGATGAAGCGCCTGCTCAGCCACAGCCTCGACCAGCAAACGTGCCACCAGTAACTTTGAAGGCAGGAAAAAAAAGAAAACGGAAGAGAGGGACTGAGCTGAAAGAAGTTCTCACCTCAGAAGCAAAAATAATCCAAGTCCCGATTGCCCCAACTGTGGAGGACGCAGAGGACTCGGATGAAAAGCTGGAACAGAGGGGGCTAATTAAAGAGGCCTTTGCTGGAGATGATGTCATGTCCGACTTCCTTCTGGACAAGAGGAAACAGGAAGCAGCAGGCAGACCTAAGGTGGTGGACCTGACACTGCCTGGGTGGGGAAAGTGGGGAGGGGGCGGGCTTAAGCCATCCCGGAACAAACGCAGGAGGTTCAGGGTGAAGACTGCACAGCCTCCACCCAGGAAAGATCAGCACCTGCCCAGTGTCATCATCTCAGAGAAGAGAAATAGCTCCATTAGCCTCCACCAGGTCAATTCTTTGCCCTTCCCCTTTGAGAACCACATGCAGTTTGAGAGCACTGTCCGTTCTCCTGTGGGCCGCACCTGGAACACAGAGCACACAGTGAAAAAGATCACCAAGCCCAAGGTTGTGACCCAGCTGGGCTCCATCATTGAGCCCATGGTTCGGGAGGAGCTGATGAAGGATAAGAAGCTGATGTCTGCTGGAACTAAAAATAGTGTGGTTGCCAAATAATACCAAAAGTGATCAGTAGTGGATGAGGTTGAACTTTTTTTTTTTTTTTTTGTTTTTATGACTGTGCCAACAATACATTCTGTCTGGGACAATAATCAGTCAACTGTCCATGCTAATTATCCATGTTGTATAAATAAATGCATTTAACATTTGAAATTTCTTTAGTGTTTTTTGGAAATTTTTTGCAAGCTCAGAAATATCACCTGCTGTTTGGGTTCACCCAGCAGTTGGCTGTCTTTCACTGTGTAGCCTATGAGATGGGGATCTACAATACGCACATCAAATTGATCTTAATGAAATAGTTGATATTTTCATTCTACTGAACAGGATTAAAATCTTTCCAGCAGAAACTGCTGCTTTCTAGTGTTTTTTTAGATACAATGAAAAAGGAAAGTCTGCCCCCTAGTGGTGTTAACCCCTGGAGTAAAAAAAAATATATGCGTGTATTTTTAATATTATGTAATTATCCACCTGCTTATTGTTGATGCATTCAATGCTTTAAACCAAAGCCTCGTGAGGGTGCTAATTCCAACACTTGTATGCAGTCAAATATTTTGGTGAAAGATGTGAGGTGAATAAAAGCATTAGTAATCGTAGTAAACATGTTCAAGGTATGGTAAATTATATGAATAGGCTCAAAATATAAGGTAAGCAATTAATGAATTCTACAAAACATGAAATTAATGATAATATAAACCCAATGTATGTTTGGTCTACAGGTACTATTTAAAATGTTATATATTGACATGTTGACATCACACTTGGGTTTTATTCACACAAAGCTTTGCTCATTCGCTGGTTTCAATATTTAAGAACTCATGCTCATTTTATTTCTAAATGAAAGAAACCTTGTTTATGTTTCATCAAAGTAGGCTTTAAAAACAACTGCAACATTTTTGTTCAATTGAATTGAATGTAGTTTGTAACATTTCAAACTGCTCAGCCACACTAACAGTTTGATACAGGGGGAAACAATTAGTCAGTCAAAAATAACACATGGTAAACAATTCTTAGTTTGATTTATATTTAATACATTTTCAATTTGAATGTAAATGCAATTTACTTGTACTCTGTTTATGCTGTTGATTTAAAACAGGACCTTGACTAAGGTATTATGAAATCATGTATCTGTATGATATTGACCAGTCATGAATTAATTCATGTCATTGAAGCCTGTGGTCAGTCTGGTCAAACTTATTTTTACCAGAAAGAGAGTGGGCCACTTTCACGAGGGATACACAGCTGTGATTGACTCCCTCTCCCCTCTTTCACTCTTGATTTTAAGCACATTTTTAAGAGCATTCAGCAGTGTCTAAAATAAAAGCCATTACAGTTGGGTTAAACCTTCACACATGGGTGAAAGTGCATGCTTTGGCACCTGACGTCTCTGTATTTCACGTGATAGACAGTCCATTACAGCGGGGGATGCTGTAATGGACTATGCATCAGTTCAGGTAATGGTTGTCAGCCTGAGTGCCCGAGAAACAGTGGAGAATTCCATTAGGAACCGTATAGTTACTAAATCAGTCATTCTCCCCTTCCTCTCTATTGAACCACCTTTTTGGGGCAATTACTACAGCTTCATACACCCTTCAGCAGTGAAAAGAGACCTAGTCCTTGGACTTATCCCTGCCCACTGGACTGCAACAAGATTAGACAGTTATTCTGACTCACATATATAAAAGGCTGTGGTTGCTGGAATCAGAGTGCTCGGGGTATGAATACCCTACATTTCCAAAAATGTTACATCTTTTACTCCATTATTGCCACTTGTGAGATACCCTTGAATGTTTGTTTTAGGATTAAAGAAGATTTATACCCATCCTCTTACTGGGCTTGAAAGGTGCAATGCGTGTGTGTTGAAAGTCTGTTAATCATCATGGAGGCTAATTCAGACCTAATCCATGAGCAGTAAAGTGTAGTTACTCACAATGGTGTCTATCATCTAAAAACAGATTTTAATTTGCCTCTGCTGATTCACTTAAGTCCATCTGTGTAAGAAACAATCTGATAGACTCTTTCAAATTTCCTCCTGTGATCCAAGGCCCGACACTATACACTGCTGGCAGGTGTAAGATTAATTTAGTTAGGTGTTGAGCTGATCATGCACACCAAATTAAATTAATGGAACAAATTTGCCTCCTAATTAGGATGAAAATACGTGTCAGTTGTAACCTTGCTGAGCACTAATTATGTACAAATGATTTATCATCTGTTTCATCCTGAATAGCAATGGGCTCACCTTTCCGATAGCCTTGGCTGGCTGTTAAGAGATGGACTCTGATTAATAGTGACAGGTTGTTCTGCGGAGAAGCTGCACATCACTGACCAGCCAATCAGATGCAGCATGAGCTCAGACTCTCCTCCCTTCCATTAACCTATATGGAGTGTGCAGCTGAGCATCCCTGTGCCTCAGCTTCCCTCCTCAGAATAAAAATAAAGTACATCCAATGAGGAGACTTTGCTGTATCATATTTACAGATTTCCAGCTCAAAAACAACTTGAACCGTGCACAATACTGTCTGGCTCATACATCAACAATGTATGCTCAGAGGTCGATAATGGCTTCAGCTTGGTCGAGAACAAAAGAAATCTTGATTAACCCTTGTACATGGCTATGGCCAGCAGGTGGTGCAATGGGTTAAGATTGCCAAAGCGCTGAATAAATTCTAGTGAGCAGAAATAAGAAGGACTTTCTTATACAGTTACTGCTTGGTGTGATATTCCATCTTATTTCCTCCTGCATGGCAAGTACAGATATATTTCAATGGGCCACTGCTTTGATTAGCATTAGAATCACAGTCTCTTGTGTTACTGAGGACACAGTGGCCAATCTGTAATCATTGTTCCGCAGGCTTGCTCACAGGGGATATAACCCACTTTGTCATTATCATTCAATATGCCACACACATGCTGGTATAGCTTCCGTGGCGCTGGCAGCAACAGGGCATTTGCATATCCTCAGCAAGAATTTGCACACACAGAAATGCACCGCATAAAGCACCACACACTAGCCCTAAAATGAGAGATGCCTTTGTTTTCAAGATATAGAAAGGCTCTCTCTTTATATGTCTTGTCTTTGTCTACGTACAAAATTCTGTCTTTGCTTGTTCATTTTGTGTGCACGACCTCAAAAAGCCATTTTGTTGTGTCAGTTGCAGCAATTCAGGGTCATTTGACTTTCTAATGCGTTTTGTCTTTATTCAGCCAACACATCCTATTGTCATAATTCTCTCATCAGGTTATTGTTGTTGTAATGTTAATATGCCTGCACAAGCAGGTACCTGTGTTTTCCAGATTATTTCAATTTTGTTTATAGCCAAATTGTTCTATACAAACCTAGCTTTCCCCCTGCTGCTGGAGCTGTGGCTAATGCAGATTCAGAGCAAATGTCATGCAGTGCCAAACGATTTTAACCATTATGTATAATGTGTAGGTCATTACAAACATATACAGACACACTGGGATACAAGGGCCACAGTCATTTTCTTGTGTTGACACCTTTTTTCTTATCTGTGCCTTTGCCTGTAGTGAGAGAATCGGGAGCAAACAGCTTCTCCCACATATCATGACAATCTAGGGATTGGTGGATGAGGGAGGGAGGGAGGAGGTTAGAGGTTAATTATAGACAACAGAGAGGTCATAGGGCCTATTATTTTGGAGCAGAGACCTGCAATGATCCAATGTGGATGACATTTACGATGAAAACTTGGCCCCACCCCTCCATCCCCGCAGTCCCGCAGCCCTGCCCGCACACTCCATTACTCACATTTATACTGAAGGAAATGACAGCAGGACTCCGTGGTATGATAATGAAAAGACCCACAGGCAGAATGATGAACTGTACCCTTGGCTGTTCTCTGACTGAATCAGGGGGCCTCAAAGTAGCCCTCAACAGCTAATTGAAAACCCCCATACCATCCTCTAACCTACCAGGCTTCCTTTATCATTCTAATTATTGGGGTTAAGTGAATATCCCATGGGGCTATGAGTGACACAGTGAGGAGATAAAACATACAACAAAAGCGTGAGTGAATCACAGCTGTCCTGAATTGAGAATACTGACATGTAGCCATGAGCTCTGAACACTCTGAAGTTTTTGTTACAAATGAAAATATCATTTTAAGATATGTATATACGAAAGCCGTAAAAGTGTTTATTAAAGCAGAGGAGTGTTACTCTCTAAATAAAATATTAACTTTTTACATTACTGCTTGTTGATCCCAAAATTTCGTCTGTATCTCCAAAACCAATATTCTATCCCTCTTGCTGAATTCAGTAATGCATTTATCCACAATCAGGAGCCATAATGATCATCATAATGATCATGATCCATGACAATGATCCACGATCCATGGTCCAGTGCATGTCTGAAAGCAGTGACTTGAATGCAGACTGATCCTGGGTCTGTAATAATAAAAGCACAAAAATGCTGGGGAACAGGTCATGTCAGTAATGTGTACTGATGAGACTTTAATGTGACGAAGAGAGAGAAGAGGAAAGAGTCGCTCGATGTGTTATGTTTCCCTGACAATCCAGACCTATATCAGCACAACTATAGGAGCAGGTTCAAGACTGACCTGAACCACATCTTATTATAAGCTTTATTAAAACAGCAACAGCAATTTAAGCATATTCTTAAAATATAGAGAGGTAGTCACCCTCCCCAACTGAAAGCGAAAGTGGATTAAATGAGAGACGAGCTTGATTGCTGATAGAATAAGCCTGAATTCTGAGAGTGCAGAGCTAGCTTGTGGGGTGATACGGGTTAAGGGTTTGGTAGGCGAGGAGGGCATTTTGAATTATTTTCTAAATAAGCTAATATAGGACAAATGTAATATAAATTTCTGATCTTGTCAGGACACATGCTGCAGCATTTTATACAAGCTCTGGAGAGTCTCTAAAGCCTTTAAGGCATTGGTGGAGGCTTATAATGGGGACTATCAACAGTCAAGTTGTGTGTGTATTCACAGAATGTTGACTATTCTTCATATCATAACATCAGGCCATACCTTATGCTATAAACATAGCTCATTTTCAACTTAATTGTACAGTACCTTTCAGTTTTAATCCCCCATAACCAAAACATTTTGAATTATATATTTTTTGCACTACTATGCTGCATTTGTCTGTGCTGGTTAACAAGCATGGGAGTAATCTTAAATGGCCCAGGTAATGAATATTCATGTAGTCCTTAATAAATAGGAGGTTAAATGGAAAACTAGCGTTATGACAATATGCAGCTTAGCCTGTTTTGGTGTCTGCACAATAACTGACAACCAAGTTGATTTAGTTATGTATGGTACTGGCTAAATAAATCACTCCACTTACTTTCCCTGATGTCCTGGTTGTGTAGTAATTATGTAGAAAATGTTGCATGTGTTAAACGTGTGCCTCAGTCATTCCAGAGTGAAGAGACAAACACACTGCAGTCTGTTACCACTCTGTAGCTCCTAATAACTTCTGAATGTTGTTCGAGTGCGGAGGAGACCATCGGGATAATTCTCCATAATTAAAGTGTCCAGGGCCAAAGTGTGTGTGTGTGTGTGTGTGCGTGCCAGAGGGAGAGAGGGGGAATATAGGCCATAGCACACATAGAGCATTTAAATTCAAACGTGCTAGTTTCCATATTCTGTCGCCGGATATCCAGACGACAGTGATTTCTATAGATATGTCATGCCTTTTTGGTTTCCTCGCTGGGCAGCGCCTACTCTGACGTAATACGTTAGCTGAGAGTAACGCGATGACGTCAGGGCGCCGATTAGGCGTTCATCCAGCCCAGAGAACCGGAAGCAGTCTCTGGAAGGGAGAAGCCAAGCGAATATTCTGTCTGAATGCAGCATAGTTCCAGTCTGTGAGCTCCAAGTCAGCGTCTTATGAAATGTGTCATCGTATTCGCGGATGGTGTTCGTCGACATGAGGTATGTTTAAGTTGTTTTTCTGTACCTCAGCCAGTAGGCAGTAAGCTTCGAATGGCAGCTACTACAGACAGCTCTCCGGCTAACGCTGTGTTACGTATGCAACACGTTCACGTTCCACCGCAGGTTGCAGCTAACAGTGAACGAAGAGCCAGGAAGGTTTTTTTTCGTTTTCGCAATCAATTTATCAACCACCTCTTCGTTTTTTCACTGACAGTTGGTTACCACCAGAAAATCAAGGTAGATGTAGTCCAGCATGGAGCAATAGAGATGCCATTGTAATGTATGATGTTTGTGCTCCACATGAAAACTAATAGGACGTGCTCTTAGTCGCGCAGCCTGATATTTTGGGTTCGATTATGGCAAATAGTACATAATAATAATAATAATATGCCCTACATCGACCATATATGCGTTACCTAAGCACTCCTATATTGCCCCAACGAGCTAGATAAATAAACTAAACATATAAATATATACTGACCAGTGATTTGTGGACTAATGCAATAGAGACAAACACAAATTATAATTATAACCATAAGAGGCTGCCTGGAGATAACTGCATACAAATTAGAAATACTTAATTTAACCTGTTATAAAAGGTAAACTAATTTCAAGGGTGTAAATGAATCTTTTTCAGATCGGTTAAGTCATTAACTTGACTTTTTCCTCAGCTGCCAATTGATTACATTTTAAAAGCCAAACATCAATGATTGCAACAAGCCCTGCACCAGTTAAAAGAAAGGGAGAAATAAACATAGGGCAAGAGGGCAAGCTCTGCATTTATTTTGACTGAATACAGAGATTTCTTTTTAAAAAGCTTTATTAAAAATATTTGCAGGAACTTTATTTGAGTATATAAGAATATCCAAGAAAGTATGCCTGTCACCAGAATCATCACAAAAGCTGTATAGGTTATTATAGGTTATTCAAAGTCAACATGAAGGACTCAAGGTCATGGTTGCTTTCTCATTTCTCTGACAAACACACACAGCATGCAACATTTAAGAAACTTCCCATTTGGATCCTCTTGTCAAGGACAGGATAATAACAAATTATGATAATACAGGCTTAACACAGCCTGGCATATGTTGTTGATGAGCAACAGTAATGTATTGCATTAATGCATTAATAGCGCTTGTCTAGCAATTTCTGTCATTACAGAAAAAACTGCCCTCACCAAAAGTTCTTATAAAGATAGGCCGATACGTACTGTTTAATGTAAGTTCCTCATATTAAGTGTGTTTTCAGTTTTCGCTAACACCCTGCCTGTCTTTGTTTTTCAGTTCGGTTTAGGATGTCAAGGGAGGACATTGAACTTGCTGGTGGATAAAGAAGTCCCATCCATATTCTCTATCCTAGGTCTTCTGAATGTCTTTGACACTGACAGCTATGAGTGACAGTAGTGCAATGACCAGCAGGCCCCATCAGTGGTCAGGGGTTGCGCCAGTGCTGACACCTCCCCGTGGTCCCTACATCTCAGTCATCACCAACAGGTTAGTTCTCCTTCTGTTTCACATACGTTCACTTTAACAAGACAGTTTTTTGGAACAAAGTGATGGATGACATTTTAGTTAAAAATTAAATTAAAAATCTCCTCTGCTTCATTTTCCTTTGGTTTCTACATTCTACTCATTTTTTGAACTTTTTGAATCCAAATCAATTTGGGCCTGTTTGCTTTTTGTCTGGACGGGCAGTCACCTGCATTTGCTAAATGATTGCGTCCTATTGATCAGGACTTGACTACCAGTGGTGAAAGCACTAACTTCAAGTAACAGTTTCACCCTGTCTTAGCCCCAGCTTCATGGCAGCCTCCTTCAGTTTCTGTTGTAGAGGCATGTCTACCTTTAGGCTGTTCTTCATCAAATCAAATTCTGCTCAGCCAAACTGAGATCAGGTGACTGACTCATTCAGTTGAGAATAGTCCTTCTCGCTCTCAGTAGGTCTTTATTAACTCTATGGCAAAAATAAGAGCTTACCTTTGTTAGACTAGGTAGACATTGTCAGTAGATAATAATAAAAATAATAGATTAGCATGCTGTAATAAAAAGAATAGATTAGCATGCTGTGGCCATAGACAATTGCGCTCTTCTTAATAGTTATGTGTTCTCAATCAGAATCAGAAACAAGTTTGTTGCCACATATGTTTGCAGATACAGGAAGATTACTTGGTATTAGGTACATGGAAAGGCAGCAGAATGCAATAGGTCCTTGCTAGGGTCTTTGTCAATATTGGAAGTGTTAGGTGGTACCTGCAGCCTCCAGTCCCAAGAGCATGGAGGATACGTGGGAGTGCTAGACAGAGTCATAGAAGGGTATTAACCCAGCAACAGGACCAGCTCCTTTGTGCAAGGAGGAACAGGTGGAACACTTCCAGAGCCCTACAAAATTATGAGCAGGCTTCTGGTGTGCATGTTTCTAACCAAACCATCAGAAACTGCCTTTACAAGGGTAGTGTGAGGGCCCAGAGTCCTCTAGTGGGACCTTTGCTGACAGCCCAGTGCATCTTGTTTGACATTCCCCAGGGAACTCCAGAACTGGCAAGTCTGCCACTGGCACTTGTTCTCTTCACAGATAACAGCCGGATCACAATGAGGACATGTGACACAGTGTGAAGATGCTGAGGTGAATGCTTTTCTAGTCTAGGTTAGTGAAGGTCTGTGGAGGGCTATCTTCAGAAGGCTGCACATGCCTCTGTTCATAGCCCTATAGTCCATCAGTACCCTGATGGAATTACTGGGGTTACCCATTATTAGATCTTATTCTGAGTGGATCGTCAGTTCCTGAATGATGAAGGCAATGATGCTCTTGACTGGCCATCATGTTCCCAAAATCTAAAGCCACTGGATCACCTATGGGCTGCATATGTCTTGAAATTGTATCATTACACTGATATAATAAGAGATGGGATATACTGCATGCCACACATTCACACTCTACACACACACATGCACATATATATGATGCAGCCCTACTGTCCAATAATAAATTAAAGATAAACAAACCACTGACTGTCTTGGGCAGTTTCCTGCATAGAGAATTGCAAGCTGTTTTGGTCAACAGCACACACACACACACTGACTCAGCGAAACACTTTTCTGTCTCTCTCAGATGATGTCACTGACTTGCTATAGCTTAAATGTTGAAATGATGCCACAGTGTCATGTCAATGACAATGATACTGTGATACAATGATACTTATCTCAAATCAGTCAAATTTATCATAAGAGCAGCATATGCATTCATCAGCAATGTCTTTAACTCTCTTCTTACCATATTGACTCTGACAAACATAGGTCATCGTAATATTAGAGCAGAGTATTTGGAGTTGCTGCTTTTCTCTCAACATATTTTGCCAGGTTGTAGAATTTTCTTTCTGTATTGTAGAACCACCAACCTTGTGATACGAGGAGCCATGCTGTTCTGTGTGGGTGTCTTCCTGGCCCTGGTGCTGAACTTACTTCAAGTACAGAGAAACATAACTCTCTTTCCCCCTGATGTCATCAGCAGTATCTTCTCTTCTGCCTGGTGGGTGCCACCCTGCTGTGGCATGGCATCAGGTATGTGAGCCCATGGGTAAAAAAAGTATTGTGTGGATTATTTAGATGTAATTAGAACCAGCTTGGTTGACAGAGGTTCTTCATGATACATGTTATTACGAGAGGAGAGTAGCAAGCAATACATCAGCAATACATCATACAAAAAGAAAGTTGAAGGGAGCAGATTTAATGAAGAGTGGTCAGTTGGAAGATGAGGAGAATGGGACGGTTTCTGCAAAGGCACAATCTCTTTTGGCTACAAGCCTTGCTTTTGGGCGGTCCAGGATCAGCTGTGGGTATCCTCTGGGTACTCCGGTTTCCTCCCACAGTCTAAAGACATGCACGTCAGGTTCATTGGTCAATCTAAATTCCCTCTAGGAGTGAATGGTTGTCTCTGTGTGTCAGCCCTGTTATGAACTGGTGACTGGTCCAGGGTGAACCCCGGCTCTCGCCCCAATGACAGCTGGGATTGGCTCCAATAATTACACAGCAGTGGCACACATGAAGAGAAGGCTTGAGTCCCCTGTTGGCTCATCCAGGAACCTTCCCATAGCTGTCAGTGTGCCAATAGAAAAGTGCAGATGGTAGTTTACAGCTGGGCTAGTCAACTGGCTGCCAGGGTCTGGGTCTGGCCCCTGAGCAATTTTGTACCAGCCCTTAACAGTGTAGTGTAGTTATTAGAAATGGATAGTATAATACAGCGGTGCCGCAGGCAGAGACGCTCTGAGTCACCCGCAGGCCTGTTCTAAAACCAAACTAGTCACCAATGAGCTCAGTCTTAAATGTATTTACTTGTGTTCAGTGTTCCCTCTCAGCGCAACACTCTCGTGTTCTTCCTCACACTCGCTCCGCCCCCCACCTTTCTCATCCAATCAAATACCCGTCTCAGCTCCACACACCTTCACTCACAGTCAGAAATTAGAGAACTTTAACCACATTGTAAACAGACTATTCAGCAAGATGCACGCGTAGAGTGCAGGACCCATGAGAAACAAGATGTTTGTCTTTTCTATTATACATTAATTATATAAGTAATCTAATGGGAATTACTGCTGTAATTTGATTCTTTTAATAAGCCATGTAACTGGTTATGATCTCAGGATTTCTACTGTGTGATGGTGGTGTGGCCACAGTGTGCACATCTGATGTTGCTGTGTGTGTGTGCTCACACACACGAAAACACATTGCTTGTGTTGCTATTCTTTTAGAAAAAACAGTGAAAATGAAAATTGCAGTTTAGTTGTGAAAATGAAAAGGTCAAAAAATAGTTAAATAATTCAATTTGGTGATTCAATTGTGATAGGGTATAATAAGATTTATTTATAGTTATGTTGTTCTGAATTTACAAAATATAATATATTGAGTCCTTCAGTATGTTGTTATAATTTTTTTTTTATTTGTTACTGTGATTCTCCAGCCCCTTAGTTTGCCTCAATTTCATGAGCTGGCCCAATTCCTGATTAACTGAACAGCCCTGGTTTACAGCATAGTCTCAGGACCACAAAACTAGTAATGTTGGCATTACCACTGTAGCAGGGAATGCCATGTGAGTGTTGCCTCTTGTTTTCTTGCCCTATGTTTATTTCTCCCTTTTTTGCCTCTAGCATTGATCGGACTACTGTACCCCTGCATCGACAGACATCTGGGTGAACCGCACAAGTTCAAAAGAGAATGGTCAAGTGTGATGCGCTGTGTGGCAGTGTTTGTGGGCATCAACCATGCTAGTGCTGTATCCTTCAAGATTGTGAAGCTTTATGCAGTTGTTGCTGTTCTTTCAATCATTTTGAGATTTGATTGATCCTCCACAGGATTCATCAAAGTGAGAACGTGCCAAAATGTCGTGTTTCAGCTGAATAATATTGATTGATACTTGAGACTATTTTCGCTCGCCATTGTTAGACAAGAATAACACTTTTTAAATACAGAAAGTTCCTTGACCTTTCCCTATCAGAAGGTGGACTTTGCCAACAACATACAGCTGTCTCTGACTCTGGCGGCGCTTTCCATCGGTCTGTGGTGGACATTCGATCGCTCACGTAGTGGCTTCAGCTTGGGGATCAGCATAGCCCTGCTGGCAACACTGGCTACTCAACTCCTGGTTTACAATGGCGTCTTTCAGTAAGTCTCCATATTGCTACAATGGGGGGAGCGCAGGGGCTGTGACAGTTTTGGACAGTTTAAATGGTCAGCCTACAGCATTGTTTGTTGCTGTAATTATCTACTCAGGTATTATTGGTGCTAAATCACTGAGCACCTGTGCCGATAAAGTAATGTAAACCTTCATTTATGAGTACATTTGGGGGTAGGGTTACAGTTTTACACAGATACAACACAAAGGTTACACCTCCTCAAACAAGAAGTTCTTTACTGGATCTCTGAATGAAGCCAGCACAATTTTACACAGAACATTCACTGAGATGAGGTGATATGAAATTTGTTCCTGATAAAACAGCATTTGTTAACCATGACAGCAGTCTCAGACAGTTCTGATGTTGTTGTGTTTGTGAGAACATATTCTACAGGTATGCAGCTCATTGGACAGCTTTTTGTCCACAACTTTACAAGGCGGGGTCTTCATTTGTGATTTTTTTGTGATCAGGATGTGTGCACCTGTAATCATACGTTTAAGTTGTAACTGGTGTAACTGGTTTTCTTTCCAAATTTCCAAATTCCATAGGTTGTAAATATAAAATGATCTGTTGTGTATCATAAATAAAGCTAAATGTTGTCACAGTCAGATTTGCTCTGCAGCATGGCTGTCTTGGCACATCTTTAGTTCACCTTGGGGCATTTTCCATTCAGGGAGAGGGAAAGCACATTTGGACTGAGGCATCTGAAGCATTGAAAAGGCTACATGTAATATTTAGTTCAAAATAACAAGTGGGACAAAATAAATATGATGTCCTGAGCTGAGCACAGTAAATCATTCATGTATTCACTGTGTGTACAATCTGCATTTATTAAAATATCTTCAGTCAATACAGGTCAATACAGAAAAACTGCAACATGGCAGCACCTGTGAATTGCACAGCTACATGGACTTAAAAATAACATGGTATATTTCTGACAAACACACACAAGAAATAAATCTTTTTACTGGCTTAATTTCTTTTGAATTTATACTTGGAAAATGTCCTTTGTCTCAAAGAGCTCTTCTGTTCTTGTGATTTTTTTCATTGAAGTTCATTCAAGAACAGACCCATCAGGATCTAACCACCCAAATCAAGATGGTCAGAAAGTGTTGGTTATAATTTATTGAAATAATTACAGTTTGCTTTTATGTGTTTCCTTTCTGCATAGGTACACTTCTCCAGATTTCCTGTACATTCGCTCCTGGTTACCTTGTATCTTCTTTGCAGGGGTGATAACGATGGGAAACATAGGACGGCAGCTAGCCTTGGTAAGACATATATGATTTCGTAACATGAATAATATAAAATATATATATATTTTATATAAAATATATCAAAATGACAAGGTTGCATGTCCATGTATCAGTGGGTGGTCTGAACTGTCACGAGCTTTTAGTAGACATGAAGACTGTAAAAACACTTTATAAATGCAAACCATTTTCCATCAAACACAAACTGGCCCTGAAAGGGGATTTAGCTGTTTGTCTCAAAGAGCTCTTCTGTTCTTGTGATTTTTTTTTTTTCTGTTAGTATGAACACAAGTTCATTCAAGAAAAGACCCATCAGGACTGAGGAATGGTTCCACTTGGCCTGGACTCACAGTGACATTGTCTCTGTATCAACCTGAAGCCAGGGACAAATCATCTTGTATCAGCTTGTTCCAGACCAGGACCTGGTCATGTCAGATGACCTCCTGATTGGATGCACAGTGCTTTTTCAGACAGTATTTTTGAATGGCTATCATCAGGCTATTCAGAGCCTGCCTCGGGGAGTGGCTACAGTGTACCCTGAACTGAGATGAAGAGATTTTTTTTTTTTTTGGTGCAGTTTTCATCTTCGCTTGTCTGGAATGCGATTAACAGTATAGTGTCTGTTGTTCAGATTAGCTCAAAAAAATCTTTGGCTACAGTGTGCCAAACAAACAGGATCACTTTTTACTGTTCAGCTCTTTTCATCTGAGTCTGTCCTATCCTTCCTGAGTCAGTGGAGAATATGCAGCTGAGTGCATTTACACCACACCCTGAATTAGCTTCCATCTGTCATTACACTTTCTTGATAAAGGAAGGATGCTCTGTACTGTGTGTGAAGTGTTCACCTTCAGTGCATCTTTACATTAGCCACACTGATATGTACAAGTTGGATTTAAATGAAAGGTTATATGAATAAAGATAGCTTTTTCTATATTGACTGTGCATATCTCTGCTGTTAGAAGTGAATGGGGAATTTGATTCATCCAGACATGTCAACACTTTTAAGCACATTAAGATGTTTTCTTAGGAAACCAATCTGTTTTTTGATACTTATTCAATCTGTATTGAGGGAACAACATTTTAGCCATCTCAGTTGGCTGTGAAATGATTAAAAGATTGAAATGCCAAATTTCTCAGCTTATTTGTTAGCTTACTTGTTGGATTCTTACCATCAGAGATCAGTATCAATTGTAATTCTGAAAGTAATTTGTAATTCCAGAATATAGTCCTTTCATTTGAAGTCAAGGAAATACATGTTTTAAACAGATACAACACAAAGGTTACACCTCCTTAAACAAGAAGTTCTTTACTGGAATCATAAGGTTCTTTGATCTCTGAATGAAGCCAGCACAATTTTACACAAAACATTCACTGAGATGAGGTGCTGTTAAATTTGTTCCTGATTAAAAAAAGCATTTATTAACCATGACAGCAGTCTCAGACAGTTCTGATGTTGTGTTTGTGAGAACATATTCTACAGGTATGCAGCTCATTGGACAGCTTTTTGTCCACGACTTCACATTCTTTGTGAAAGTGTTTTTCACCATATTTGGTGCGACTGTCTTTAACAAAAGCATGTAAAGGCATGTTCTTCATTTGTGATTTGTTACACAGGATGTGTGCACCTGTAATGATACATATAAGTTGTAACTAATGTTCAACTTTCTAAGCATTTTTTTCTTTCCAAATTTCCAAATTCCATAGGTTGTAAATATAAAATGATCTGTTGTGTAACATAAATAAAGCTAAACAACGTCAAATTTCACAGCTGATTTCTTATCTTACTTGTTGGATTCTTTCTCAACCATCCCACAGTATTGATTGTAATTCTAAATGATCTTTATAAACAGAGATTGAAGTATAAAATAAAGTATCCTGTGTGTGGCAAGACTGTATAGGCAAACCTGCACTGGACATGCCGATCAGATTTCTTTCTTCTGTTGTTGTTTGAATAATTCACTGACTCATGGAAGAATACTTCAGTGAGCTTGCTCACAAAAAGACCTTTGAATTCAAGCATAACTTTTTGAAGTATGATTGGGTAATCTAAAGGGACATTTTTATCACAATTCCTTTGGGATAAAATGTGAATACCGCATTTAAACCAAAACCAATAACAGCAGTGTTAAGTCTTGTTCCACAATACATGTTTGATGATATGATATGAGTTGTTATGTTTCCTCCCATAGTCCAAAGACATGTCAGGCTCATTGGTCAATCTAAATTGCCCATAGGAGTGAATGGTTGTCTGTCTCTGAGTGTCAGCCCTGAGATGAACTGGAGACTTGTCCAGGGTGAACCCCGCCTCTCGCCCAATGACAGCTGGGATTGGCTCCAGCAACCCAGGAAAGGACAAGTGGTTGAAGATGAATGAATGGATGGTGTGTCTGCAGCTCTGTGAATGCACCTCCTAAGGAGATATAGCAGACATTTAGACTAAAAACATGACTTTGTTTTGAGGCATGGTATGTTTCTTCTGATGCTCTATTATGTCTGAAGTCTTGCTGACTTCAATTCTGTTGGATTCTGATGCAACACTATCCTTAAACCTCCAAGAGTTTTTTGCTTCTGGCAGATACAATTATAATTATTAGGGATAGACTTCTCCTTGTGACTGGCCCAGACACACTGTCTAGTCCTGAAACTGCAGCACTGGACTCATGTTTGAACCAGTTTTTGCCCATTGACCTTCCTGAACTGAGGTTATTTGTTTCTTCATCTAAACCAACAACTTGTCAATTAGACTCTGTCCCATGTAGACTTTTTAAGGAAGTTTTCTCTTTAACTGACAGTTGTATATTCAATCAGATGTATGTGTCTTTATCAACTGGCTATGTACCACAAGCTTTTAAAGTAGCTGTGATTAAACCTCCCGAGGTCTTAGCTAATTATAGACCACTATCAAACCTGCCCTTTGTCTCAAAAATCTTAGAGAAAGCTGTTGCTAACCAGCTGTGCAACTACTTAGAGAGTGACGGCCTACTGGAGAAGTTTCAGTCAGGATTTAGAACCCATCACAGCACAGAAACAGCTCTATTTAAAGTCACTAATGACCTTCTTATGGCCTCAGATGATGGACTTGTCTCTGTGCTTGTCCTGTTAGATGTTTGTGCAGCATTTGACACCATAGACCACAAAGTTCTGCTACAGAGGCTACAGTAGAATGTGGGGATTAAAGGGACAGCACTAGGCTGGTTTAAATCATATTCAGTAGATTTCAGTTAGTTAATGTTAACAATGACTCCTCCATGCAAATTCAAGTCAGTCATGGAATTCCACATGGTTCTGTCTTTGGACCAGTACTTTTCAGTAAGCAGTAGCAGTAAGAGGTGAACAGGTGGTAGGGCATTTAGCTCCTCCTCAGGCTCCTCTCCCGTGGACCCCGCCTCTCACGCCATGACAGCTGGGATTGGCTCTAGCACCCCTTACGCCCCAGCAGTTGAAGATGAATGAATGAATTATTATTATTGTTATTACTGCTTTTACTATTATAACAATACGTATTAAACAATTAATTATTACATTATCACAACTGTCCATAACCTCTGTACACTGGGATTGTTAATATTTTAACTAATCAGACCTGACACCAGCTATGCAATGTGGTCCATATCTCTCTTGTCTCTCTCCTACTCTTTGCTTCCATTCTCCTCTCCATAGTCACCATAGTGCTTGCTCATTGTGGGAATTGTTGGGTCTCTCTGTGTTTTCAATACTGATTTGACCTTCTATGTTAAGTGCCGTGAGATAACGTCTGTTATGAAAATTGAATTGAAACTGAAATTAAACTGTAAACGTAAAACCCTGAATTTTAAAATGGAACTTTGATTCATGATGTGGAAAAGTAGGTTCACTGTACCGTACTATGGTGAGAAATGTATGTGATATGCTGAGTTTTCTTTGTTGCATTAAACATGGAAATCACATTTAAAGCTTCTGCTAATTTCGTGGGGATTCAAAAAAACCTCACCTCACCTCACCACCTTCATTCAATACTTCATTGCACTGATCCATATCAGTCAGCCACCACAGACATGGGCTATTATTGACAAAATTAAGACTTAAAGAGCCCTTGTTTTCATTGTTGCAAAATTCCAAGAAAAGGATACAGTTTCTCTGCCTTTTACATGAGTGTATGAGACAATTTGCTATGTGAATGTTATTGTTCAAGGCTAACTAGCTGGTAAAACAATAGGCGTGATGTGTCATAGCAGTAAGTGCTGCTCCACGAGCTAAATTCCCCACCACTAATGACTTCATTAATCTCTCTATTTATTCCTGACATGCAATTATCTTCTCTCACAGAGTGAGGGTCAGGCGTCAAGGTTGAGAGCTTGTGCATATTTACAGAAGATAAGACATAAAACAGGATCCAATCACTGCTGTCCTCATAGACCTGATACTACTTGCACTATTTGTTGTTTACTCTAAACACTTTGACACACGTAACTGGCGATCTCGGGCTGGACAAAGCATCTGCAAAGCAACGTGCCTTGAGAAAGCTGTTACCTGATGCGATACAACATTTATTGCAATTGAATGTATAAAGTAAATGTACTTATTCTTAATAATGACAAGACAAAGACAAGAAAAAGACAAATACATATTTGGTAATTTGAAAGTTTCTAGCTTGTATTTGCATTCATCTAACACAGTTTCATCTGTTATCATGAGGGGATCTGAAAAGTCTGGTGAAAGTATCCATGCTGCCTTTTGCTTTTACGCTACTATAAAAAAATGTATGTTGCTAATGTGTTGCTTGAACTCACAGTTACAGTCTAAAAATGGGTCTCGCTTAACAATGGGAACACTTGCAGAGGCTTTTGTATTCCAAATTGTGTGTGGACATTCGTCGCATCTCTTTATGTGTCCTGTGAGGTCAGTTGCTGCAGGATAAACATCCTAATCATTCAATTTTCAATGCTCCAGACTGAACACGCAACAAGGTGAAAAATACAGACTGCTCTTCTACACATTCGTTTACAATACTCAGAAATGATGTGCATACAAGAGACACCTTTTGATCCGAGTCTGGTTTTAGGAGCTATATTTCTATACCTGCCTGAAGCTCTGTGTAAATTAAATTAAACCAGATTTATCATGTCACATAGACTGAGGTCCAGCCTCATTAATTAAGATGTCTGTTGCTGACTGACAGAGGGATGCAATTAGTTAGCTGTCTGAAAGTTGGACTTTCCCCCATTTGGCTGTTGCTCTTTCTCAAAATTGATTGGCACAAGTTTCTATTACATTACACAATTAGACTTGTGTCCAGGCAGTGCTGCCACCTTGACACCTTTCTCTTCTATTGCCACCAGCTAAGAGGAATAATTTTCAAATAAATCCAATGAAAATCACACCAATCAGATGTCATCTTTAACTTGTGGCAATTCTGGCCGATAGGAGACGCTTTAAGTGCTGGTGAATATTGAATATATATTTTGAAGCTGTTATTTGACCTTGTACCTGTGTGTTTGGCACAGATAGTGGGGCACAGTGACTGCAAAATGTTCAGTTACAGCTGAGGACAGACCAAATACAATGAAATAGGTTTTTGTGAGGAACTACAGTACTATATTTCCAGCTCATGTCTGACAAACGACCATCTAAACTAGAATCAAATCCCGTTAAATGGTGTCATGACATGAATCACTGTCCCTTGAGACATCCATCACTGCTTTAAAGGTGACCACAAATGATCTGTGAACCACTAGATATTGATTATTCTTGTGCTGTGGGTGTCAGGTTTAATGTTGCGGTGGCTTGATAGTGTCGCCTCTGACAGCCATTGCCCTAACTCTCCTCTGATAGAGTTTAATGGTGAAATATTGATTCCTTTCGAGCCAAGGTCTGCAAGCAATGGCCAGATCATTTGTTGGGGTAAGGCAGGACACTCTGTGCTCTGGTCCCAATCAATCACTTTGACACGATGCACAAAAAGAAGATGAAGGAGGAAAGAAAATCAAACCTGGTGAGGCCACAGCAGATATATCCACAATCAGGGTTTACAGAGCACAGAGCGAGAGAGAGCAGTTACCTCCAACAATGGCCCCAGTTAATATGAATATTAATGATATGTTTATTGAGTGGGAATGCTCCGCAAATCACAGTTGATGGAACAACTGTGCCTTGAGCAGGGAATGAGGATCTTGGTGAGAGGGTCTATATTTTATTTAAACAGCTCTCAACTTGGCCTGGAAAAAAAAATCAGGTAACGTGTTGTGTTACAACTCAGTGGTTGTTCCCGCCAGCCGGCGCGATAACAGACTTGCTAATGGGAAGCCATCAATCACAATCAGCCTCCTATTCCACCGGTGTCTCCAGTCTCTGCAGCTCTGTACAGGGAGCTGGAATAGAGGTAATAATGGAGTTTTGTGGCAAAGCAGCTGCAGCGGCAGTAGCAGTGATCTCAGAGTCATATTTCCTGCCAGAGCAATAGACGCTTTGCCGTGTCAGCACGTCTTTTGAGAGCCACAAAATGGCATGAGAAGCAGTTAAATCCTGGATCAGGGCTTGGGCCGCTAGGGGAGAGGAGAATGAATGTGAAGCTGGTCTCAGGTGGCACAATTGTGTTGGTGGTTTTGTGCCAAATTCTGCTAATTGGTTTTTCATTACACTGTGCTAGTCCATTGTTGTACCCACAGAACAGAGGCTGCCGACAAAGGACAAATACGGGTAAATTATTAGGAAGGTGTGTAGTTGTCTACAATATTTTGTCTTACAGTGTATCCCATCAATGGAGGGTTTTACATTGATTACAATATAGTAGCACAAACATAACCAAGGAGTTGAAAATTGGCTGTACTCTGACTCTTAAAAAGAATTCTTCACACCGAACAAAATGAGCTCATGAAACAGTAAGAGCAGGTGAAAAGAACTGTTCTGTTTTTTCACTATTGTCTTTAAAGCAGTGTCTATGTAACATGCATAAATCCCCACTTGGTATTAAAAATGCAGTGTTTGTGGTATATGTCAGGTACAAAAATCAGAAATGCTGCAATATGTTATTTTTGCAATATGTGTTTTCCAAGACTGTCAATTGAAAGTAGCATTGAACAAAATTATACAGTGGTCCAAATCAATCCTGCAAAAATGTCTCTCCATTTATAATTTTATCGCCTTATGCATATGTTCTGAAATAACTCCTACCATGTAAAATGATTTTTTTTAAAAAGTGAACTCAGTGTTACAGAGACATGTAAGCGGAGGATGTGTTTATTTCCTACCCTCTGTTCCAAGACATCTTCACATAGGAGGCACAGAGAGATGAATCTACAAACATGCATGTCAGAGTGTAGTCTAGTACACCTGGCAGGCGGCTGAAGAAATTATTTTCTGTCATAATACTGCACTCTGATTAATTTGTGAAAATCCATGGAATGTGTAAATATACAAGTACACAGTGAGTGGCCAGTAGAGGGCACAACACACCTCAGACAGCCTCACTGATGTGTCAACATCAACAACCTGACTGTAATGGATAATGTGGGTGAAGTGTAGTCTTTCTGTGCCACATGCTGAAGTGAAGTACGTGAGATATTCCTGATTGCCTATTATCTTTACTGCATCAGGCATCATATGTGTGTATAAGCTGTAACTAACAAATCAACGTTCTACTTGTTTTTGCTACTTCCTTTCTATTTCATCGAGTTTTGTCCTACATGAGTAACGTAATGCTCACAAAATTGCTCACCTCCTCTCCTGACCTCACCTTACTGCAACCAAGACTTAAGGGATCGGTGTGTAAAATTTAGAGGTGAGTTTGCATGTTTCAAGTGAATATCCTTCACCCCCCCCCC